>SMGT01003587.1:58645-116471 GCA_004794575.1 Lanistes nyassanus | reverse complement strand
GGGGGGGGGGGCGACATTTTGGATTGTTCATCATTCCTGTCTTTCTGGAACACTTCACATATTGTCTCGTCCCTCATAGGTTACGTTTGGTTTTGTGGTTGGTTGTGGACAGTTCTTGTACAGGTGACCGAAAAATGCTTCCGACTAAGTTTATAGATTCTGCAAGAAATCCTACTGTCTGACAAACACATAAATAAACCCCAGAGAAGAAAACAACCTGAAAGGCCGTGTTGATGCATGGGTCAAAAAGCCTGCCATTAGGCACGTGTGCGTGCGCTTGTGAAAGGTATGATCCAAACATGCTACAGAGTTAGTCCTGACAATAACGCCATTGATGTGACTCTACATATAGCACCAGACAGATGCTGTGATTTCGTGGATCCAAAGAAGCGACTGTGTACAATGTATTTCTAATTCTGTAACATTTTTATCAACTAAAAAGAAAATGTTATCAGAGATTCTGAGACTTCCAGACGAATAATAAGAGGCATTCTTAGCTGGAAGACAGAAATAGATGCCTTCGACAGTGCTTCTTATTATCATGCCGTTTACTTTGCTTCGTTTTTTTTAACCATCATGATCGTGGGTGATTCTTAATTCCTATTCTCTTCCTCATTATTCCTCTGCTTGTTTACTTTTCCCCGTGAGCAAGTTTCTCCCTTTGTTGTAATTATCTCCCCCTTCTCTCTCTCTCTGATGTGCGCATGCGCGTTTGCATGGGTCGTCTCTCCGTTTGCGCACGTGGATGTGAGAAAACTGAGGGTTTGTCCTATCACAGTTCTTCCATCCTTACCCATTACCAAATCACACACAGTCGACAGATTCCATATAAAATAGTTTAATATTTCAATGATGCTCTCTTATTTCTCACACAGACCGTAACCATGTAGACTGCATCAACAGTCGGAGTCCAGGCCAATCAGTCTGCACGTTTCATATCACACAGACAGTCCCCAAATGGGCGTCACATGCCCGTCACACGGATCACATTAATGAAGCAAAGACAAAGCTTCTCATATCACTCAAAATTAAGACGAAAGAGAAACTTGGTTTAAACTGGATTCACAAAAGTCAGTGACAAATGAGAGTAGGCTGGAGGGGACATCACACAGGCAACAGCTAACAACCAATAGACTCTAAGGTACCACGCCAAGAAAACGTGCGCTCGCACGGACATCAGCCATGCGTGTCGGCGGCTGGGATGTCCGCAACCATTGACAGCTGGTTCAGTCTGTGTAACATTAACAACTGGTTCAGTCTGTGTAACATTAACAGCTGGTTCAGTCTGTGTAACATTAACAGCTGGTTCAGTCTGTGTAACATTAACAGCTGGTTCAGTCTGTGTAACATTAACAGCTGGTTCAGTCTGTGTAACATTAACAGCTGGTTCAGTCTGTGTAACATTAACAGCTGGTTCAGTCTGTGTAACATTAACAGCTGGTTCAGTCTGTGTAACACACGGTTTTGTGCAGCGAGGATGACTATAACGTTCGGAGAATATCATTTAAACAGGAAAGAACGTCAAAAACACGGGAAAAAGTGCTAACGAGAATATTATTAAGGTTGTCCGATCTAGCTACCATGCAACAAATGAGCTAAACTTTAATTTCTTCTTCATGATAAACACTACAAAGAGTTGTAAAAAGGTACAGACTTTGAAGTAGTGAAGTGGGGGGGGGGGAATGAAGGCATTGATAATAATCTCCACATCAACATATCGCCAGCAGAGCGTTTGAATTGTCAACCCTTTAACATGTTTTGTTTAACTCTGAGAACAATTTATCTTGCAGGGTTCCAAAGAGCTGCGGATGATGAAGGGGGAGGACAAGGGGGCCATGCCCCCCCCAGCAGAGCAACACGCCCACCCCAACAAAAGAGAGGAATAAAAAGATTGAAGAGTAAAGTATTTGGAAGGCAGGGTCTTTTATATAAAATGGAATTGTGACACGAAGTCTGTGTTCATGCACAGCACAATGGACCAGTCCTTACTGCCGCTCAGTCGTACACTGATTTTTGTCATTTTCTTGGCCCTCAAGAGAACCATGATCCCCCCCCCCCCCCCGTAGATTGCAGGTTAGGAGCTGCATGACTTTCAGAATTTGGGCAAACTGTTCATTTTGCAGAATTGAAACAATCCGTTGTCTGGCTTTCTTAATCTTGGCACAATAGAAGTACACAATTTTGCCTAATACAGACTACAGCTGATATACTGACCAAACAAAACAACATCGAAAAATACATTGAGATTTCTTGGTAGGGTCATCTAGTCTTGACAGCGAGTAGAAGATTTGTAGATTAAGTACACTGTCTGAAAATGTACATTAGACTTTCTTCCTGTCCAGCGGCCGTGGATGACCAGGGTCTGTCAGCTAAGTGACCCTTTTGTTTATTCGTTATTTGTTATCTGTTTGTGTCGTCCTGAAGAAGGGGCCATGCTCCAAAACGTTGACATCTTGTCTAAATCTCGCCTGGCCACGTTCTGGTTGGCGTTACCTTATTTACCCCCAGCCTCACTCACCTGTTTCTTTTTTCTTTACTTCGGTATACATTAGCGCAAAACGCCTGTAGGCACATACATACACCTGCACATACATACGTATGCACATACATAGACATAGACACAGACACTGACACTGACACTGACACTGACACTGACACTGACACTGACACTGACACAGACATAGACATAGACATAGACATAGACATAGACATACTGCACATGCATGCATTTACGCTTCGGAGCGAAATATACGTGTCTTGTTGTTATTGATATTGTTGTTGTTTACATAAATACACATTTTAACGACATCATGAAGACGTCAACAGGGAATGTAAAACGATCTGGTTTCGGTACAGGGACAGCCGGGCTGGAAGAAGGACATAATGATTTACTTAATGAATATTATCTTAACGGTTTCAGAAGAAGGAGAGAGAGAGAAAAAACGTGGAAAAGTTGCTGCGAAATGCAAGAACCAACAATCAAAAAAGCAACACAATACACAGAAATCCCCTAAAAAAAATCCCAGCAACTCCCGTGTGTATTAAGTTTACTACACATAATGAACTTTTAACGACAGCTCCGTTTCCAAGCGTCCCTCTTTCTTGCCGTCTCATGCGCTTGTAATGGCCGTTTCCAGCGAACAATGGGCGCTTCGAACAATACACAGAGGAAGAAAGAGAGAATCTCGTCAGCAGCCAGCGATAGGCAGTTTTTTTCATCAGCTGGCACAGCGATGACCAAGCAAAAGCATTTAATTCGCTTCACTCGAAGTCGTCAGTGAAGGCGAGATTTTGATTGCCAAAAGCACAGGCCTCGTGTGACGTAACTCAGTGGGCGCATGGCATGCCCGTGGCCTGCAGGTGGGGCCGGCTGATTGCTGTACCAACGCTTATGCTAAGCAGCTGACTGGAAATTGAGTATGTCTTGGTGCAGCAGACATGCGCAAACACAGTCCAGCATTTCTTCCTGATGTTCGATATCCCTTGTAGAGCTTTAACTTCCAGTCAGCTAATCTAAGCGATTTACTGTAAGACACGCGGGACTGCTTCCGTCACTAAGAGAGGTCAGTTAGTTATTGGGTACTTAACGTCCCGCCGCAACCTGGGTGCATATCAGGACGGCGGACTATGGGGGATGGGGGCCAATTACTTTCCTGTACAATGAAAAACCACCAGACTGATGGCTGCAGTAAGATGGCCGGTGGGGCAGGAAGTTTAATGTGCGGCGATAAGGCCGAATGGAGTTTGGACAATGTATAACTCCAGGAAATAATCCTTGGCCACACTAGTCCGCAGTTGCGAGCGGAGCTATCCAGGCCCCTACTTAGGTTGAGAACTTCTGTCCATCAAAATCTGTCAGAGTGAAACAAGCTTTGACACAAAGTCGTTTACTAGTGTTACAAGTTAGTACTTGACCAGAGTAAGCCACTGGATTAGTCCAAACTGTCTGACTGTCACAGTCCTAGTTCCACCTGTCGTTCTTTGTACTCTGGCGCCCACTCATAGACCTCCTTCATCCAAACCATTTCTGTTCCGGCTCATCGAAACCAGTTCAGTTCTGTTCCGGCTCATCGAAACCAGTTCTGTTCCGGCTCATCGAAACCAGTTCTGTTCCGGCTCATTGTGCAACGTCTGGAATCCAGTTCAGCTGTATTGTGAGGAAAGCTAGACCATCGAACACGCGAGCCTCCTTGACCGAAATGTATCATTGACCAGATCTAGTCTGGCATCGGATTCATTTTTTTGTCCATCAAAACCCTTTCTACCCCCTGTCCTCCCCTCAACCTTTCCCTTTCTGCCTAGTCTTTCAAAGCTTCTGCATTTTGGTCTTTTTTGACGCAGGGAAGACAACGTCGGGCTTCACGATCAGCGAGCGACAAGTATGGGCAGACTACTCGTGAGAATAACATATGCCTTTCCCCCCTCCCCCATTAAAACAACTTGTTATGTCAGCGTATATCAGACCAATATTCTCACACTTTCGAGTAAAGACTCTCATCACAGCAAATGGAACTATAATTATGTCATTGAGTGACTGACAGTGGTTGGCTGGCTGGCTGCTACTGCACTCACTCACTCACTCACTCACTCACTCACTCACTCACTCACTCACTCACTCACTCACTCACTCACTCACTCACTCACTCACTCACTCACTCACTCACTCACTCACTCACTGTTTCGATATTTGCTGCTTCACTGCACCTCCGCGACGCGTCGTTTTACGGTATAAAGCGTGCGTCCACTCACTTCACAGCTCGGTGGTTAGACACTGTCTTAGATTCCGTGCTGCTGAGACGGGCTCTAAAAAAGTCGAAATAGAAATGGCCAGGAATATCTGACGAGTTGTAACTCCAGACGGCCCCACACATTACAGCCACAACTATTAGGCCGCGTTTATCTGGGCTGGACTTTTTTTTTTTTTTTTGGTGCACCTTCAATTCTGTTATTTTCGTCAGGATAAAGGGACATACAATAAAATGTGCGGTGAAATTAAGACGAGGAACCCAGCACTTAATGTAAGGGAAAACAGATAACGAAAATGTACGTTTTACAAAGCAGCACGGACTAGTGCCACTGTTACGGTGATCTAATCATCAAACAAACGAATTTCTCATTGAGTAAGGAGTTGAACAGTTGCGAAGCAGAACAGTTTTACGTTCTGTAGCAGTCTGACATCTTTACTTTCCCATCATACAGTACACGTCCGGGAACGTGACTGTAAGTACCACAGAGCTTTATTTCTTGACTGGATCTGTATCATTCCACTGAATGTTTTTTTTTATTGCGCTTGACATTCAACAAATCAACAAAAGCTAAATCCCGTTTTATACAGTCTTTCGCGATTTCGTTTCCTCGGATATCCTCGATCACCCCTCAGACCCCAATACCCTTCAACATTCCCAGGATAAAAACATGCTCTCTCTCTCTCTGCTTTCTCCCCCCTCCCCACTCCCAACCCGCTCTCCTACGTAACACTCACAAGTACAGTGAGTAAACTGCAAGCCGCCCTTTGGCCCCGCCATGCAGTAGTGTCAGTAAACATTGCGATCAAAAAAGAAGCAAAAAAAAAAACGGGGGGGGGGACAAAAACTTCAAACAGATCACATTCGCCTGACAAAAAATTGGTTCCATTTTGTCCAATCGATGTAGACGATGACGCCAATCCTTGTGATGCTCTCCCCACCAAACACTCACCCAGCGCCATCTTTTCCCAGGCGGCAGTGAAAGCATACATACACGTACGGTTCCAGCGCGCGCTCTCTCTCTCGCCCCCTGCTCTGTCTCTACGTCACGTATCCCATCCTTCGGTTTGGCAGAGCTCAGCGTTTCCTTCTCTTCTTTCTCCCTGATCCTGTTCCTTATCTCTTCCTCCTGCATTCTCCCCCTTTACCTTATTGCTACGTCTGCCACAGCAGTATTTCGGAAAAAGTCGCATTATCACCACGAGATGAAAGTACTCCTATTTAGTCTTCGCTGTGTTGGACTTAACAGCAGAGCGGTCCACACACTGTACTTTTTCTTTTGTTTCCTTTGGTCTGCTGAACTGAATATTTGTTTTCATCTTCGCCGCTCAGGTAATAGCCACCTGATTTATAGAAGTTATGGCTTATATATGGACACCGCAGATGTTTCTTAGCCATAAAATACTCACAGAAGAACAGACAACCTCTCTGTTAGCGATAAACACACACCTGAATAGACGATCTCTCGTTATAAATTGCGGAATGTTTCTGATCAGTACTTGTGTACTTGAGAGCAGTAAAAACACTAATGGAAAGAGAAAGTAAGAAGGGATTAAGTAATGAACAATAAAAAAATAGTATGAGAAAAAGACAACAATTTGTCGATTGAAAATTATCAGTGGAATTTTCAGAAGTAACCAGTTCTAATTAAGCTGAACTCAAATATTTTGTTCATTGTAAATATAACAAGTAAATGTGTAACAAAACGTTTCATATTTATCTGAACCCAAGTATTTTCTCAAATGAAAGCAGTATTAATTGTCTAACAATGCACACAGATCTCCTCCGTCTTTACTCCGTCAAACCCAGAGTTTAGCGACCTCACACACCGTCTTTCTCGACGTCAACACAGTGTGAAGGAAGTGTGCGATTACAAAGCAGGGCTTGACACTAACGGCTGCTCGATCGCATGGACATAGAAAGTTTTTGGTCGGGCAAATAACAGAATCTAAATGCCAATCTAAATTGTAACGTATTTTCAGTTCATTCAACGAAGGTCCTTCTGTCAGGCAAGTACAGATCACCTTTGACTTTCAGTTCATTTAAAGAAAGTGTTTTGTGGGGGATATTAATGTCCAGCCCTGCACACCCATCGGTGTGCACGTGAACGAAGATGTGAAAAGATGATATGGCCATCTCGGTGAGAAGAAAAGGGAGATGTTCAGAGTGAATGCGACTATTGACATGTAAACAAAAAACGCACAACAGCGCGCACATGACACGCTATCTAAATGTAAACAGCGGGTAAGTGTCAAGACAACAAAACTGTCTCTGTGAAAACGGGACCTGTACAAATCACAGAACTATCTGCAGAGAAAAAATTAGGTGTGCACATCTGGCAGACTTTACCTGCATCTACCTGAACAAGGTTAGACAACAGTGTGCAGTAAGACAAACCTTTCTGTCGTAGCGTCCAATCGCCACATTCCCTCTGAGTCAGACAGGGAGGGTGAAGGTAGGGATGGGGAGGGACATTATATTTAAAACTGACAATAAAAAGCCAACTTATTTGCATACGCACACGAGTCACTTCTGAACGGGAGATAATTATTATAATCATGAAGTATCCTGTAAATGTAGATCCGACTTTCTGTTCATTTTGCGCGCACACGCAGATCATGCAAAATACGGCACACAACTTTAACAGCAATAGATAGCAAGGAAAACCTGAAAGAGAATGAGAAAAATAAGTTCACAGTCGACCCTCATGCTGATTTCTTGTCATCTGCTTCTTGCAGAACACCGATATCCAGATGTCTTGTAATCCGCTTCTTGCAGAACACTGAAGCAGATGTGAAGGAACAGAGTAGCTGAAGCTTACCTTTTGCAGCAGCTTTCTACCTGTAATCAGGCTTCTGTTCGTCATCAAATTTCGTCGTCAATGTTCCTCCATTTGCCAAGCAGCATGCCCCACTGCCCACCACCCCACTATCCATTGGAAACGGTTGCATCACGTGATTTAACTGCTGCATCAGAGAGCCGCGCCGGACGAGTCTCTTGACCCAGGCCTTGTGATTTCCTTTGTGTCCACGTGATCCAAAGCGACTTTGATGTGGGATGGAGACCAACAGAAGCGGCACATAAAGCATGAAGTTCCTTGTGTGGATAATACGCCACCGTTCAGAAATGAAGCGCCAGAACAGAGAAAACTTTCTGGAGTTATTTTTTCTTGTCTCGCAGACGAAGCCGGTTGGCTAGTTTCCTAGCCTGTAGACAGAAGTCCGGCCAGTGGAGGAGAGCTGCCGAGGCTCAAAGGCAGGCCTGGCCCAGGGGGAGGCTCGGAACAAGAAATGTGATTACGAACTGCAGTCAATATGTCTTCTGGTGTTCAGAGACTGCTGGTGGGGGCGCCCTCTTCTCAAACACACATGCAAACACACACAGAATTCTCTCCCTGTTTCCGCACCCTTCTGCAGGCAAAGGAACAGGTCGCCATTAACATTATTACACGAGCCTTCTCTCCCTCCGCCCTCCCCCCCCCCCTTTCCAGCTTTGGAGAGCGAGTTGCTGTTGCAGTACATGTATTTATAAGGGAGACGACTGTCAAATTTCATTTGTCACATTTTCATTAGTAATTTTGCTTTGGGGCATTGCAATTGTGATGTCTGCTTAGAGATATTTGTATAATTTCTATCCAATGTTTTTTTAATGGATAAAAACCTATAACATGAACAATAATGAAATGTAAGGTATGTTAAACGAATGCACCAAACACAATTTGTGATATTCAGATTCGGAGTAGCTTAGTTCGATGGAAACAACAGATCACAAACAAGTGACAGGACCAATACACGAACAAAAGGAAACAAGCACTGAAATGTCAGAAATGTCAGCAAGCAAACTTCGCTGCCCTCAAAAAGAGAATACATTTCAAGAAGAAATTTGAGGGGTTAGGAACATTTTAAAGTATCCATAAAAGTACAACCCTAAATAAATAAAACGAGGAGTAATTAAATGTAAATAAATCATCTTGGAGCCCTTTTGACGTCTGGGTTTGTGGAGGTCGCCAAGGGAAGATAAGTCGCGAAGTGTCGAGAGCCAGATGCAGAGATGGATCTGATAGGCGAGGGGAGGCGAGAGCGCACTCCTGGCCAACCTCATGCGATGGGTCAGACATGCGCCCGAAGCCAGTGACACGGGCGGATTTGTCTGTGTTTGATGTAGAGATGAAGTCAACCGCCCAGCAAACATGTGTCCCAAGAAGCAAGAGAGTTTATGGGTTGCCCGCAGCAAGGAATGTTTGTCATTCGTCATGTGCCAACAACGCGGCGGACATCGCCGTCTGCTCTGTTCCAATTGTCTGCGCAATTCCGTGAGTATGCGCAGAAGCCTCCTATCTGCTCAGAAATTCCGTGACATCAGCGTCCTTTGTGTCAGACTCTATCAATGATTGAGGCTGCAGGATATAAAAAGGTCACAAGAACCCGCTTGCAAATTTTTCAAGTCGGTGGTGTCAGTTGCAGCGTCCATCGCACCGTGAGATCTCAGACACTCAAATTCTTCAAGACGCAGACAGATGACTGATCACGTGACAAGGTTGTAACACGTCACGTGGTCCAGCCGGTCTATCAGAATGTAGCAGGTGTCCAGATAGTTCGAAGAATTCCAGAAAAAGGGAAGATTCTCTTCGGTTGTATTCAGAAAGCAGAGTGAGACAGACTGGAACATCAGTCTTTTGCGATATGAACTTGTTGTCCTCTAGTTACGGCGTTGTCTGCACAAGTAACAACATCACCAACAGGAGAACGGCACATAACTGCGTCAGAGAGGCGGAGTTAGCGCCCGTGCTGTTTAAGGTTCTGCCTACGAACTGGGGCGAAGGGGAGAAAATCTGGGTGTTGGGTGCAGGGGAGCTCACTCCATACGTGAACCCCGGCTGGCCGCCTGAGGGGATGGGGGCTGTGGGGATGGGGTTTGGGGACAAGACCAGCGGGGTGCGAGGGGACGTGCGGGGCGGAACGGCGGGCTTGCACCTGCCTATGACGTCACTGACGATGGAGAACTGGGCCTGCAGGAGGTCTTGAACGTACAGCGGGTCGTCCTCCAGGCGGAAGGACTCGGCGGCTTTGAGGACTTTGATCTGGTTTTCCGGCGTGAAGACCCAGCACAGGTACTGGCCCAGGGAGTTGAGTGTCGACGTCTTGGTCACCACGGCATACGTGTTGTTGTCGAACACCATGGCGGCCAGACAGCTGTACTCCAGCGTGTTGATGGCGCTGCGGTAGTAGCGCACGTGAGTGTTGTCTTCCGGCAGGCAGTTGAAAGGTCGCACCGTGAATTTGTCGGCGGAGATGGAAGGCTGATACATCAGACACCCGCTGCAGTTCCGCCCCTCCTCCCTGCACAGCACAAACGGAGGTGACGCCATACCATCTACATTCTTCAGCTACTGTTTAACGGACTCCATCAAGACGCCGCAAAGTACATTCAGACAACTGCATAAGTCAGCGTTCCGCCACGATCTGTAATTCGGTAAACATAGAAATATGTTTTGGCTACTGTTTATTGCTGATAAACCTGATGAAATTACCAAGTCAACACACTGTTACAAGAAGCGCCATCTCTTCCGTCTTACTGCCTGCTGTGTGCCTGCTGTGTAGCTTCTAGAAACTTTCTTCCAAGTACAACACGCTTAGATGCCGAAGTGTTTGTACATAACGATTCTCCTTTTCAACGTTTTGAAGCTGTGAGGAGATGGCCGGATAATTGTGAAGGAAATATTCCCCGAATCATCTGCTCAACATGTACAAGAGACATTTTTATACAGCGCCACCTGTCTCTTCGTTATTTCGTTCCCTTTCTCCCTCAGTGGCCTCCTCCCCCTCCCCCTCCTCCCCATAAAGCTGTCCTCCCGGATGGCCCCGAGGTTTGCTGTCGCTCCCCGGCTGTCTGTGCCGGATGGATGTGGAAGGCGCGTGCAGGGCGCTGACTCACCTGAAAGCCACTCCGTTGTGCAGCCTCGGGGGCAGGCCGCACGACACGTGATGCACGTAGGACTCGCTGACCAACAGGCGCGCAGGCCGCGGCTCCGGGGGGCTGGACTCGAGGAAGGATGGGGACAGGAAGTTGCTGGGGGAACACACCTGGTCCTTCTTGTCGTTCTTGTCCGGCAGCGGCCACTGGTGGCGGTTGCCCAGACGAAAGCGCATTACGGAAGAGGAAATCTTCTCCATCTCCACGCACGCGTAGCGCGGATAGCAGCCCTTGTCGTCTAGTCGGACAAGCACTTTCTTTTCCTGGTCACACAGGTAGGTAGGTAGGTAGGTAGGTAGGTAGGTAGGTAGGTAGGTAGGTAGGTAGGTAGGTAGGTAGGTAGGTAGGTAGGTAGGTAAGCAGACAGACAGACAGACAGACAGACAGACAGACAGACTCGGTGTGTCTTTCTTCGTGCGTCAGTCCGTTTCCCCCAATACGTACGTGTCGTTGTCCTCGTGTACGTAGCGTGTCTCATCTTGCGTGACTGGATCTCCGTGTATGCGTGTCTCATAGTGTGGTATTTCTGTCACCTTGTGCGTGTGACTCTCACCTTGTGCGTGTGACTCTGCAGGTAAAGGCAGTCGAAGGTGCCCAGGACAGAGATGTCCAGTGAGTAGGCGTTGACCAGCAGGCGATGATCCTCCCTGTGCCCGCTCTCAATCCACTGACCGCGGTACTTCTCTTCAAACGCACATCCGCCCATCTCGCTTTCCAACTTGCACAGGTTGCACGTGCGCGCACAATGACGCTTCAGGTGTATCTGTCTCGAGGTAGAAACCATCTCAGCTCAACAGGGTGATCAGTCTGGTGTTGTCTGTCCTGTCCTGTCTGTCTGTCTATCTGTCCTCCCTTCTTTGTTAAGCGCAAGACTGTTTCGAAGTCTGACAGCTTTAAGCATCTCTCTGTACGTCACTCTGTCTGCAAGATACTACAGCGTCTACCTTTGAACATCCTGAGCCTGAGCCGCGAAACACAAACTAGTCCAAGGTCAAGGAGACAATCGAGAATTTTTCTCATTTTACCCAACAGCCGGGGCGACTTCTCACCTGACACCCGTTTACCCAACAGTCGGGGCGACTTCTCACCTGACACCCATTTACCCAACAGCCGGGTCGACTTCTCACCTGACACCCGTTTGACTGCGATATCGTGCGACACTCCTCGGTCTCGATCTCGTCCTCGCACGTGCTGGCGTACACACGGCGCATGAGAGCCAGGCGGAAGAAGTTGCTAGTGTCCCTGATAGTGTGGGCGGGATCGCAGACCAGGTCCAGGATCAGGTAGGCGTTGCGGATTTCGCTCAGCGGCTCTGTGATGCGGAGACACCAGGTGTGTTTTGGCACCGTGGCATGCTGCAAGATGATGAACGAGTGGCTGCCCTGCGGGAACGGGAGATAAGCAAATCATCTGTCTGTTATCGTACTTGATCGTCGTTGTCTAAGTGCAGCTAAGCCGGCTGAGGTTGCACGCAAAGTTGTCACTATGGCCATTTCTTTTGGATAAACGCACATTTCCGGGAGTGTATTTTGCTACCAAAGAATCTCACGTTTAAAGATAAAAAAATATCTCTGACACCTGTGCTGTCCCTGCAAAAGTGGGGACGCGTACCTGTGTCCAGTGAGCGATGCAGTACACCTGCTGCCGTGGTGCCGGTGGCAAGGACGGCGGCACACAGTGTTTCTCCCGGAAGTCGAACACGATGCCCTCTCCTTCCTCGCACTCGCTTTCCATGCGCATGACCACCGGAAGTCCCGTGCAGACCTGCGTTTCATTCGGATAGAACATGTTGACGTTGTAGCCGCCCACAAACGGACACGTGATCTTCTGCTCAGGTGTCTGGGATACCTGCACGATTGGCCAGCGGTCCAGCGCCATCTTCTTCTCGTCACACAGCTCCAAGGTCTGGTGGGGGTTGGAATCCGACACCTAGCGGCAAGCAAAGCAAAGTTATCAATGTCTGACACCTAACGGCAAGAAGTACGACGTTATCAATGTCTGACACCTAGTAGCAAGCAAAGCAAAGTTATCAATATCTGACACCTAACGGCAAGGAGTACGACGTTATCAATGTCTGACACCTAGCGGCAAGGAGTACAACATTATCATTGTCTGACACCTAGCGGCAAGGGGTACAACGTTGTCAACATAAGGCACATAAAATACTTTGGTTTTTAAACCCACTGCTCACACAGTGCTATATATCTATTTATTTTAATATCATTAGGAACGCTTGTTTGTAGGAGATCTAGTCAAAACACTACAGTGCTTATGAGTTGGTTTTTATTTAACTAACTTCGTAAAAGATTGAAAATAGAAGACACAGAGCATCAGGACATTCACAGTCAATAAAATCGGACCGAAATAATAGGTTATACCCCGCACCAAGAAACAGAATTCCAACCACGTTTTACCAACATTACAGCACTGGGGCGGGTGTCTCGTAATTAGTCGAAATAGTCCAAAAATAGTTTGGAAAAGCTTAATCGCAGACTATCTTGCTGTTAAAAATGAAAATTCACGCAATTAAAAAATTCACGCGCAATAAAAATAAAGGGATTTCCCGCGTTCTGTAATAAAGGCTTGAAAATTAAAACATATGTATAGCCCACAGCCACGCAGTTTAAACACTGCATTTGTTGCTCTCTCTCCATTTAGGTTCAGTCCTCCGCCCGCTGATGACAGTTACAAATACTGGACGTACCAGATAACACCTATCACACAGTCGGAGACAGTTCTCCTAGTCAGACCTGCCTACTTTTTACCCCCTTTAATTTTTTTAAAAATCAAATCGATCGAAAGAGTGCACGTTCGTCCAGAAAAATGCTATTTCTTCTAGTGGCATCAGCGTTTCTTCTGCTGCCATCAATGGAATTCAAAGATTTCAGAAATTATTTATTCTGTTTCCTTTCCCTGTACAAACAGAGCGGAAGATGTGGGGGCGGTGTAGTTTGCTTAGTGTCCGCTAGGTGGCGAGACTGGTGTACCTTCATCTGAACGATGTTCTCACTCCGCTGGATGAACTGTATGCACAGGTACTTGGGGGCCTTGCCGTCCTCCTTCTGCATCACGAGGAACTTGTTGTCGGGCGCGCTGCGCTCACACCTAAACCCACAGGCACACATTCACATGCATGCATGCACGGGCGCGAGCGCACGCACACGCACACGCACACACACGAGCGTCTGAAAACATTTGTTTGCCAAGAATGACCTCCCCTCTCCCTCTCTTTTTTCCCCTCCCCCCCCCCAACAAAAAGCAGTCTGTAGAATAGTTACAGTACAGTATCTGTGCGCCATCAACCTGACGAAGTTTGTTCCCGTCTGTGCTCCCACTGTCCTACAGCATTTCTAGCGGCTGCCAGAATCATGTCCCCTCTGCGCCCACTAATTAAAAAGGGGAGTCCCCGCTCTAGGTCAAAGGTCTATTGGCCTGCTCCCCCCCCCCCCGCCCAACCCCGTGCTGCTGAACCCCCAGGACGCTGTTTGTGCCCTCAGTTTGTAAGATGAAGTAAAGCGTTCTTCACACTGAGCATTGTGACGCCGCAGACAGCCCATGGTACAGTTCGGCTTCCGAACACGTTCCATACAGCGTTTGCCTTAAATGGCCAACGCAGATAGTGAAAATGAACCTAAGTTCAAGCAGCCAAAATGTACAAATGGCCTCTCAGATAGTCGCGCAATAGCTTTCTCCAACACATTAAATACATTAAATCAAACTTCTTTCTTTCTTTCTTTCTTTTGTCCAAGCACAAGGGCTGACGTTGTTTTTGATCACCTTACCCTATTCTCTACCTAACAACCTTGCCAAAAGCAGCGATCGCGTTCTTTTTCGGTTTATAATAAACAAATTATGTAGCAACAGCTTATAGTAGAAGCAACAGTTAAACACACTTCAGACCTTCTTCCAAAGCTCTGTTGTTCCAAGCATAGAGACTTATAGCCCCTTCCACTGCCACCCCGGCNCCCCCCCCCCCCCGCAGTTCTTTACATCGCCGCTAGCACTCACTGGTCAGCTGGCATTTTCCTAGCCTAATTAAATCCCGACATTAGAGTTAAGGTGTTCATAATCGGGATTCAGGATACCCTCGGGTAGAATAAGTAAAAGAAAAGCCACAAGTCCGGTATGTATACTGCAAGATGAGTTCAGATCCTTCTTTAAGTCTAAACAAAACAAACAAACGCGAATACTTTCATACCCACATACTTTCAGTATAGGAACAGCATGTATGTGTGATCAGATTCTTAATCAGGTCAGAATGAAGCTATCCTTAATCAGGTCAGAGGCTAAGGCTGGAGGGACTCGCAGCTGACGCTATAAGTCCTTACTGTGATGTGTCGTCATCAGTAGACAGCCTGTTAATAATTTGTTTTCCGGCCTAACTTTTCGGTCATGTTGTAACAGCTTCAACTCAATATCAGAATGTTCTAGACTCAAAAAGTCTTTTTAGTTAGAAAACAATTGTCTAATTTTAAAGAAATACAAAATCTAATCAAACATTTGGTATCACGAGAGATTCGAAGAGCTCAGTGAGAGAGACCGGAAGTAAACCACGGAAAACAAGGCTTGCGTATCGTCTGCTGTGGACGACACTTTGCAACCAGCCGCAGATACCTCGCAAGATACTTTCTGATCAGGTAAAAGGCTGGGCTATGAGGCAGATACTTAGTGCGGAAGCTGTGGGACGTGAGTTCTTAATGTTTTTGCGGCTTCTCTGGGAATAGCAATGCGAGAGCATTTCCGGTTTTGGCAACCAAGGGCTATGGATATGTAGTTACCGTGCGAGCGAGGTCAACGAAATTCGGCAATTATTCATGCCATTCGTGTGGTCCTCAATTTCTGGCAGTGGTCTGCATGTCCTACCTAAGTATAGCTTAATATCCATCCTGACAGCTACAACAGTGTTTCTGTTCGCCAGCAAAGCCAACGCGATCCCTTAGGGTAAACGCTACTCACGAGCGAACGTATGTCGTGTCTTGGCGGTTGAGCTGCTGGCTGATGGACATGAAGGTGCCCTTCACGTACACCACCATTCGGCCGTCTGTGTAGCTGGCAGCCCATGGGTCGTTTCGCTGCAGGAATTCGGGGAAGCGACAGGTACCTTGCACGTGAAGACACAGCAACAGCAAGACCAGACAGCCCGCTGTTGCCATGGTAACCAACTGGCGTGCGCGTGTGGCGAAAAGTATTGTTCAAGTTTAAGAAGAAATTTCCGTCATCTGCAACAAACACCAGGACATTTTTATTTATTTATCAATTTATCCTTTCCAGTCACAGCAGTGTGTTTACAAGTTCAGAGGCTTCCTTTCTCAGGACTGGGCGTCGAACATTTTGTCTACAGAAAATGGGAGACCATAGAAAACGCTCGTTCGTGGAGAGTGGGGTTCGTACAGAAGGTTCTGGGCGTGTTGTGTAACGAAATTGAGACCTGGCGTGTAAGACTAACATTGTTTATTCAGTTTAAACTCGAGGCTAGCCTGCTCAGTTCAAGGAAGTAAATTTCGTGCTCTCCCAGAGAACAATACGTACTGGGGAGGGGGGTTAACCAACCTCCTCGGTCCAAGGGTCAGGGACAGCAGAATGGTGTCAGCCAAGTACGACTGCGTCAGCAGTGACCTTGAGGTCAATTTGGAAACTCGAGATGCCTGTCAACAGTTCATGAGTGAATATGCACGTGAAGCTGTTTACAAGGGGAGAGGCACGTGAGCAGGATAGACCATGTGATGTAGAGGGCGTTGGAGTAGGAAGGAAGCATGTGAGAGAGGAAGGAAGATCAGATTACAGAGAACCAAAAAGCGGACTGAAAGGCACAGGCGAGGGAAGCTTGCTCGGTCTTGCGCCCAGACGCGGGGCTATGCTTTCAATGGCTATGGGACTTAGAAAGTTTTTACAACAGAAGGCCCAAGGCAGAAGACAGAGGGGCACAGTGGAGGGTGAGCTACAGAGCTGCCTTCCACGTGCACCTCCTCCGCTCGAGGTGACGTTTATGTTTTGAAAGACATGGGAGACAGGTCCAAGAGAAAGCCACTAGACTATCAAGATTTGGTGTAGCGTTTAGAAGTAGCGTTTAGTTGAACGGCGTGCCATCGTCTAATATATTTTTAGCAATAAATTTTGGTGTAGTCAATTTGCTGTCGGGGTGTGCTGTCGTGCGAGTGCGTCCGTCTGGAAGTGGTACAGTTGGTCAATTCTCATCAAATGTTAATGTTGCGAAACAGCAGCACCTGTGGCAATAAGTGATTAGGAGTGTATAACCACCATGTTGAATAGTATGGCGTATGGTGTATAACCACCATGTTGAATAGTATGGCCATAGCCTTTTTTCAAAGCTGATAAGGTTATTAAGATGACTTGACGAGAGTACACAAGCTTATCAATCGGCTGGTGTTACTGCCCCCCCCCAACATGACGTTCGGAAACATTTCATTATTGTATTGTCTAGCGCCTCCCCTTTTATTTCTTTTCTGCAACAGTTTGAGCCTTCAGTGTCTCTAGTGACTAGTTCCTTCTTTTACTCCTAGTCCCCACCTCCCCACCTCCCCACCTCCCCACCTCCCCACCTCCCCACCTCCTGTTCTCAAAGTGACGCAAAGTCGCTACTTGGGACAAAGTAGTTCTCAATTCACGAAAGTCAGGACAATCGCGCTGCAGAGTCACTATCAGATCGATTCTGTTCACGGCCTGTGTATGGCTGCCGCAGGTTCAGGTCTGTGCGCCAAGGTAACAATAGAGCCGTTAATTGCAGTGCTTTGTGTCTGCAGCAAATCAAACCCGCGCAAAGCGGCGCTGGTGGGACGCGGTCGTGATGCAGGCGGCGCCGTCGTATTGCTGCTGCAGCAGACTTTGATACAGCGCTGTACAGCGATGCGGGCTTTTCCGTCAGGCGTGCGCGGTGCACGTGCATTGTGTGTGAACCGAGGTGCGCGTGTTTGCTAAACCAGCTGCGTTTCTGTTCCTTAACAACGACCTGCATCGATCTACATAGAGACTGAAAAAAAAGGTGGAAATGCCCGCTGACAGGTGATGTGAGAAAGTTCTCAGGCGAAACGCAACATTTTACGTCACGGGCCGCCTGCTTGTCGCAATACGACTACAACACTGCACACATATAATTGTACACCTTGGCCAGAACCCAAGTGACCAAGCTTTTTATCAATCATCTTTAAGTACATGTGTTTGTACGAGACCATGATATCATCTGGATTCACAAGAATGTGGAGAAGCACATCAAACCTGTGGGTGAAATCGCATGTTAGGCTAGGTATGTAGACATATCGGAGATTGTAGAAGCTGGTATGTCACGTAATGCGTCCACACAAGTTGCCATAAATGAGTTCAAATTTTTCGTCTTATCTGGAAACAACACGATCATCTATGGGCTTATTTTCAAACTTAAAAATGAGACTCACATGACGATGTGTGTGTTTATGTACTGTTTATTGTTGAGAATTGCACTACGTTGTGTGTATTGGCTGTTCTTTTCACGTCGAGGGTGAAGACCCTCGAAACTGTCAGTTTATATTAGCCATGGAAATCGAAATCACAAGACAACAGTTGTATCTCAGTGCCCATTTGAAGACGTTAAAGTCATTGAAATTAAACTCGAGCCTGTGAACGGCGGACTGTTTTGTAAGTGCTCCAGCCCCTCAAAGCGTAATATTAGTTAGGAACCATATCGTCCATCCTCAAGTGTAGAACCTAGCTCTGTGGCATGGCGGCCAAGCTGGTTAAGACAGTCAGGATCTGAACTGGCCGCAAAATTAGTTTTCCTAATTGACTTCTGCCCCAGCCAGTGCTGCAAAATGCATTGCCCACTGGCTTGGGGCGTGCGCAGATCACCTTTCATCTCATCAAGCGGAAAACTACAGGGTAGAACTTATACATGAAAACAAAAGCCCTACATAATATAATTAATACCAAACCCTAACCCTCCCTCCCTCTGTCTGTCTGCACCAGCCTACCCCCGACCACAATCCTTGAACACGATCGTCACAAACACGCTGCCCCTCTCTCCGTCTCTCTTTTTCTCTCATTCTCTCTCTCCAGAGGGCAAAATGAGAGAGAGAGAGAATGCAACGAAGAAGCAGAAAATAAGAACAACAAGCAAAGCTGTTATTATATGGCCTTAATCGCTCAGTTCTAGTGTCCATTTCTTGAGGAAGATGCACGTCAATTAATCAAAACAAAATCTGCCCCGTAGTGTCGGGCGGTAAATAGACACAGTCATCGAATGGCCCCAGCCACGCCAAGTCTCTGGACTCAAGCACGGCGCAAGGACTGTGGCTGCGCGATTTAATAATTAATAACTCGCATGCATTCGAAAGTGGGCCCGTGGCCCGTGCATGGCACTCGACCGGTCCTCCGCTCAATGGCCCGCCTTCCAGCGCCCCCTGATGGCGCGATGAGAGCGAGTTAATGCTTTCCCCTGGACTCCTTCATGTTTGGGGGCCTCTCTCGCGGGTAGCTCTTGCCTGTGCAGCCGGCCTCTTCACATCTCCCCTGTCCTGGCGGCGATTTCGTTTATTCATGAACCGCTGCTGAATTCTGCTCAAGCCCTGGTGACTTCGTGCTTAGAGTAAATATTCACTTACTTCCGGTTTTTCATTTTTCACTAGAAACTTCAGTCGGGCTAACAAGGATTGTGAGCAATGTTTTCGAACGAGACACAGAGCCAGAGCAAAGCAAGCAGAGGACAAAACAACCTGTACATTGGGGCCGGGCATAAAACTGTGCGAAATCCGGCCAAAACAAAACAACTAATGACCATACACTGTACAAACAAAACTTCCTGCAGTGTGTAAAGTGGGAAAAAATTCGTGTTTGTTGTTGGTTTTTGCCTGGGCAGACAGCATACAGAGTGTACACACTGTGTCTTGTCCAGCCATAGGGTACACACTGTGTGTTTAGTCCGCCGTGTGTTTGTCATGTTGGCCTTGTCCGGAAAAGTGGATAGCAACAACGCTTTCAGCTTGGGTCGGGAACGAAGAATGAAGGGAGCTAATTACTAAAGGAGGGAGAGAATCAAGTGACAGAGAATGCATACGTACGCACATGAATGTGTGCACATACGTGTGCGTGCCATCTGTTGATTTTCGGACCGGAAACAAGTTACTGACTTTAACTCTTAACTACAGAAAAGCGCGCACATGCCAGACAAACACCCCGCCTCGGCCAACAAATGGCGTGCTATGGCGTGACATGATCGCGGGAAGTATCTGGCACCGGACGCTGGTGGGGAGTTAAAGATTGAAGCCAGAGAAATCGACGAAGAGGGAAGCTTGGGACCGGCCGTCCATGCAACCTTGCCTGAGCCTCCCTGGCTGATCTATTGACCGTGTCGCCACCAGGCGGCGCTAGCCCGCGCATCTGTGTTGACTTCCGGCAGCTAGGCATTATGGGCCAGCGATCGAGATCGAAGCTAAAGGCGGCTCTTTTGTAACTCGAGTAGGTGTAGGGGGAATAACTACCAAGTCGTTGGCTAATTACAGGCACCTGCTTCCTCAAGCGGCCCTTAGCTGGAAATGTCTTGTTTGCCATTTTGTGTCGCACGTGCAAAAGACGCGTGGAGTTACGCGAGGCGTTAAGTTGCCGTTAAAAGCGAAACACCCAACGCGCATGACAGGAAGTCGATGAATGCTGATGGACACAAAGTGAAGTAAATCTTTTATTTTCTGCAGAGGAACCTTTTTGTAGTTTTTACTACTTAAAGTGTAACAGAAGATCATTCGTCGAGGATATATAGGGAAACCTTGCAAAGGGTTATTGGTCTCAATACGTTCTTTTGGGTGCTAAATAGCTTATTTGTATGTTTGGCAGATTACGGTGTCTCAGCACCAGAATGATGAATGTCACAGGAAACAGTTTCCAGCTTTTTGCCTAGAGTATACTGTAGCTCGATTCCATGCTTGACTGCGTCGATAGCATAGTGGCGGGAGGTCAGTGGTTCGCTCCCTGGCCGAGTCATACCTAAGACTTAAAAATTGTCAATCTAGAAACTGCCCTGCCAGACGCCTGGCACTACAGGGAACAGTACTAGGACTGGTTGGCCCGGTGTCAGTATAATGTGACTGGGTGGGACTGAAGCCTGTGTTGTGACAGCAGTCCCACGTGTGGCAGCACGTAACTTTGTCTAAGCAACTCGGTCCTGATATGCACCAAGTTTGCAACGGGACACTAAGCAACAAACATCCATCTATCCTTAAAAATTCCTACAAATTCTACAGGGTTAACGAGGTTTGCTAGCATTGTTTTTATGCAGCCCATATCTAGAGTTCTGAGTCTATTAGAGTACCCAAACGTTCGTCAGTGACATGTCAGAGAATGCCCATACCTTCTTTAGTGACATGTCAGAGAGTGCCCATTAGTAGCTCAGTGACATGTCAGACCTATGTCTACAGCTTAGGTTTTGTGTGGACTGCAAAACATAGAGTAATGAAATGTCAAAGAGTGCCCAGACATACTTAAGTGGCATGTCAGACCTACAGTATGTCTAGAATTTAGGTTCTACTGGAGTTCCCAGACATACAGACGTGACATGCCAGACAGTGCTCAGAGATTCTTCGTGACATGTCAAACCCATTTCTAGAGCTCAGGTTCTGCTGGAGTGCCCAGGCATACTGTACAGACGTGACATGCCAGAGAGTACCCAGGCATACTGTACAGACGTGACATGCCAGAGAGTGCTCAGATATACTTCATAACGTCGATGTTGTTTGTTTAGAGTTCATATTCTACTTGAGTGGTTGACATATATCAGTGACGTGTTAGTGACGAAGCTTTTTAAAGATTTTGTTTCACTTTTATCCTGGAACAGAAATAGCACTGTGCTTTATTTCCCCTGACCTTATCGTTTCGTAGAGTGAAGCCACTTTATCCAGCACCGTCTGGAAGCCAGTTTGTCTCGCTTCTACACTAAGTCTCTTGTTTGTCTGAAATGACATCACGTAAAAGTTATCTTTGCAGGAGGAGGGGAACTGAGAGAGCCTTGACGCTGCAAGGAGGAATTTTTGTGCCTCCTTTATTGATTTACTGGCAGTCCTGGCTCTCGCACGGACCTCTGGGACAACCCTGGCACACGCCTCTCGCAGGAGTGTTTGCATTCTGCTCCAAAGAGACAGCCTCCGTGGCTTGCTGTGGCTAATGATGAAATCACAAGGCCCTTCTCGGCAAATGAAGGCATAATGAAGATGACTTCCGGCTGGCTAAAATCACACTCAGTGGCAAGCAACCACACGTTTGCTGGCATTTCACTAATGCGTTGTTCAGTTTGCTATTCATGTGCAGATCGTTGCTTTTCCTTATAGGAACAGTGGTCAGAAAATAATTTTCTCATCAGAAGCATGCCAGAAGCATTTTTTTAAATGCGAATGCTCTTTTTTCTCTCGCAACTGAAGACGACTGCCGTTTCTACCTTTCGCTCTGGCTCCTAACCCCCACTTCCACCACCCCCCCTCGTCCCCAAAAAGTGGTGAGGTGGAAGAAAGGACTTTGTTTCAAACACAATTTTGGGTCACAACTGTCTTATGAAAATATGCAGTCACGGGAAAAACGGAACGCGGGCTGAGAGTATCCAAATGGCCAGGATAAGGAAAGTCCCAGGTAACAAACCTAGCTGGCGTGTGTGTCGCCACACCTGGTGTGAAATAAATACAACTGTTGTCTGCCTCAGGAAACTTCGTATAGATTCAACGCAGTTTTTGTCTGTTACGACATTTCATGTAAAAGCAACGTCATTTCTGTCTGTTACAAGTCACTTCGTGTAAAATCAAGGTATTGTTCGTCTCTTACACGACGCTTCGTGTAAAAGAAAGGCATCTTTCCTTCTGTCACCACACTTTGTATCCTGCCGATCTGCACCATTGACTGCACAGTAATTAAAGGTGACTAATCCGTTATCTGTGTCAACATGTACTGTTATTATCAGACTTCTTGTTTTTGAGAACCATTTCTGTATACATTCACTTTCGTAATACTCTATCATATTCGAAGAAATATTTATGGCTTACCATACAGCTGAGATTTTCTAACGAAAATAAATTGCTAGTTTTCCGTTTTTAATCTTTTGGTCACACGGGCATGTCGCCGTCAAAGTACTGTTAAGCCAACAGTTAGGTGTGAGAGCTAGAGGCGCATGCTGATTAGGCGTAGCTGCAGCTGGTAGCTAACTCTTGGCACCTTTCGCTGTATACACCGTCAAGTTAAATTGATTATTTTTTTCAGCCCCCAGGTGGGACCTGGATAGTTCAGTCTATGTGTAGCCCCCAGGTGGGGCCTGGATAGTTCAGTCTATGTGTAGCCCCCAGTTGGGGCCTGGATAGTTCAGTCTATGTGTGAGTTTGCTTGCGCCCCAGTCCGCGTTGTGTCATGTGTGCGCGTGGACCTCGAGTTACCATGCAAGATTTGACGTCGTACTATTATTATTATATTACCCTGGGCACGTGACCTATGATTGGAAGACGCACGGCCAGTGCCAGACAGTTCAACAGGAAATACCACCCAGTTCGATAATTCAGAAGACGTCAAGAGCTAACTGCCCTGCAAAGTCCGCTAGCCCTGTAAAAGGTTGGAGTCTATGCCAGCTAAAGGCTGCTGCAAAGCGCAAATACGAGCTTTTACAATTTACTCAAAGACTCAACAAGCAAATATGTCTCGTAAATGGTAAAAAAAGGGATACATTTTCGGGCCCTACTAGCACTGATGACCCAGTGGCCTGACATGAGCTGCTGTGAGCGCATTAGGAGTCTACCCATTAACACGGAGTTGTGTACATTTCCCGCGCTGTGGGTTTGGAAGGCAAACTTATACACACTACAGCTTCGCACCCTTCCATCAAATCAAGGATCAAAACTGTGTACGAACATTAGTACAACTTAAGAAAATACTTCAAGTCAGGGTCACCAGCCTTCCTTAATTCACCTTTTGTCTCAGACAAAAATGAGTCAATCATGCCATTCACCCGCGCGCGCGCGCACACACACACACAACACCTCTCTCTCTCTCTCTCTCTCTCTCTCTGAGACATGCACACACATTTATGTGTGTGCGCCTTTGTGTCTGTGTGTGTGTGTGTGGACGAGAAGGAGGGGGAAGTGGGGGTTAGCAGTAAGATTGCTGTTGGTTCCTACTTCCACGACAGCCTTTAAACATGTGCGTTTCTCTCTGCTTTGCTCGCCTTACATGGCGTCGTTTGTCCAAATCCATTTAACACCCAGTTCCCTGCACCGTTCGGTGAGACACCATCCGCTGGAAACAGCCGATTACATGCAGATTTCTCGCTTTTTTTCTCTCTCTCTTAAACGGCCAGCGCTATCTGAATAGGGTGTGCCTCCTCCTCCTCCTCCTCATCCTCCTCTCAGCCTATTCTCTCCCCCTCCCCCACTCTCCATCGCCTGCTTTCTATCGAATGATATGACGTACCCAAGTCCTTTGGCGTTGTCGTCAAAGCTATTTGGAAGCCGATTGAGTTACGGAGAGCGGGCTGTACCGTGGAGGGTTTGTCGAGGAACGGAGGAAAGCTTTCGAAGCTTCTTCGTCAGGGAGGAGCAAAAAGAGGAGTTTGAAAAGGAGACGTTGTTGGCTGTTGCCCGTCTGTTTGCAGCATTAGGGGCTGCGGGTCTGAGGACGTGCCTGAACCCCTCTCGCGCACTCTGCGACGAGCCTGTACAACACAGCGCCCCATTTGTCTGGCGATAAATCCGTCCAGATGTCGGTTCTCGGGTCAGGCGGAAAAAGCGGGCTCTATTTTTCTCTGGGCCTGATGTGCGAGAAGTGTCCAAACATGCGGGCTAAGCAGTGACTGAAAGGTGGATGCATGAGTGCTGTGAGATTGATGAATCATTAATGGCCGCGCCAGAACGCAATGAGGCGGGCATGAGCAAGGACAAACAAGTTCAACGCTGTGACAAATCACGTATTCACATTCACAGCCACACGCACAAACACATAACACAAGCTCGCACGCACATTTGCACTTACGCACACACACGCACGCACGCACGCACGCACGCACGCACGCACGCACGCAGGCCAGTAGAGCGGACAACATTATTAAACAATTAATACCCATTAACACGCGTCTCGTTTCAACAATCGTGCCTAGTGATGTGCCTTTAAGCTAAGAAGCGATACGTATTTTTCGGAGCATGTACACTCGTGTTTCGTCTTTGCCTAACACATTTTTTTTTTGGCGTGGGGGAGCGCTCCGTCCGTTAAACTGTTTTTATCATTATTTTTTTCTAATGCTATGTCGACAAATGAAATATACTAGCATTCACAAAACGATAACGAATACTTCGTCCCAAAGACTAGTCTGATTTATGTAACGTGACCCTAACAAGTCCCCCCATCCTCCAGTGTAATGGGATCTCTTTTGTGCTTATGTCTCACTTTCTGACAGCAGTTTAGCCTTTGACTGCATCCAGTCTGTAAGAAGTTATTAAGTACGTGACACAGAGATGCTTGCAAAAGTCACTGACCACAGAGCTGGGGAGTTGTGACAAAACTCTTTCAGGCTAAACAGTAGCCTTGACGGTCAGCCTGCCGCGTTCACCAATACACCGCTGCATGTGTCCGAACAGCTCTGTTTTGAGTCGCCTCCCCTGTTTGACAAACGACACGTGCAAACGACTGAGTCCGCCAGTCTGTCGCAGCAGGGAGCTGATGACGCGTAGGCGTGGAGGTGCGAGTGACGTCACGACTTTTTGTGTGGTTCCCCTAGCGAAACGATCGCTGATGGAAGCGGGTAGGACGGTTTCTATCGGTAATGTGGCTCAAAGCTGAGCTGCAGAAAGTTGTCTTCTTGTGATGATAAATAATCTAAACTTAATCAAAATGCCTTGATCGACGGTGACACAAGAACTCTGGTACGTACCTCCCGCCCTGGCCGCCTTCCCAGTGCATGATGGGAGGACTGAACACTTCATTCCCAGCTTTTGTACTGTTTTTAGGCCATTAACTAATTTTAAAATACTTTATTCTCCGTGTTTCTGTAAACAACAGTGGTGTAACTGTTGTTGATGTTTGTTTTCCTTCAGCGTGAAAACGTGTTCAAAGTAGAAAGACAGGGTTTTAAATCAGGGATTTGAAAATCTTTTATTTTAATTTAGATTTACTTAATCATTTAAGTCACAATCATAATGTTTTTATTTTATCATTTTATTATTTTGATTTTATCAATGATTTTATCAATGTATTATTTATTTTATCGGTTAAATAATGTTGATTGAATGACTCACATTGTTTTTAACTCAACAAACATTTTTAAAAACTACCTTGGTATTTAAATTTTAATAGTTTCATTTCAAACATTTTTCTGATTATAACTTTGCGCACTTCACACCGTAAAAATCTGGGTTCGCAAAACAGGCATAATATAGCTCTTTGCGTAAACTCAAACGAATTTTTCTCATAGTACGCATATTATTACAGAAAACGGGAAATGCAAAGTCCCTGCCGAAATGCAGTTTAGACGGACTTGAAACTCAGTTTCGACCCCCACCCTCTCTCCCCCATTTTTCGTTTCTTTTCGTGGCCTTTTTTTCAGGAAACAAAATGGAATGGTGAGTTGGCCAAGTCTAAGCCCTGGGGCCGGCGGGAAAGGGAACGCTGCTTGCGACCTGTCACGTGATGGAGTATGGAGTTACGTACTTGGTGTCGGTAGCAGATAGGAAAAAAGGGTTGTGATAACCCGTAGGGAGAGCGATGGAGCGTCTGCAGGTGTCAAAGAGATCGAACTCTTTGGTTCAAATGACAGAAAGAAGAAGAGAACAAAGAAAAGAAAAAACTCACAAAGAGCCGACAGTCTCGGGGTTTTTCTTTCTTCAGTAGATGGCTCTCCATGGCCATCTGTCGGATTGTTGTAAACATGGAGATAGATTGGTGGAGCCAGCTACAGTGAGCTATGCCACAGCTAAATATAGAAACAAACAGTTTCAGCATCGGGCGGGTTTATTTTCCCCAAACCGTCAGTCGTGCGCTGGAGCCAAACGTGCACAGGATATGGCGGCGAGGTGACGCAATATTGTGAGAGAACAAAAACAGCTGTTCGCTTTCTCCTTCTTTCACTTCACTTCAAATAGTTTTGACCGATTCTCGGAGGAACTTGTGGTGCCGACAACTTGCGGCGAAAGAGTGAAAGTGATGAATTTGTTTTCAGGCCAGAACAGGGGAAAAATGGGGGGGGGGGAGTGAGGTTTGGAAGGCTAGTGTTGATTAGCAAGAAGGAGGGAATAGGAGACAGAGAAGTGTGGGAGGTGTACGGTGGGGTGCAACAGGCTTACACACAGGCGTAAGCTGATAAGCCAACACGTGCACACAACCCCTGTAGGTCTGAGCATAGGTGTGAGGACACGATTTTTACAGGTGTATTGCGTCACAGACAAGATCTCTCATTCATTAGATTCTTGACATTTGTTTTATTCTAGAACTTCTTGAAACTATCTAGTCACACCCTGTCCGCTAGTTCAAAACAACTAGCTCTCCTCCATCCAAACTTCTTTAAGTAAGGTCGCTTTTAACCTGTCGTCATCTTTAGTTTGAAATGCATGTGTCCAGAAGATGTTGCGCTCGTTCTCTGTGTGGGATACTTCTAAAAGTTCTAATTATATTTAAATATCTGGAACAGCCACTGCTGTGCAGAGTGGAGCATTTCTGCATGTATGCGTTATTTATTTGCCTCAACATATTTTCACATTTACACACGATATGCACGCCTTTCCTATTTTGCTTCACATCTACGTTTCTGGAGTTTTCAACAAAGTTATTTTCCCTCCTTATCTGGTACGCAAGTAGTTTTAGAGGGATAGTGCTTCAACCTGGCTGTGATTTGGTATTGTTGGGGGAGGTGGGGGTGTTCGGGGAAATGGCCATGGATTTTGCACCATATAATCCTGGGCCACTCGCGGATTCGAACCAGCAACATTTCACACACCACCAGTCCGCATCTCCATGTCCAGAGATATCCAGTCACCTATTCTCCTTCTGTTTGTGAGTATCAGCAAACATATTGTTGCATCAGAAAACAGGGATCCCCGTTGACAGCTTGGATGGCTTGACTTTCTTCCCAGGAGAAAAGGCACACAATAAAAACAGAGGGAACACACACCAACACTTTGTAAACGTGGGAAACATCAAAAATAATTATAATGTACCTCGGGTACTATACAAAACGAAAGCCGTTAAACCTGAGACTAGTGTTATGTCCCTTGGGGGTCCTAAAACATTGATAAGATACAGGAGTGTACAGCTGTTTCACCTGGTTCTGCTTGAAAACAACTGGTGCGACTCCTGGGGTTGATAGCGCGGCGTTGCGCTTCAGTTTGCCGAAGCAGATGCAGAAAAATGATTTAATATTTATCGATAGGGTGTCGACGTTGAGTGTATCGGAGTATCATTTACACAAAAAATACAAAGCCGTTGTTCAACCGTGCGTATCGGCACCCACGGTCAAAACTCGGCGATGGGAGGACCAACGGACACAGATGTGATTGATGAAAATTGATGCAGGCTTCTGTTGTGGACAACACTGTACGAACTGCTATTGTGATACTAGCAAGCCGAAAAATGTGTCTGGTGTTCGAGTTTGTAACATAAGAACTGTGGCACACTTATTTGTTCCTCGCTCTATCCCCCTCACCCTAATTTCTCTCGCTCTCTCCCGGAGCAGACCTCAGCAGAGTGGCAACGTGTGGTTGACATGGATACAGAGGGTTGTTAGTGGCAACGTGTGGTTGACATGGATACAGAGGGTTGTTAGTGGCAACGTGTGGTTGACATGGATACAGAGAGTTGTTAGTGGCAACGTGTGGTTGACATGGATACAGAGGGTTGTTAGTGGCAATGTGTGGTTGACATGGATACAGAGGCTTGTAGGTTATTTCATTCTACGTACCTCAGATATCGATAAACATCTTATGCATGTGGCACCTGTACACCTCAAGTGTACAACAAACTGTTGTTTAACGTTTCGTTCTTCCTGTATCTCCAGCATGCGAAGTTGATTGTTACTGCATTAAGTTTCAAGATTGTAAGCAGAAGGAGCGCTGACTGTGGTTACAGTCGATAGATATGGGAAGAGTCCTACACAGGGAAAAAAGCCCATACATGGATTGTGCCATTCTAAGCACTTATGGTAATTATAATACGAAAAGATGTGACATACAGAAATCTATGAAACAGTGCGAAGTTTACATTAATATTATCCTAAATGGCAAAGGGGATAACCAAGCCATCAGAGGGTGGGCTTCCGAATCTCAAAGCGGGGCCACAGGCTGGTTTGGAACCCGTGTCCCGCAACACACGTCCCCCCAATTAACACGGGTGGGAATGGGTGCCTGACCCAGTGGATCAGGGAATGGGTACGTGACCCAGTGGATCAGGGAATGGGTACGTGCTCCAGTGGTTCAGGGAATGGGTAAGTGACCCAGTGGATCAGGGAATGGGTACGTGACCCAGTGGATCAGGGAATGGGTACGTGATCCAGTGGATCAGGGAAGGGGTGCGTGATCCAGTGGATCAGGGAAGGGGTGCGTGATCCAGTGGATCAGGGAATGGGTGCGTGATCCAGTGGATCAGGGAATGGGTACGTGACCCAGTGGATCAGGGAAGGCAAAGTAGTGACAGAGAGAGGTGGGCACAAGCCTCACGATGCTGGCCCACATAAATGTGTGGGTCTCAAGCACCCACGCGACCTAAAAACCTCACGGGACATATTTAAAATTTACTTTTAACTTTGATAAGGCTTGCTGCAAATTTCCAACAGACAGAAACTTTTATTGTCTACGTTTAAAAATATTATTACATGTATTTTAATTATTACCATTTATTAATGACAGGCTCCAGAAACAATTCTAACATACAAGACGTCTGTATAATCATATAATTTTTTAGGCTTACTTTATTCCTTACGGCAAACAGTTGAAAGGGTAAAAGTCTTGCAAAGTTAAAAATACTACGAACAGGAAATTCAAACACTGATATGAAGTATTGTTGGACTCGAGATGTTTTTTTGGTTTGTTTGGAATACATGTATAAATGCTTATGCCTAACAGTTATTCTCCCCATAGGGGTAAGAGGTACTAAAGGGAACAAAGGAAAAAAGTCACCTACCCCCAATTTCCAGCTGTGTGAAATGATTATTTTTTCTCTCTCTCTCTTTATTTGTCTCACTCTCTCATTCTCTTTGTCAGATGCAAAAGACAACAGTGTAGTCAGCCTCGTGCTCATACATAAGGACAGACAGAGAAATATCGTGAGGAAAGTAATATGCTTTCATGACCTTTACGGTAAATCATAATTTATCCCCCTCACCCACCCATGGCCGCGCCAAGAGATCGTGATGGCTGTGCGCTTGACAGGTGAATCATCAATTTTTTTCAACCTTTTTTTCCCTTGAGACTGCTGATGGGTGCGTGATTTTCTTTACGACCTTGGGAGAGGTGTGCTTGTCTGTAAACCAACTGCACAGAGCCACGTCGCACGCCTGCTGTCGATCGATGACCGGTGTGAAGCACGCGACTTTGAAAGTTCTGCCCTCTGTCGAGAGAACAGTAGGTTCCCAGAACCAGGAGTTGCGCAGCTGTCCTCCCCTCGGCGTACTGGACACGGAGAATTTCCGGCAGGGAAGACGTCCCCTATTAGCTGACATGGTCACATGCCCGACCTGAAGACAGCCGTATTTATGTCGGAAATTCTTTAGGTCTCAGTCATCGTCGACTGTTCCCTCCGCTTGCGAGAACCTGCTACGCTCCCTCCCTGTATAACTTATGCTTTTACTGACCTCTGTCTCTAGGTGCACAAGCGCGCGTGCGTGCGTGCGTGCGTGCGTGCGTGCGTGCGTGCGTGCGTGTATAAGGATTCACAATTACACATAGAAGCTAACAAAGGAGATACTTCTGTAATACCATGTAATAGGCAATGACCCATGCCCATGCGCAGTGTCACAGTACTAAAAATAAAAGAAAGTCCATCAAAAACTTTTTCGAGAGAAAATTTCGTTCTAAAGTCTCTGGTAACAGAACCTCCCATAGCACAGACGGTCTGCCCGCAGCGAAACAGTAGATTTGGCTCGGCAAAGGTAGAGCGCACAGCCACCAAACACAGAACCTACAATTAATGGATCAATGAAGTGTTTGTGAGGACAGATCCGATTCGCTTCATTATCAACCCCTATTGTATCCCGTTATCCTCCCTTTGCAGACCCGCTAGTTAGTGTAATTGTGGTACTTTCAAAACAGCTTTCTAATTCGTTAGGAAATATTTTTCTTCAACAGATAAAGATTTGGTGTCGGAAAGCCCTGTGATAAAGTCGTCTGCTGCTGTTGTCTTTTCGACATTCTGATATGTACCTAGCTAATGTTTGCAGAAAGTGTCCCAGAAAGGATTCGTTTGAATACTGATTGTGACGTGATAATATTGTTAGATCACACATTTAGCGTAAACTACATTGTGTGTGCGTGTTCATGAGCTCGCGAGTGTGTGTGCGTATGTGTGTGTTTGTACGGGCGCACAAGTGTTTATAGGTGCAGTGTACTATAAGCATCTTGTAATTTATTCCATATATATCATGTTTATATTTATTAATGTTAATATTTATTGATATTTATCATATTTGATTTATTAATGTTTGTAATATTTATTAATGGTTATCATGTTTATATTTATTAATGTTTTAAGTGGCTGTGCTGGTTGATACAAGACAACCCATCCCACCACCCACCCACACCCCTCCCAGCAGGCAACAATTTCCAGGGGAATGCGCGCAGATGTGGCTCTGTAGTCATGGTAGCTGCAAGAACGCTGCTCGACGCAAAAGTTCCAAATATGACAGGAGCCAGGACAAGTTTTCAAACTCCGTCTCCAGTCTGTACCCTCGGTTCTGAACAGCACGTGACTACGTCTCTCTGTAACAGGTATACGTCTACTGGACCCTGGAAATTCGCAACAATACGTCACGCAGGACGTGGAGACGAAGTTGTTCGCGCTTCTTGTACGTCTGCACTTCCGGTAGTAGGACTTCGATGGTTTGGCCACAAGGTGTGCGTCATCACTTACAAGACCCCCACCACAGGCAAACTGATGCCACACTTTCAGTCTGGAAGTGGAAAGCTCTTTCTGATGCGACGAAACTTTAACACGGTCTAAGGCAAATTGGTGTGGGGCAAAAGCTTGGTGTTCTCGTCGGCCAAACACTGGAAGTAGCCTGGCAGACAGTCCTTTTCCACACGTCTTGGTCTACAAGTGGTCTCCAGGCAGCCCACCGCTCGCGCGCGTCCCTTGGAAGATGGTGTCAGACGCGTACACTGTGTTGTCTGCCCTTGTCAGAGCTGCATTTGACGTTGTTCCGTTCCGTAGGTAGCCGGAAGGTCCCTGTAGGTGGCAGTTCTAGCACCCAGTGGCAAGCAGATGACCTTTCTTGGTCCTAAATAAGACAAGGTTAACTAAAGAAGCTGCGCCAGTCCAACGCGTACGCATGGCGGGTAGTGGAAACGGGTAGGACGCTTAATACTTCCCCCATTGCTGGTCAGTCGCCTGCTACAAACCTCCTGCGCACCAAGAACGGCGAAACCTTCGTTGCTGGGGAAAATACGTTAATTAAAAAAAAATACCTCGTGCACATTTTCAAGGCGGTTATAGAGAATACTCCAACATTTTGCTGCAGGACTGGTTTTCCACAGTTGTTGAAATTCTAATCTGACAACGTTGCCAATGTGACGTGGCGGGCCGTGACTTATCTTACTGGACTCGACTTCTCAGAATTACTGGACAAACTTTTATGGTGATCTCGTAAAATGTAGATTTAATTGAGCAATCGTCACCAAAACCTTTACTGCACCAGGTCAATGGTTTCTACACCAAAGGGTGACGACGCTATGAAATAATGTGAATAACTAGAGAAATCTACGGAGGGAAAAGATTCTCATACTCTGACACGCTCGCTCAGTCTCACACAGGCAAAACACTACTAGCTCAAGAGCCCCCACCCTCGTAAAACACACAACTGCAGCGAACCGTTATTCAAAATATATTTCAAACGCTAACTGACGCGACAACATCAAATATATCTACAGATTATTTACAAAGAATCACCTTGCTCGTGTCTAGGGTAAGACGCTGCCTGATTACGTCATACCACGTGGAATCAGACAAAGAAGATAATCAAACTCTAGAGGGGGAATCAAACTGCAAAACGGCCTATGATCCCGCTCTATACACACATACAGTAAGTGGCCGACAATAGAGCTCCTACTCTTGTCACTACTGAAACCACTACTTCTGCGATAAACAACTCTGAAGCTATACAAACTGCATCGATAAGTGACCAACGACAGAGCACCTACTCTTGCCACTACGGAAACAACTGCTTGACCGCAATACACCGATACACTAAGTGACCGACAACAGACACCTACTCTTGTCACTAACGAAACTCCTGCTTCACTGCAATACACAGCTCTAAAGCTATTCAACGACCAACTATGAAGCTAAGACACTTCCACGAACCGCACTTCACTCTGTACCCTCTTAGCGTACTTGGCCGGCAACTAGCTTATGACGTCTCTTGTCCCCGGCAGGATGAAACCACCACTCTTAAATAAACGCGAGTCCCAGACTCTAAGATAATCTATGGCAAGGGCAGTCCTACAAGGCACAACAACAGTCACTTACTACTTTGTCTATTAGTCGGCAGAATACACCCCGGGTACCTGCGGGAGATGCTGGAGTCCTTATACTCTTTTTCACGTCTTTGGCTAAGTTGGCGAGGGCAGAGGTCCGTGGGTTTACACGTGTCCGCTTCTTGTGGTCCTCCTACATTAACTCTCTCTCTCTCTCTCCATGTCCTGTCCTCTCTGTGTTTATCCCTAATCGCGTTTTTGCCTCCTTAAGTAGCAGTCGTTCTGACGCATTAACCTTGAGTAAACCGGTTGTGGTCAGACCAGGTGGAGCAGGGCATCAGCCATGACCAATGGCGTATCACTCACCTACCTAAGTGTGAAGAGAAGGGGAGGAGCTAGCTGGCTAAGCTAAGAGTGACAGGTGACAGCCAATGATCTTTGCTGGAGTCAATCAGTAGCTAACGGAAGTGGTTGGGTGCTTTCTGTACTTCACATATTAAGCAGACTGAGCCAATGCCAGTGGTCATTAACTTATTCCAAGTTGCCACTTCTTTCAGCGATCAGAGGTTACGATCAGAGGCTACGGTCAGAGGTTACGATCAGAGGTTACGGTCAGAGGTTACGAACGAAAGGGAAAAAGTCAAGCGCTTTTCTCCGGTGAAGTCATGGAAAATAATTGAGAAGTGTTGCAGACTACTTTTGGAAACTGTTTTCCACCGTCACATACTATTTATGTGACGTGTGATAGTAGCATATCTTCTGTATGCAATGGATTGGTTTAGTAAAAGATCTTTATAAGTTTTAATGTTTAGCAGCATTGAGTGAGTTCACCTTCTTCTCTCAGTTTGTCTCGGCCGGTCCGAGGGAGCCGAATTGCTTAGCGAATTGTTTACTTTCTATTAAATGTAATTCTAGTTTCTTATGCAAACTGAAGCTTTGGTGGACTTTGCTTGGGACGAATGATTAGATATTGACAGCGTTTCGATCGCTGGGGTGTTGTCGGAGGATCACGGGAAGGATGAAAACTGTACTAAGGTACTGGGTCATCTATACCGATCAACGTTGTGCATTTTAAAGCAGCAAGATTGCGAGTAACTGTCTAGATTTCAAGCACCACAATCTTGGGAGAGATGACAGTGAGGAAAAAGGGAAGTGATATTTGATATGTGTAAAAAGACCCCCCTCTCCCCACATTCATGCAGAGATACAATTGGAATACAGCAGCTGTGGTCGGAAACGCCTCGGTAGTCGAACATTTAAGGCGTCCGCTCCTAAGCCGAGAGGGCGGTGGTTCGCGTCTCGGCCGAGTCATACGCACTAAAAGTTAAAAACTGTCAATCTAGCAGCTGCCCTGCCAGACGCGTGGCACTATAGGGAACAGTACTAGGACTGGCTAGCCCGGTTTGAGTATACTGTGACTAGGTTGGACTGAAGCCGGTGTTGTGACACCAGTCCCACGTGTGGCAGGATGTTGTGTCAAGCAACTCGGTCCTAATACGCACTTCGTTTGCGACTGTTTGGAACAACAACCAACAGCCAGCCAGTCCCTTTGTAAGTAGCCTCTGCGGGTTCATTACTGTATCGCGCAGCGACACACAAACACGTTGACAACAACTCTTACGCTGTAGGCTCAGCCTCCCTGTTTTGTTCTTCTCCTTGTGGTAGCAGCGTCATGTCGCATCGGATAAAAGATTGGTCTGTTTTAGTGCAGCACTGTCAAACTAAGAACAGAAATTCCGGTGCGCCTTTTAATCCGTTAAGAGCTGCCTAAACACAGTGCTTTGACAGCCACCTGCCTATTACATGCACGTGCAAGCGCACGCACACCCTTGCGCATGCGTGAACGTGCACGCATGAACGTACGTGGATGTACGTGTGGGCCACACAGGCTCTGTCTTTGTGCCTCTATCCCCTTTAAAGCGCAGGTCGCTGTCAAAATCACTGAAGCCGAGAGGCTCCTCAGCGTCTGCTACATCCTGGGGTCAGCGAAGCGTGACGTCTGATCAGCGTCAGGCACACCTTCTTTTTAATGAATGGATGATTTGATGCTGACAGGTGTAGAAGCATCTTGAAGTATGTAGCTAAACTATCCCATTCCCTTTCCACATTAACTAAAACAAAAATCGAAACTTGTAGAGTGCTTCCACTAACAGTCGACCACAATGCATGAGAATTGAATTGTACGGACAAAGAATGCATGCCGACAAGGAAAGTGTTTTAGTTCTATTGAGTGATGTTTAACATCAAAACCACTTGCAACAGTCGACAGCATCTTTTGTTTCGCCAGACTGATAAGAGCGGTCACGTGACACCTGCCAAGCCATGGAGCTTGCGAGAAAAAAATGGTGTAACAACTCCGCTTAAATAAATGCCAAGGGTGGTGCGCATGCCATTAAGCAGTCAGCGATGTGGCTGGGGTGAAAGTCTGAGTGAAGGCAATCGAAATTTGGTTTTATTTTGCTGCACTTCAACTGTTTCCTGTTGCTGGAAATTACGTTAAGGGGAAAAACTGTGGCTATGGGCAGACAAGAGGAGTCAATAAAGAAAGCATGCAGATGGTTTTGAAACGCTACTTTTTGAGTGACTCTCTGCTAGAACAGGCATTCCCCCAGTTGCAAAAACTGAAATAACAGTTTATAGACTTCGAAATCGTTAAAATAAATTAAGTTAAAATACACTAAACTGAAAAATGTTGTAGATGGGCATGTCTATGTACAATTGTAAATATTACGTCAAAGATCTCTTTGTGTAGAGTCAAGCGCAGTGAGCGCGTTCATTTATGAGTGTGATCTGTGCTTTGCAAGAATTCATATGATCTCTAAAAAAATTAAATTAAGTGAATATTAAAAAAAGAAACTAAGTCCATTAAAAGTAATTATGGAATAAATAATTTGACTTATACATATACGTGCAGGCAATTCAAAAATGAATATAATACTTGACCAATCGATATCCTTACTGCAAATTCCTCTTGTAAAAAGTTTAGTTTTCTCGCTGTTGTAATGTATATAAATTAAATGGAACACTTTCTGTACAAAAAGCTGCAGCTCTCCCGTCCTCCATTTTTGATCAAGAAAATTGAATTTAAAAGAAAATGTGCATTATATGAACTTAATAAAGTCTGAATACAAACATTTAGAATAACATTTAGAACTATTTATCAGAATTTTTCAGAATTCAGAATTTTTTATTTTCTTCCTTCACCCTCAGTGGGGTATGAAGACAAAACATAAGCAACAGTACAACAAATCAATAAATAGGTGAGCAAAAATTCACTTTGATAAGCAAACGAATTAACAACGTATCTTAAGAGGCTCGCAAGAGCTTGCTACAAACATACAATTATCCATGTACACAAGCGTCTTTAAGTAAGATTTTAATAAAACATGACAGCTTTGTAAGCAATCGTTTGCTCCCTGTTGAGAGCAGGCACTGAAATTTATAGGTATTAGGGCGGTTTCTGTAGTAATAAGGTAGCCATTTGTTTCGGTCATCCTTAAATTTATCGCAGCAAAATAAATAATGGTACTCATCACCGATGTCGTTGCTGTTACAAAGATGACAGATTCTTTCTTCTCTGGGTATTCTCTGTATTCTGTGCGTTTGGACTGGGAAGTTGTTGTTCAAGAGTCGGAAGTTAAGAAGCGGTGTGTAGTGATTTGGGGGCAATATTTTTAGGTAGTTTTCAAAAGTGAAAGACGTTTTAATAATTCTGTAGTTCTTATAGATGTCTTTTGTATCTACATCTTCTAACCAACTTTGAATAAACTGATCTTGTAAACTTCTTTCAACTTTCTGCTTGAAACATTCATATGAGTAGGGGAGATTATTTTGATGAATCTTCAGCATGAAGACTGATGACAGAGACCCACCCTATTTATGTCTGTGCGATGAATCCCAAGCATGACGACTGGTTACAGAGACCCACCCTATTTATATCTGTGTGATGAATATTCAGCATGACGACTGGTGACAGAGACCCACCCTATTTATATCTGTGTGATGAATATTCAGCATGACGACTGGTGACAGAGACCCACCCTATTTATGACGTCTTTTTTAAAATTAAATTGAGTGACATCTGACGGGGAAATTTCCAGATTACACATAATTTCTGCACCGAGTTGCCAAGCGAAGATCCGGAGAAAAACCCGTGTCGGTTCATAATTATTTCAGATGGCAGTACACAAACTGTTTGATCTTGCACGAGAACGGAAAGAGCTAGACGGGAGGACGGGAGGACGCAGTACAGTCTGTTACAAAGAAACACGAGAAACCGAGAGAAAGCCAGTTAAAATGAACTCCGCAGAAACAGAACTGCGTCTCTATCGCTTTGTGTGTAAGGGGATTAGACAACCGTACCCTATAATCACAGGCGATGCACTCAAGGGACATTCAACATTTTGCTGTGGGAGTTGTTTTTCATTGAGTTTCCTTTTTCTTTTTTCCATTTTTCTTTTTCAAATTGTTTTGTGGCCACATTTATCTAGCGAGCGCTTGGTCAAATTCTGTTCATGGTCTGTATATTAGCTCTGGCTGACTTTCTGCTACGGCAATTGTCCTGCGTATCTCAGCCTCTCCCCTTCACCCCATGCACGTACCCTTTAGCCCCTAGGGGCGGGCTGCACGTGCTGTTATGTTTCTGAACAGGAAGTGAATGTGTGTTCGCTGCTCGTGGAACGAATTTTTAAGATGGAGGCTGTGCTTCGACAAATCGTTTTCCTTGTTTGAAAAAAAATCTTTTTCTTTCTTCTACTGCATCCTGATTGATTCACACAATTTTCGTTCCCTGCCTCTTTCCTTTTACTCTCTCCCTTCTTCTCATCTTTAACCCCTTCTTCCTTTCCGTCAGCTCTGGACAGTGGACAATGTGTACGCGAACCCATACATCTGTGCGTGCGTGGTTCCCAACAAAGGGGTGTGTGCGTACACTTTAATCCAAGTTCGCAAGTGTTAAGAGGTCATTATTAAGAGGTCTCATATTTTTTGTTGGCCACAATCTTCGAATTGAGTTGTTCCATGTGAAAAGGATTTGAAACTCGAGAGAAATATAAAGAAGGGGCCGCGAGAAAAAGTGGCCTTTGTGGTCGGTAAATCTAATCAGCAAAGTGACTGCCAGAAACTAATGAAAGAGCTAGAAATCAGATTAAAACCATTAAGAGTTAAAATTTAATCCCTGGGGTATTCATCGAACACGTTTTGTTCTAGGACGGTGCGAGTTAATCAAAAGAATAGCAGCGTTCTCTCCCCTTATTCCGGGTCAAGTCCGCCTGCACATTCTGCAGGATGGCAACATAAAGTCTGACCGGCGCTTCAGTCGCTTAATACAGTAGCGCCCCCTGCTGTGCATTCTGCTAGAAGGCACGTGACATACACACTGCAGCCCTCACATTTCTTCTCCCCCTCCTACGCTCTGGGCCACACCCTCCCGTCTCCGACTGGCCCTGGGGACCGCAGACGGAAGTGCGTGTTGACGCATGTCAAAGCCCGGCTCGTTTTTTTCCACTTCCTTTATGTCAGGAATTTCTCCTGGGGTCGCTGAAACTGATGTACGGGCTACCTCGCCAGAAAAACACGGTATTGTCCTTGTGGACAGGAATTACGTACGGGTTCTTGTGGGCTTGTCTTAATTTACGTTTGGAGTTGTGCGACATACATAAAATACGGGTAGTGTACAACTGCAGTACAAAAGGTTATTATTGCATAAAGATTCTTGCAGAAGTTTGTTACATGCACAGTCTGTGGGATTGAAACGTGCGTGTTTTGAAGACTTACACCACAATTAGTTCTTGTAACACTGCATTGGGCCCACTTTTTGCAACCTTCGCTACATACAGGTTTTGAAGTGTTTCAATTGATATAGGAGGTTTTTTTCCTGGGGGGGGGATGGAGGAGGATGGGTAACTGGAGTGGATATGGGTTTCCTGAAATGGTATTTCGTATACATCCGGGCGAGGCCGTCCGCGCGTTCTCATTCGAAGTTGGATTTCGCGATGTGGGTCGTATCTTTTCCTCCTCGGGGACGAATTTGAAGACATGGTGCCTTTGGTGAGGCTATCAGACATGTGTTGGTGCTTTTAGTGAGGTCATCAGCTGTGTGTTTAGAGCATCAGTGACTGTAAGGAAACTAGAAATTGGTCATTATTAAAGAAACTGATTTCGTGCGTGTAGGCTTTGAACGGTGTGTATTTGACAAAACTGACATGAATGGGTAATTAATTCCTTAGTGAAAAGGGCGCATTCACCTTGAGTGTGCCAATGCGCTCACATACTCGCACGCACACGCACAAACGGAAAGGAGGGGGAGAGAGGGTGGGTAGCATGAGAAAACGGAAGGAATGGGAGAGAGGGAAGATGGACGGGTGGACCTGGAGGAATGCATAAGGAAGTATTGCACGTGGAAGTAAGTTTCAGTTTCGTGTGCACTGTTAGCAGAACGCTGTACGTGTGCACTTTTAGCAGAACGCTGTAGGTGTGCACTGTTAGCAGAACGCTCTACGTGTGCACTGTTAGCAGAACGCTGTACGTGTGCACTTTTAGCAGAACGCTGTACGTGTGCACTGTTAGCAGAACGCTGTAGGTGTGCACTGTTAGCAGAACGCTGTACGTGTGCACTGTTAGCAGAACGCTCTACGTGTGCACTGTTAGCAGAATGCTGTACGTGTGCACTGTTAGCAGAGTGCACTGTTAGCAGAACGCTGTACGTGTGCAGTTAGCAGAAGGCTGTAATTGTGCAGTTAGCAGAACGCTGTAATTGTGCAGTTAGAAGAACGCTGTAAGTGTGCACTGTTAGCAGAATGCTATTAAATTATAGCTGTAAACATAAGATAATACTCCAAAAAGTAATAAAAATGTGCCGAGATTACATAAAAAGAAAATATATTTGTATATATTTTTGCTTTCCCTAGAAAATGCAAAAACCTGAATTTTCCTGCGAAATATATCGCGGAAAGAACGTTTCCCTTTTGTATGTAGGCAACGCATGCTGAGTGAGACAACTTGGGGGGAGGGGGTGAAAACGGAGAAAGGTAAAAAAAAATGAGATCGAAAAAACTTCCGGAGAAGTATAAAAAGGGTCTGAAGGTTGGCGGAAGCTAAACAAACTCCCACAATACATCGCCTTCGCCACACAGCCAGCACGCAAACGGAGAGAAGAATGCAGGGTAGCAGAACTTATATAGTTTCACGTGACCAGGCTCCCCCCTAGAAGACGACCCCCTTAACTACACATTTTCCCTTACACCTAGGCACACACCCACACACGTTGGTGTCCTGGGGCTACAGTAAAGAACTCACAACAATTCATTAGTTTAGTCGACACTGTGCAATGATTGCTGCCCATGGCAGGTCGGCGTACGTCTCAAAGTCAGGTAATACTCAGTGTCGTGGGCAGGTTACAATATGTAACCGTCCCTCCCCATGACGATGCTGAACAGCGAACCCGCTAATTACCATGCACGTACTTGCTGACATTTCGTCAGCTACACACCTGTCCTCCTTCACGAGATGCATCCCCCCTGCCCGCCCAGTGGGGGACGTACAGAGTACGGAAGGAGTAACAACGAAGCTTCAGGTAACTGCGCGGTTCTCTGGATTGTCTGGAACAATGACAGCCAGAAACGTAACGCTATCCGACAATTAAGGTTGTGTGACACTGCAGTGCCAAATCAATGAAAATCAATGGCGCTTCCTGCACGATGGCGACAAACCAAAGTGTATTTACTTTCTCCTTGAAATAAAACAAGAACGATAGTTGCACAATGGAAGTCGTGGTGTGCACTAATGTTCCAGGCGGACTTTTGCTTACTTAAGGTGACGTGTTGACAATTCCCAACCTTTTTTTTTCTCCGTTCTTGTCTTTTAACTGATGTATGTGGTGAACTTTGATGCTGCTATACCTTTCGCAAAATTGATGATTCATATTTACCGTTAGGAAATAAGGAAGAACCTGCAGCCGCGCCTCTTGCGCCTACAATGTCTTTGTACAAATTAACAATAATGTGACGTTCATTTGTTGACAATGCATTGCACTTACTGAGCTTTTTTTATCATAACGGTACATAGTAGATTTACGTTGGCGTTATATCTTAATTGCTGCCTTCGTCTTTATTAGCCCAATTCCTCCTCTTTCCAGAATCCCTTTCACTGCTATCGCATCAACAATGCTAGTCGTCATCGTTGGCGTCGTCGTCGTCATCATCATCATCATCATCATCATCATCATCATCATAATCATCATCATCATCATGAGCAGTAGATCATCAGTCTGTCAGATCCATCTATTGTGAAGGGAGTTTGGACAGGCAGGAAGTGTGGGCTACCAGAGAATTGTGGGTAGACACGAAATTTTGAGCACACAAGGAATTGTGGGTAGAAAAATGCAATTACCGTTGAGATAGGGAGAATGTTAGGTTGCTTACCTCGAGCCTCGCGTGCACAAGTGGGCGTATATATGCTGCATTAGATGTCAGTAAACGTTGTCAGCCCATTCCCCGTATTAATATTTCTTAATGGAACATCAACACAATGCATAGTGTCCGTTGAAACAAAAGCCACAAAGGGTCTCTGCTAGCACAACACACTTCTAATAGAAAGGTGTGTTTATGTGCGTCTGCGCTGCGTGCGTGCATATGTGTATGTTCTAGTGGTATATGAGACACAGACACAGGAAAGACAGAAGGAAAGAGAGGACAGAGAGGAACGGTAAGAGAGATTTTTTGCGCAAGCGCCTGACACCGTTACGACTGTCTGCTACACAGCGTATTTGAAGGAGAAAAACTTCGCTAAAGGTACAATTTAAGTATGAGAACTCCTAGCGTTTGTTTCTGAAACATAAACGAAATGAGACACAGCCTGTTTGAATGAGACTGACCTGTTTGAATGAGACTGGCCTGTTTAAATAATACAGGTATGTTTAAATGAAACAGGCATGTTTAAATGAGACTGGCCTGTTTAAATGAGACTTGCCTTTTTGAATGAGACTGGCATGTTTAAATGAAACTGGCATGTTTAAATGAGACTGGCCTGTTTAAATGAGATTGGCGTGTTCAAATGAGACTGGCATGTTTAAATGAGACTGGCCTGTTTAAATGAGACTGGCATGTTTAAATGAGACTGGCGTGTTTAAATGAGACTGGCCTGTTTAAATGAGACTGGCATGTTTAAATGAGACTGGCCTGTTTAAATGAGATTGGCGTGTTCAAATGAGACTGGCATGTTTAAATGAGACTGGCGTGTTTAAATGAGACTGGCATGTTTAAATGAGATTGGCGTGTTCAAATGAGACTGGCATGTTTAAATGAGACTGGCGTGTTTAAATGAGACTGGCATGTTTAAATGAGACTGGCATGTTTAAATGAGACTGGCCTGTTTGAGCACATGGATTAGTAGGGAGTGTCAGCGGACTAATCGGTATTATGCAGCCACCGTGACCAGACCCTCCTCTCCCCAGGGGACCCCACCCTTCCTTCCTTCGCCGATGTGAGAGTGTGGGTACACGAGTTTTGTGGCCATCCGGTGCTAATCGGTGCTGGCTTTATTGCGCATGCCCGCGCCGTAATTGATTTTCTGTGTCTGTGACGCCAGGCGGGAGTGGTGAGGACATGCGTAACATGAGCACAGCGCACCGTGACGGAACCGGAAGCTGGCCTGTCCTGCGAGGACCCGTCACTCCGTTCGTGGCCACGTCACCTAATCCTACACAGAGCCTGCATGGCACCAGTGTGTGTATCTGTGGTTTCGACCGCATGGGTTCAAAACATCGGTTAACCAACAGAGAACACGGGCTTCATCCATCATAAGTAAATGTTTTCGAGTAGTGCTCATGTGCGCGCATGCGCCATGTAGACGGACCAACTAACTGGACAGTCAAAAGAAACTAGTGCAGTCTTCTGCGACGAAACATAATTTAATTATTTTAATTGGATCGAGTATTCTTTTACAGTAAAATCTTTTCACTAAAATCCCGGGAAAGACCGGGTTGTTGAAAAAAACCTCAGGAGAACTACATCAAGTCCTTGACGCAAGCGGCTATGTTAGCTCTGTGCGACTGCTGTCATGTGACTTGGTCAAGCCGTGCAAACCCAGGATTATACAGCAATAATGATCGACGGTGTCTGGCCTTGCTCAAAAGTCGTGCGCTTACGCATGAACAAGCACACGGTCGTTGTTCATAAATCCGATAATTTCAGGAGTTACAGCGATTAGAACAATGCAGAACGCACAACGGTACAGGAAACGACTTCATCTTCAGAATGTTCAGGAACAACAGCTAAACGTCTTGATGCTGTTCATGAACAATTACTGAAGATCTTACAATTGTTCATGATAAAAAGCGCTAAAACAAACAAACAAAATTATTGGCTGCTTAACGTCCCGCCGCAAACTAGGTGCATATCAGGGCTGTGGACTATGGGTGGGGATGGGGTTCTATTACTAAACTACACATGAAAGAACCGACAGACTGATAGCTGGAGTAAAATGGTCATTGCGGACGGACAATTTGATGTACGGGGAGATTGTCGAATGGAAATTGTACAATGTATAACTGAAAGAAATAATCCTTAGCCACGCCAGGATTCGAACCAGCAATCTTCCCCTGCTAGTCCGCAGCTCTACTGACTGAGCTATACAGGCCCCGGGTCAGGAGCACGTCACTTCCGGACAATGCAGCAAACAGGTCGAACCCCACGAAGTCCTATTTTGTTATTAGTCCCACGTGAGAACAGTTCAGCTGAATTAGTGAAAAACTGCAGATAAAAGACGCCGGAAACATATTCACCTTTTGTAAAGAAGAGAGAAAGATTTTACGAAGCGACTAAACACTCACACTACGGAAGCCCTCACTCGGAAACAGCTTTGAGAAGGACACTATCAGTAGGGAAAGTAGTTTTGGCCTTTCAGAGCGTTTCAGAGAAAGGAAACGGTTCGTATTTCTACTATTGAGTTCAGTGGTAATATTTAAAAAAAAAGAATTCGGTTAAATTAGAGAAATGGCAGTTTAAACGAAAGCAGTCGTGTTGTTTTCTGAGACTTCCTTCTGCTCTCAGATTTTCAATTTCAGTAATAAAAAAAGTAGACGAAGTTTGGAAACTTGTCGTCATTTTCAAACACTGAACAGCAACAGCAAGAACAACAAAAAAAGCAAAAAAGCGTTTCATGAAAGCCATAACTAAGGGTCAGCAGGCATGCACATCTGCATCCAAAATATAGTATAAAGTACAAGCGAGTACTGTGTGTCAAATTCGCACAGATGAAGACGTGCTTTCACTGTTCAGCACACTTAATTAAAATCGTCTTCATGTCTTAAATTGCTTTAAACGCTGACGCAAACCGAAAGTTACTCTCTAGAGGCATGTTGTGGGATTCCTTTGTACGAAGTGACGTAGATTTTCGGAAAGAAAGGTTTGCGCGTCATTGGCCATTAAAACAAACCAAATATGCTCCACACACTACACTGAGTGTCCCGAGAAAGTGCATCTCGCCAGCTCGGGCGAACTGGGGGTGGGGAGTGAGGGGGAGGGAGGACTAATCCCAGGTAATCACCATTCGGCCTGCTCTTACAGCCAGCTTGCTGGCGTTTGTGGCGGCCTCTGGCGCACAGATCTCACGGGGGTTCCTCTCTCTTTTTTGGCGATGATGGTTTTTTAAAAAGGAGTAGTCAACTGTATGCCGTGCTATGGATCTGCTCTTCTTCTCGCTGTTGTGTCTTTTCCTTTACCTACTCCCCCAATCTTACGCCTTCCGTCACCTCTCTCTTACATTTCTCTATCTTCATCCCCTCCCTTCCCTCTTTCTTTCTTTCCTGCCCCCCCCCTCTCTCTCTCTCTCTCTCTCTGGCCTTCTCATCTCTCCCTCTGCTGTATTCGCTCTTCATCTCTCTTCATCCCTCCACACTCGAACCTACCCCCCACTCTCTCTCTCTCTCTCTCCTGATCCCTTTAAGTGTACATTCGTCTCTTTCTTTCTGTTCCATCTTTGTATTCGTTCTTTCGTTAGTTCGTTCGTTTTTCTTGATAATCCGTTCGTACAGTCAGTCAGTCAGTCAGTCAGTCAGTCAGTCAGTCAGTCAGTCAGTCAGTCAGTCAGTCAGTCAGTCAGTCAGTCAGTCAGTCAGTCAGTCAGTCAGTGAATGATCTGTATCTCCTCACCTGTTTAACTCTACTGGACTAGGTTACAGAAGGGTTTGATCGTTCTGTCCTGACGTATTTTGAACACACAGAAGCGCTTTTAAGTTATCCAAAGCACAAGAACCTGTAAGATAAACATGCGGAAATTCGACAGTCCAGGCGCAGTGCTGTACCCACCTAGTCTCTCGATTGTGATGACAGCGCTGACTGGAAGAGTAAGTTGGTGAAGACTGATGCTGTTCGTTATTCAAGGAAGGTGACAAAGACTGATGTTCGTAAATCAAAGAAGGTTACGAGGACTGATGTTCGTAAATCAAAGAAGGTTACAAGGACTGATGTTGCTCGTAAGTGGAGGAGAGTGGAGTTGTAATGCGTTCTTAACAGCTCCTCGCTTTTAGCGGCTCATGCAAATGTTCGTTCTCGGTGTGACATGGGTCGGGCTTGCCGGGGCGGTAAGACATCAAGAGTGAAGACCCTGTCTAATAGTGAAGACTCTCTCTTACCCCTCCCCCAACTGCTTCCTCACTCTGCTTTCCTCTCACGCTTCGCTTCCCTCGGTCTTTCCTCCTCGTCTTTCTTTCTTTCCTCCTCGTCTTTCTTTCTTTCCTTTTTCCTTTGACTTCCTTCCTTCTTTCCGTTCTTCTAACATTCTTTCCTTCTTTTTTGTGTTTTCTCTTTCCGGTTCTTTCTTACTAGCTTGCTTGCTCGCTCATCCTCTTTCTCTCCCCCACCCTCACTTCCCCCCGCCCCCTCTCTGGTTTCGCTTGATCCCCGCGCCTAGCCGCCGCGTGTATCCATCCCCTGGATGTAACACGTCTATAGCCTGTGAAAATGCAATACTCTAACTTAATCACAAGCGCTCTCTCAAAGTGCTCTTAATGACGCTTCCATGAAAGTGATATTGCACTTTTTAAATTAAAAGTCAGTCACAACGTCTAGCCACAAACGCGACCTGCACTTCTAGATTCATAGGCTCATTTGAGATCAAAGAGGCTCCTATACATGCTCAGAACACGGCTAAAAACTATTCGTCTGGTTGAATCGACGGCGAGTCATAGGTGTAAGGTTAGTTCTGAAGTCCGCGTCTAAGGAATGTTTTTACGTGACGTAATGGACTGTTCTGCTAGCGTTCAGGGAGCTAACTCTGCCATCCAGCCGCCAGGTGGCGAAGTGCTAAAGACGTGGCAATGGGCAGCTTGCGTTTTTGACATCGGGAACTCAGCAAAGTGTTTCAGTATGCTGTTTATCACGTCCTTCGACCTCCTTGAAACGGCAGTAAATTACGGAAGCTGGAATATATACTCTTTAAAAGCTGAACTTTGACGACTGAATGGAATGGTGTCAGGGCAAAAAAGATCTGATAGAGAGGTAATTCAAGATCTGTTCTAGTCTGTGACAGTCACAGTAGACCCCTGGACCTACTACAGTACATGTATATACTGCTAATAGTATAGTGCTAATAGTAATACCAGTTACCTTTTCGGCGCTTGGTTCGCAAACTGCCTGTATTCACAGTTTTCTAATCGTTTTGTTTTAATGGAATGTGAATCCATGGATCTCCATTAAATCCTGTATGAAGGGTCCATGTGTGAATCCTTCGCCCTGTTGCACTTGTATGCGATACATCTCTTCGGCATTCTTATACGGCCAAATGATCACAAATGCATCTCTTCGTTCAGTGTAGATCTATTGACGCTTGGCGTTCGTATGCCTTCAGCAGCTTCATGGGTCATGGCTGTGTCAAGGGCAAGAACAGCCCATTACGTAGCCAGAATGTCTTCGCCCCAGACATGTCTGATGGTATTCAGAGAAAACGAATTTTGCTGCATTTGTGCCAAACAAATGAAAAATCCAAAAACTAACACAAAAACAAAATAAGGTACTCTCGACACTTCATAACGTGTAGATGTTGATAATTTTTTGTTGTTCTCATGCACAAAATACGCGAAAGTGCTCTGCGCCACACGTCAAAGATTTTGTTTTCAAGTATCTCGCAAGAAGTTCTTTCATCGCAGGAATTCTTCAATTACGCCACAGCTGGCCAATCAATATGCTCGAGAGCAGCACAGATACTCCCAGTGACACTCTTTCAGCTGCTATTGTCCAGCTGAGATCGCATATCATCATCGCATCTTTCAAAAGAACCGTCTCCCATTATCTAAAGGCATTATAAGTTCAGGAAAAGGTCCTATCGCTTTCATCATCATTATGAAGTTCACATATTGTTCCCGTGGTCTGCGTGTCTTTTTACTCTCTAATTTCCATTTCCGATGGTTTGACTGGTATCTTAGAATTTCACCAAATTACCAAACATTGTGCACGTGCAATTTGGGTTCTTGAGAGTCGTTTCAGCCGATTTTTTTAAAATGTTACTTTGCGTGTTTTTATCGGTCAGCATTTTCTCGCTGTGTACAAGACATTGTGAACGCCGCCAGTCTAAACCTGCACAAAGAAGGACAGAAAAAGGGGACCGAGAGTGTGAGAGGAACAAAAACTCGCCAACAGAAGTCGGAACAGAAAGACAGAGGCAGAGGGTAAGGTGAAAGGTGGGGTGAGGGAGAGAGAAACAGCAAGAAAGACTTTGGTCCCGACAGACATCGAGAGGGAGTTTTGCCCCCACACACCCACCTCCATCCACACCCAATCCTCCTCCTTTTCCCACTCGCTATCTCTTCCTCTCCCTCTCTCCCTCCCTCTCGCTAATGCATGCACATCAGTTGTATGAAGTACAACATGCTGATTATGAGAAGAGTGACAGAATAAAAAAAATTCATTTCTAGGAGAAGTATTTACAGGAACCTATAACTGTTTTCCCTACATGGATAAAATTACAAAATCGGCTAAATTGGCTGTTAACAAAATGACGCCAAGAACCGAAAATACCTGGGGTCCATCTTAATTAAGTCGCTGCTAAAATTTTGTCGAGGTCATGCAATGTCTCAAATTTTCTATGATGCATCTCTCTCAATACCCAAAATTTACTCCAAAATAAATGGCAAAACTTTAGTCTTTAGAGAATAAGACTCTAAAAGTAGTGTTGTGTGCATTTCAATTCAAGTGGTGGCAGATACGAAGCAAAATCATTCTGGAATAATATTGAAGGAACGTAAGCAAACATTCTTATACTGTGCTATTTGACTATCACACTGGAAGTCCCTATACACATCCCAAATCTAGCAGTATTGGCAGAAACAGGGTCAATATACAGAACTGATGATCGTAATCAAGGAATTGTAAGAAAATTTCTGTTAGAAGACGCAATGCCTCCCTGACCATTCAGACAGATGCGCACTACATCTCCCACTCGCCGTAAAGACCAGCCTATTCCACAGCCTGACATCCAGAACCACACACAGGGAATAGAAAAACGAGTCTGAAATTAATATTTAAGCCCCATAACCACATGCAAACACAAGCCTTCCCCTCGCCCAGACACTACACATCCAAACACATCTCACAAAGTGCAAGAAAGAAATTCACTTGGCCAAAATATCAGGCTTCTAACACAAACTAAATACTACATACAAAGACCATTTACAGATGCACGATTCACATATCCGGACCATTCATGCAACTAGAATAGAAGCTTATGCATCCAAAGACACTGCTATCCCAGTCGAACTTCCCAGGCACGCATCATTTACTGCAGAACACGCAGCGTTCCAAAGGTCATTACAATAATACCAAATATAAATATAGAAAAGTGGGACAAACAGACCTTAGGAGTGGTTATAGGGCAAAAGTTGGGCAAGTCAAATGCTTCGGTAGCACTTAATTGCATCGCGAAGCGCCACCTACAGAAAAATTTTATATCGCGACAATTCATTTTGGAGCAGTCTTCACCGGTGGAATTTATCGAGCGAGTCAGCAGAAGTAAGTATTTTGTAACCACCAGTCAGCAGAAGTAAGTATTTTGTAACCACCAGTCAGCAGAAGTAAGTATTTTGTAACCACCAGTCAGCAGAAGTAAGTATTTTGTAACCACCAGTCAGCAGAAGTCTTCACTTAATCAGCACCAGTCAATAGAAAGTCAATAGTTCAGTCGCCTAGAGTTGCAAGCATTTTCCCTCCAAGTCAGCAGCGACATTAAATATTAAAATAAAACAATAAAGAAAGTGCAGTGCAAGTAAAGGATCCTGACACTGAACATTCTAACATTTTGGACAAAAGAATGGCTCGTCAGAGATTGTTATAATTACTCAAAACAAAACGGCTTTCTGAAATATTGTGACACGTAGGAAACTGGCAAATGATGCCCACTGTTTCATTAGCCTGAATTTTACGAAATGTTCGATGCCATATCGTTTGCACCTCAGTCATAATTGACGAGGTCAGTGCGCATGTCTGTAGACAGAAGTTACTACAATGTCATGTTAGTCCAGACGAACGGTCGGGGCGAGACATCTCGTGAACAGCAACAGATTTTTTGTGGTCGAGTTCTGCAGGTATGGCAAAAATATGGTGTCGGGCAATAAGGACAGGGGTCAGCTGACGAAGTCGGTCTGGCAACGACCTTCTTTGCAATCTTGGTGAAGTCAGACCTCACACTGTCACCTGGTCACGTGGCACAGGTCTCAGAGTTCTGGCTTTGTTGCGTGTTTCCGTGTTGCGCGTGTTTCTGTGTGTATTTAAGTGGACTTTGTCCCTTTAACGTTAACCTTTGGAATAAACCAGGGCCAGCTGCTGGGACACAGTGCGCTGCTGATTCTTGCAGACAGAAAAAACCGGAAGTGATATCTTAGGTTGAAAAAAGACTGGGGGCGGGTAGAGGGGGCAGCCGGGAGAGGAGAGGGGTGTGGCAACAGTGACTTGGCAAGAACAGGGACGGAGGGGTGGGTGTGCAGGGGCTGAAGACTAGATGTATGAGAACGGAGCGTAAAGAGAAAAAAAAAGAGAACAAGGCAGGATGAAAGTAGGAGAACAAAGGGCGACGATGAGTAGAATCCACCGTCATTAATGTCTAACTAAACATTACATTTCCAGCTAATTTTCCAAATACGAAATGATCGTTTATTGACGTGCAGTATAAAGGAGAAAACAGGCTGTCCCATGACAAAGGTAGGAACAAACGACTGCTGCTTGGAGCAACAGCAGTGAAAACGACAGTGTCTGAGCCAAGTAAAATGATAGAGTCGACGTTTCGGGGCATTACCCCTTCACCAGGACAGAAAGGAACAGAAAGGAAACAGACAAAACGCCAACAAAGAGAGAATTACACACAAACAGTGAACACTTATCTGGCGCGTTAACACAGCCTGTGGCTGATTATCCCTGATGAAGGGGTAATGCCTCGAAAGGTCGACGTCATATGTTTTTGTCCTTTTTACCTAGCTCAGACATTCTGTTGTTCTCGCTGTCCCGTGACCTTGATTAAGGTCATCTTGGAGTGGGGTGTACAAGACAATCCTCTCCTTTGCATTGGTGCCTTTTCTTCCCTAACCTATGGGGTCAGGTACCCATTCGCAGCTGAACCGGATGAACCCAGTGTTTCTAATATGAGGGGGTATGACGTAATCAGCTACCCAGGAAGGGTCTATATCTTCCTTCAGCCACCTAGAGCTGGAAGTTCCTCCATTACCCATAATACTTCAGTAGTTGTGACATCGTCAGTACCAATCGAATTACAAACGGCAGTCATGTCCGGGTATTGATTCCACATGAAGAATTCAACAGCCTGTCGGCGTAAATAGCGATACCGCTGGGCGCCAGGGGGATTCGGCTGGTTCCGTGGGTAGATCGTTACCTGTAGCAGCTGGCAAGACTGGCGTCGTTGGTCGTGATCGGAGCTGGAGTGGCAGGATGCGTGTGGAGACTGGGGTCTCTACAGGGAGGTTTTGCCCGTTAGTCACTCGCGCCGGCGCCCGACAGCACTGACAACTGGCAAGAATCATGGGGCCTAAGAGACACTGAACGCCTTGGCCCGGGGTAGGGGTGGGGGATGACAAATGCCGCCTCAGATGATATATCGCACGGATCGGCATCCTCATCCTAAGATGTAAAAAATAAAGAGAAAGAAAAATGCTCACACGTCCAGGTCAAAAGTTGTTCTACAGGGTTTTTTTCAGATTTAATGTCTGTGAAGAAGCGCTCGCACAAAGAGCAAATGCTTGTTTGGCCGCCGCTAACGGACTTTATTGGGTTTGTTTCTAACACACACACACACACAAAAACACACTCACACATTCTAATTTTTGCAGTGCTTTTGCTGTACCTGTGGTTGAGTTAAAATCATCTTACTACCATAGGTATGGTGTCAGTCTTGGCAGTGTCGCAGCCCAAGATACGAACGATTTTCTCAAACGCTCCGATCCCAGTGTCTTCTCAATCGCGTTCCAACTTAACGGCAGATGAATGCAAATCTCTCGCCATTCAGTCCACGTGCAAACCGAACAAAGGCAGCAACACTGTTCTCGCTCTTCCTCAACCAGACGAAAACACAACGGACAAAACCGCCACTGCCGACACCGCCACCGCCACGGACCACACGACGACGACAATGATGATGATGACGACGATGATGATGCCTTGACAGTGTGGTTCTGAAAGAGACACCGGGCTTCATATGCCCACCCCCTAGAGGGTGATTGCAGTCAGGCATGTCTTGATACCCTGCACAGCCTAATGGTGCATGGTTCTCGCCCCTTGCCTTGCTGCGCCTGAGATGGCAGCAGGAGGTAACGACCTCCATTGAGCACTTCCTTTAATCCTCCTGGCCCCGATGTGATGAGCCCACAATCATCTCCTCCTGCCAAGCGTAAGATGTCTTTCTAGGGGAGACACCTAATGATGTTTGATGAGCGATTTTTGCACGCGTTTCAACGAAGCAGTCAGGAATCAGACTTTTCCGCTGGTAATGATAGAGGTCCGTGTTTTTAATCAAGGGCTGGGCAGACTAGCTCAGAGCTGTCCATGTCTGCGTTATACTCGCTCTGGTATCGTCACTCTTTTGAAATTTGCCAGATCTGTCAGTTCGATTGTAGGGATCGAAGACCAGTTTACGCACGCACGCAGACACACACACCTGTGCTGCACGCCTCCAACAGATATCAAAGATTCATGATGACAAACTTCACACAGACTCTCAAAGCCACACATTGCGAATAACACGATTCTCCCACTGGAGGTATTTGCATACGAAACACTTCTCCAGCGCGCCGAGCGAAATGTCATAAAGCCCGAGTGTTGGCCCCTGTGGCTGGCACGAGGACATTGAGAAACGTTTGCTGTGATCGCGTGGTTCATGGACTCCCCGCGTATACACAAGAAATGGATTGATTCCGAAATGCATTTTGAAGCGAAATCGACGACGAAGTTCTTGAAAGTAATTTGAGAATATGCGATATTCTAAACGACGGGGGAGAGTATTTCAGTGGGAGAAATGGGAATAATTTTCTTTAAGCAGTCTACGTTCAGAGATCCACTTATCTGACCCTGTTACCATTTTAATGACTTATTTCTTTCGCGGAATGATTTTTCCTAAACTTGGGTCACTCGTAGCTAGTCTCAACCAGCCGGAAGGTTTGAACACTAGGTGGTGCTGTCTGGAACAACTGAGCTGTCGGGAACATCTGCACAAGCACAGCGAGGGTCGGCTTCTGCAGCCGTCTGCGACGAAAAGATCGGCTGTAAGAAGACAGTAACAAATAATATATCTAATGCCCCTTCTACGTGACAGGCCGGCAGACAACAATTAATGGAGCCCGCCTGACAGACTGTCATCACCGACCAGTCGGAACAACGAGGAAATCTACCTCGTGTGTCGCCTGGTGACAGTTTGTCCTCTACTGACGTAAGGATGATGCGGGACAACAGAGAAGTGCCGGGAAACTCGCGTTTATGCAAAAAGGCATTTCAGTTTGTCGGTCTGTATGAAAAACATGTTTTCCTTCTCAATAAATACACCTTTTTTGGAAGAGCTGGCTCCGATTAAAAATTGTGTCATGAAGTTGAAGATAGAACCGAGCCAGCGACGACACTGTTCTCACACATCGTCTGGTCACACAAACGGCAAGATAAAAGATGAGAAAAGCGTAACAGATGTTCAGACCCAATGACTGCCTACACAATGCGACCATCGGTGAATTGCCGGAAAGTTGAAGTGCTGCTCCAGAGCTGACTTCCACCATGCCATTTAATATCTGTCGCTGCGTTTCAGCTTTCAGGCACGCTGCTCTACGTCATAAAAAGCATGGTAAATACATTCTTGTCACAAGCCAAGAAATACTGAGTATAATCTTCGCAACATCTAGACCGGGGAAAACAGTTGGGGAATTACAACAAATCGCCCGGTGAGCAGGGGTAAGACGGGACCATGATACAAAGACGCCCACACAAAGAGTTTTCATCATAGAAGCTCACAAGACACGTCTGGCAGAATAACGAGTGGTGTTCACAAGACCGGTCTGCCATAATAACGAGTGTTGTTCACAAGACACGTCTGGCAGAATAAAGAGTGGTGTTCACAAGACAGGTCTGCCATAATAACGAGTGGTGTTCACAAGACACGTCTGGCAGAATAAAGAGTGGTGTTCACAAGACCGGTCTGCCATAATAACGAGTGGTGTTCACAAGACACCTCTGCCAGAATAAGGAGTGGTGTTCACAAGACACCTCTGCCAGAACAAAGGCTTTATCCTCCCTGCCCAGTGTATTGCCGTCAACAGTCGACGGTTCCACTGGATATGAACATTAATAATTCGAATACATCTGTCGGCGAGTCACAGATCATGAAAATAGAACATGGGAAACATATTCGCGCTGCTACCTACTGAAAAAAGGAAATGCGAAGATGCGAAAGATTCCATAGAACCTGATCACACAGAAAATTAGTGTACCTAAAACAGTATTGTATGCGGAATGAATGTTCAAAGTGTTGTGTTACTGGATACAAAGAATGGAAGAAGATATATACTGAGCACAAAGCAAAATTCACACAGCGCTCATCACAGTCTGTGCATGCTGCGTACTGCGGCTCTCATTTAGCACAGAGAGTGCAAAACCCTATCAGTGCAGCATACTGTCCACACAAAAAAAGTTCAGCTCTGCACACAGCCCAAGCAAACCGTTCAGCTCAGCACACAGTTTAGAACAATGCGTTGAGTTTGGCACTCACAACAGGCGAGAAGAGCTCCGGCAGTTCCATGAAAATCATACAAACGTCGCATGGACGTTTGTCAACAGCAAGCATCACAACAGCGACCCTCGTGACGTATGGGCTGCGATAGCATCAGGAGACAAGGGGGAAGGGGGGGTCTGGCATTGAAACCAGCGCTTTCAATGCCTCATAAAGTACGTTTCTGCGAAAATGAAACGGGATTTTTATGGTGCACAGCTGCCGAAAAAAAATCGGTATTTGTGCACGAAAAGCGTCTGTTTTCTCTTTGCGAGCAATCCCTGGAAAAAGACTGGAGTTCAGAAGGACAAAAGGACGTAATGGAAGCTCACTGTAAGCTGAGAAGACCAAGCGGGGCGGGGTGGGGTGTGGAGGGGGAGCAGACAGGGATGATGTTGACGGGAGAATAGTGCCGGACCCCGCGGGCAGTCTGTCATATTGAGTGGTGGACAAGTTGTGATTGACCTTGACCTCATGGCAGCAAGAGGCTGCTGGAAGCAGACGCAGGAGCAGGCCACCCAACTGTCTACAAAACCACATGTCAAAGGTCATCAAAGGTCGTCAGGTTCAACCTCGTACCACGAGCACCACTTCCAGAGTCATATTTCATTCCGACCACTACCAGTGGTGCAGAAACAAATATTCGGGTTTTGTATCAAAACCCAGGTAATTATCGTGCATATTCTGCCTACAGTTGCCAGAATCTTTAAGGCCACTTCAGCACCTCACAAGCATCTCACAGCGCGTGTAGGAGAGAAAAAGAAACAGAAGATTGTTGGCCGGGTCAGCGGAAAAGCCAGAGAACCACAAAGAGACCCACTCCATCCCCACTCAAGTGACCTCCTAGTAAAAACGCGCCATTTTAAGGGATCTGATGCCGCCGCCCTCGTTGTCTTGACGATAGGCACGGCTAGCTTCTAGATTTCTTGCTGCTTCCACAGCTAGTCAGGCTTTGTGCGCAAGTGACATCGCGGGTAATCCCAGTCCATCTACAGCAGGTGCCAGATAATCAGGCTGTTGACAAAACGATGAAAGAATTTCATGCGTCCACAACTTACTTAACGCCCTGTACGTCTGTAATGACCCTGTCATGTGTCATCGTGTAATATCGGAGAGGATGGCTGAACACGTTCTGAATGGTCCAGCCATGCCGTAGCCTTCGCCTAGCGGAGATTTTAACTAAATTAATGCCTTTGTGCCCAGCTGCTTGGATCATTGTATCGGACGGGTGCTTATTCAGTAGAAGACATTGCCTATGAATGCTTTTCACTTCCCAACCCCTTCCGCCGCATCCCCCCGGCCCAGAACAATGAGTGCAGAGAATTTAATTTGTTCTTCGATTGTCAGCTTCCAGTCATCTGAGTTTGACGCTTAAAACTAACGAACCCTTCGTATCTTCCGTGAGTTTAACTAGTGCACACCAGTCGATCTCGGTCCCACTGGTCAGTGACGAGGCCTCTCAATTAAACGATTAATCAGCTGTCAGTTGAGGACACCGCTCAGGCGTTCCACCTCAGGTCCTTTTGTGTTGACTGCAGATGACGTCACTTCCTGTCGTACAAAATAACTGGAATCGTGCCAAGGCAGAAGTGTAGGCTGCCTAGATGGGGAGGAGGAATAAATCGGTTGGCACGGCTGGGACCTCTTATGTTTCTTGGTGCTTACATATAAATGTCACACATAATGTAGACCCCCGACACGTTCTTGCCAAACGCGAACGAGTTTTTTTTCCCCTCAGCATGACTCTGCGTGCTATGGGAGATCTAATGGCCAACATTGGCAGTGACAACAAGGAGTACAAAGAGGTCACGGGGAAGCATGGCTTGAAGCATGACAATGGGGAGTGATTTGCAGACCTGCCACAAACAGCTTTGCCATAAGGAGAATCATGTCCCCTCCCAGAAATATCCACAAGGCAGCCTGGGTATCACCAGGTCTATCAACTGAGAGCCAGATAAACATGCGCGAGTTTTGAAGAAATTAAGATCCCTTCCAGCTGTACGTGTCAAGAACGGAGCCATCATCTCCTGTTTGCCAGGCTGAAACTAAAGCCAACAAAGTTCTGAACTGGCGAGACATTAGAAGACGTTGAAGAGAAGACCCCTGAGGAGGAGGTGTGAAGCGATGAAGAAAGCAGCAACAACAACATGGCAGGGGTTGTAGGTGGCAGGGGGCTGTAGGCCTCTGAAAGTAAACCACCAAGAACGGAAAGCTGGTCGAACAACATTCTTGTCAGCTCTAACCAAGGTGTTCAACACAATCCTCCTGAACAGGATGAAGGACGATGTTTGATGCGACGATTAAAGGAACCTGGCTAACCCTGATGGCTTCTGCTAATGATTTCTTCGCTTTTACTCCCTCCTCCCTCCATTCCCCATCTCTCTCTCTCTCTCTCCTTTATCTCTTTCTCTCTTCTGTCTCTCCCCTTCTATCCGTAATCCCACCCACCTCCCACCAACCCCCACCCTCAGAGCAGGTGAGCAGACCCTCGATTGCTGTTTCCCTTTCTTCTAAAGATTTTGACCCCAAGCTTCAAGTTTTGGGGTACAAATGTGTTCCTTACAGTTCACAAACACACACACACACACACACACACACAGCATGCTATGAAGCTTTATATTTCACTGCTGTGGGACAGGCATGTCATCTGTGTTGCCTGCGACTGTCGTCATCTCACCAATATATCCTGTTTGTACCCGGTACTGCTGTGGGGAGAATGGTACAGTGGTAACGTTTCTGTGTGCTACAACCTGAAGTAATGCACTGTGACCCCTGTAATGCCCCTGTAATGTGTTATGTAATGTGTTATGTAATGTGTTATGTAAGGCTCGCAAACTGCGACTGAGAAGAAAGGGAAACAACCGAGGCTCTGCTCACCTGCTCTGGGGGTTGGTGGGAGGTGGGTGGGCTTACGGATAGCAGGGGAGAGACAGATGAGACAAAGAGATAAGGAGAGAGGGAGGGAGAGATGGGGAATGGAGGGAGGCAGAAGGAGGAGGGAGTAAAAGCGAAGAAATCATTAGCAGAAGCCAGCAGGGTGAGCCAGGTTCCTTTAATCGTCGCATCAAACATCGACGATGTGTGCGCATCTTCTGCCTGGGAGGGTTCCATGCATGTAATTAGTCCAGCCTTCCGGCCAGCTCGCTACAAGAACGCTGTCTGCACACAAATACCAGTACAAGTGCTGCTTGCTTCTCTAGCCGCCAGCTCGGTTGGCAAAACACCTTTTTCATCCTGAACAGCAGGGCGAATGGGCGG
>SMGT01003587.1:25521-43731 GCA_004794575.1 Lanistes nyassanus | reverse complement strand
ACAGTATACACCAGACACTCGGGGTCCGAACAAACCACCCACAGCATACACCAGACACTCGGGGTCCGAACAAACCACCCACAGCATGCACCAGACACTCGGGGTCCGAACAAACCACCCACAGCATGCACCAGACACTCGGGGTCCGAACAAACCACCCACAGCATACAGCAGAAACTGAAGAAATCGTCCGCAGTAACGGAACACGAAACGTCGCTAATGGCTGCCATAGGCCTATGTGCCCTCAAGCTGCTTCTAGTCTACTGACGTCACACATTGTATCAGGTGGTAGATTTATTAATTTCTGGTTTATTCTTAGTTTTGTGCATGGTGGAGTGTACATGGTGATCAGTGAGTTACAGTGGCCTTTCCACGGATTACGGACTCGTCATCCAGAGTCACGAGTAGCGAGGGTCACCGTCACACGTACCCAAAGCACCGTGCTTGTGTGGGATTCCAGCAATGAGGCGGGAGCGTGCAAGAGGTGTGTTGCGCACAGCGTATTCTATTTGTTGCCCGACTTGAGCCATTAATGAAATATACAGGACGGTGTTATCTCACCTTTTCTCCTTGAGTGCGTGTGTACATGTGCGGATTCCTCCCCTCTCCCCCACTTCTTGCAACGTCGCCACCATTGCGGGTGTCACATATGTACAAACACCTCCCCCGGCGCCCCACCCTATCTTTCTCGGAATTTATTTTTAAAATTAATTTCGATCTCTTTGATAAAAGTTTCGCTTTTGAAACACACATTGACATTGGATGCACTTTGTGAGTGCCTTTGAAATGTCATCTTTTCACCCACCGTGACACAAGAAGTCCTTTCCTGAGACCTTTGTGAACACTCAACACCTGAGCTTACTTCTTAACTCTACCGTCTTCCGCAATTTCGTCTTCGACTGGGTTTCATATTTCAGCGGAGGTCTGAAAGTGTACACCAGCGCCAGGCAATGCCTGGACTTGTTTCAAACTGCCACATCACAGGCAAGAGGCTAGAAAAAGGCGAAGTTTATTCTGAGGAATTTCTTAGAGAGGGAATCATGATGAAGGCAGCGCATTTAAAAAAACGCTCATCGTGATATCGGTGTCAGGTGGGGAAATTACTTTAATAAATGAAATATATACCGGTAAAGAAGCTACACCTTTATTTATTTTTTGGACTGAACGCAAATCCTATACTCAGTCGAAGAGAAGCGCAAAGAGAACCTTGGCTGTTTGGGTCTGGGGCGGTTTGCATGAAGTTCTCATTGCCTTTTCACATAAAAGTTCCCTTACTCTCACAAGCTGCACGAGCTCTGTGAACGATCAGTGCTGAAAATGTTAAGAAAATTCTGGTAATTTAAATCTGCCACGTGGAAGCTGTGCATCAGGCAGTAGAGTCAAAGATTATAGACCACTTGGTAGTAGCAGCAGTTGGTATACATATAGTTTATAATCCTAGGTAGAGCTGCTGGCCACGATAGGTTCCATAGTGGTGTTGGTGGACACAGCAGGGAGTCAGGTAACACGGTGCCTGATCAGTCGTGTTCGACGCCGCTGCTGCAGTCATCTGTAGCTGTCGGAGTAATAGCAGTCGTTGTTTGTTGCTGCTGCTCTCGCTGTTGCTGCTAGGCATTGCCAGTCGCTGGCACCTAAAGTCGTTTTCTGAAAACTCGGTTCATGGCGAACATCGCTCCACTGCCGAGCGATCTGCCAGAGAACGTTAGTGTCTCTTGCCCGATGTGTGCCTGAGAGCGCATGCGCGTGATGTCAGCCGGAGCTTGTGAGAGCTAGCCAGAACGGAGTTACCGGCCCTGCTCTCACCCTTTCGCTGGGCATAAAGCGCGGGCTAGCCACTCAATAGGGGACTTAATCAAATTAGACCGCAATTGGTTCGGGAATTTTTGCTTGATGCTGCCGAGTGTCTCGTGGGAAGTGTCGGCTAGCCTCTCACACAGATAAGACAAGCGTCTCTTGCTTGCATTCTGAGGTGGCGCTGCTGAGTTTTCCGTTCTTGGGAAACATTTTAGGCGAGAGGGGAAGAATTGCATTTGGAGTCCAAAGAAGATAATTTTGGAGTCCTTTCATGTATTGTATAAAATATTCCTTAACAGTGATGATATAACGAGGGTAAAACTTGCATAAGACAAGGTTCCCATGAAACAAGTTGATCGGTGAGAGGAGGGAGTTGGGAAGTTCTATATGGCAATGAAATGGCTAGCAGGCAATTAGGTCTGAGAACTAAGACGTTAAACGAGTGACATAGTCGGAGTAGTTACAAGACTTTCTTTTTAAAAAAATAATAAATACACCCATGAACATAGTAACAAGATGATCTGACAAATATGAATGCATCCATAGACAGAGCAACAGGATGTTCTGACAAACATCGGTACAAGACGTTCTAACAACATGAAAACATCCACGAACGTAGACGTTTTGAAAAACAACCATGGGCATAGTTACAAAGATGTGATAAAACTAATGCACCCAGTAAAAACTTTATTTACCCGAGTTCTGTGGACGGTCGGCCAAATTATCCATAAGTTCCACCCGAAGTTCTTTCCAAAGGCCCTGTCCACTTTGCTAATTACGTGCTATCTATGAAGTGAGAGTAAGTTGTCGTCTGCATCCAGGTAGTTTACTACAGGCTTGACTGTGACAGAAGTGATACATTCAGCCCAATCTAGAGGGCTGAAACGCATCTGCATGTTAAACAGCTACAAGCGAGTATAAAAACTGTCCTATTGACCTTGTCACGTGCTGGGGATTGCTGAGTGAAGGCAAGTACCTCATAGACTCTAGGTGTGGCCCATCAACAGGCATCTGTCTTAAGTTAGGTCTTTAATCCCCTTATTTAAGCCGCCATCTAGTTCTCTCACCTAATCACCAGGCCAGGTGAGCGCAGAAGTTAGGTGACCCAGGGGGTATGTTCACGCTTCCAGCCCAGGAGGTACAAGTTGAGCATCGACAGTGAGGGGTGTAGCTTTAGGGCTAGACGAGGTGTTAGAGAGACCTGATAGCTCTCAGGCACAGCTGGGATTTGAATAACAGCTATCAAGTAGGTGTCAGGTGCTGGCCAGATACAGGGTCAGTTTGGCAGGGAGGAATTGCGCCACAAAGAGGGATGTTAACCATTGTAGTGTTAACCATTATTTCAAAGAAGTGAACTGCCCAGGGGAAGGGGTAGGTCAGGTTCACTGTTTGTAACGTTTTGTGGGGTGTGCTAGAATTCTAGGGAAGGAAACACGAGAAACATACGCCTAGTGCAGACCCTCACCTTTTCAACCAAAAGGTACACAGCCAGATAACTTTACACATTTATTGAACTATGAACATTAAGAATGAAAGTAGAGGAAAGAATGGTGCAATTGAACAAATACGTAACAGTGCGTGTGTGTGTGTGTGTGTGTGTGTGTGTGTGTGTGTGTGTGTGTGTGTGTGTGTGTGTGTGTGTGAGCGTGATAGCAACAGTTTGAGACACGAAACAATTGTCTGAACACTGAGTAACACAACTAGCATACATTTAAATTCATATGAGTCAATGTGCTATCGTAACAGGCTACTTGCGGAAAATGTGTTATCCAAAACCCGGAACAGAACAGTTAATCCAAAAAAAAGGAGAATGTTCACATCAGGAAATGATCCGCAGAGGTAGTTCGAACACGGTATGATAGTTGACACGCTGACGCAGTTCGTAGTGAGAAGTAAATGTTCCGACTGACGAGCGCAGATCTGTGAACGTCTGTAGCAGGGTCAAAGGTGATCTGTGAGACCAGTTGAACAGTGCCAGAAGAAATTGGTAGATGGGCTTGTCTAAAGATGTCAGGAACACTGGTTACGAACCATGTATTGTAATGCTAGTCCGTTGGACCTTGAGGTGACCTTGCTGAACTGACACAAGGTAACGATCAGTTTTTCATAGATTTTTGATCTATGAAAAAAAAGTTCACTTCTACAAGTGAATGGAGTCCGCTTGGCTGTACACTCTCAGTCTACTATTAGACTATTCCAATGAATGACAGATTCACGGCGTTGAATATCGATAGCTCGTCCGTTAGATCTTGCACCACTGAGAATCTAACATTATCTTATGATCCCCTCATAAGACATAGAAAGGTTGACACGTACTCGCTGCGGAAGTGTAACAATGAACTTCCCCCAGCGGGCGATGAGCTACTAATATTGTCGTACGATAGCTTGCTTCGTAGTTACACGGACACAGCCTCCGTCGTAAAACGTATAGCTAACGGCTAACCGTTGAAGACAATTTCCTTTTGCTCCTCGTCACCTTTTTTACGAGCTATGATTCCCGAATGAGTTTTGTCGCTACACGAAGTCTACCTTTCCTTCCAGTGACCGAAGAATATTCTCTCTGGAATAGCAACGCGTCTGGTTCTGTAGGAAAAACCATTGGCAAGATTCGCAAGCTTGCACACACGTCTGACCTCTGTAACGTCCCTTCCAAAACTCTCGAAGCGTTCCACCTCCCCCCAAAGTTTTCTCTGTTTCCCTTAACAACACGATTTACACCTTCTCATTGGTTCTTCCAAGCTGATATCTACGCGTTTCTATGAAAGAACGCGTGACGTCTTTCCTTCTATGACTACACAATTTTATGCGTCACTAACGTGTCAATCCTTCAATGAATGAAAGGAAGCTTACTATCAATTCAATGAATGAAAGGAAGTGAGACGATCTTAAAAAGAATACAATGAACAATACAGGAACTATAGCGCTGCAGAAAACCATCCGTAACGTGACACTCTTAAGTGCTTGTTTAGGCAGGGTTAGGAGGAAACAAGAAGGCGGGTAAACCGCTATCTTTGTCCTGGTTGTTTGGTGTGTGTATCTATATGACCACGTGTGTGTGAATGCAGCAATTTGTGTATGAGAGGTTAGAATAAAAGGACAGTTTTAGAATGTCAAGTTATCTTCTGCTAAATCACCTGAGAGACGTTTTGCGGTGGAACTGCTGCAGTGGTGTCTGCTGTGAAGTTTGCTGAGGACAGTCTGCTGAAGGCTGACGGTGTTAAGCCTTGTCACAGAACCAAGTGTGCTCTTCTACTGGACTTGGGCCAAGTCCTGTATCAGCTGTACGTGTCTTGGGAAAACCAGTTGTCATAGCGCAAGTTACTCTTCGTGGTTGTTACGTCCCCCAGGACTGGTATGCGACTCTTGCCAGGTGCGTCCTCTGCTGTGGAGAAGTAATCCCACGCGGACAGGGGAAGGAGGAACCGCAGAATGTAAAGGACGAAGTGAAGGGACAAAAGGAAGACAACCGTCTAACGCAGGAGCAGAGATCCGACCTTTAGTGGCTGTAACTGAACTCCAGTGGAGCAAGTTCACAGGTCGAAGGTTGTCACGTGTTGGGCCTGATGGGTCAAAGAGATTGCACCACAGGTTCTAGGTGTGACCCATTAACAACCCTCCTTGCTTTAATTAAGTCTCTAATCCCCTTCTTTAAGCCGCCATCTAGCTCGCTGACGTACTCACCCGGTCGAGTGAGCGTAGGTTAGGTGTCAAGGGGTCCCTGTTCACACCTCTAGTCAGGGCGCTGGCTCTAGAGCGAGAGGGGTGTTACTGACCCTGGGGCACACCTGGGAGCGGAACCATAGCTCGAACAGGTGTCAGGTGTGGTTAGATTGGCAGCCAGGGGGAGATTACGCATCAAAAGGAAACTGCTAGTGAGTAGAGTCAGCCACCAAGCTCTCTGTGGTAGCCATGAGGTGCGAACTGCCATGCCCACTCGAGGTATCCACTTAGTGTCGGGCCCTTGTAGTTAACGCGGGGCTGGTTCTGCTCTATCTTTCCTGGTTGGTTGATGTATCTGTCTCGATGATCACGTGTATATGAATGCAATAATGTACGAATAAAAGATTAGAATAAAAGGACTGGTTTAGAAAGCCATCTTACTGGGGGGGGGGGCTGGTTAGCTCAGTTGGTAGAGCTGCGGACTAGCAGATGGAGGTTGCTGGTTTGAATCCTGGTGTGGCCAAGGATTATTTCCTGGGGTTATAACAATGTGCAAACTCCATTCGGCCATTTCCCCGCACATTAAACTGCCTGTCCGCACTGACCATCTTACTGCAGCCATCAGTCTGGAGGTTCTTTCAGTGCATAGTTTAGTAATAGGACCCCAACCCCAATAATGCGAAATCACTGCAAGGTGGAAGCACTGTCCCTCTAAATAACCACCGCCGCCATCTTACTGCAGCAGTCAGTCTTGTGGTTCTGTCAGTGCATAGTTCAGTAACAGGACCCCATCCCCCATAGTGGGAAATCACCTCAGGTGGAAGCACTGTGCCTCTAAATAGCCACCACGCCAAGAGGAGACCTGCCAAAAAATCTACCTGTTGGAGACCGGCATATCTTTGCCACAATCTTCTGCCTACTGGAGATCTACTGTGGAGAGACGGGCAGTGTCGAACTCCTGCTGAGGGCTGATGGTGTAAGCCTTGCTGCAAAACCATTGAGTAGACCCGTTGCCTAGCGCAAGGTACTTCTGGAGGGGGGGGGGGTTCCCAAGACTGGTGTGCGACTCTTGCACGTGTTCCTCTGCTGTGGAGAATCTCTGCGCTAACTGGGCGAGAGGAACCACAGAACGTAAAGGAGAAAGTCAAGGGACAGTGGACGGACAACTGTCTGAAGCAGAAGCAAAGATCCAGCCTTTAAAGGAGGCTGCCTTGAACTGAACTCTAGACGAGCGAGTTCAGAGGTCGACGGTCGACCGAGAAACATTGCACAGCGCGGTGGCTGTTGCAACATCAGTGAGAGAGCTTGGACCTTCTAGTAAGGGCCTTCTAAGAGGTAAAGGGCACTAAGGAGAGATCGGCGATACGAGTCTGGTTCTACAAGAAGCAGCCAAGATGACTTTCTGACGTCAGTCTTCCAGGACAACCGAGAGGGGCGCCCCGCCCCATATCAGAACAGATTTCTTTACTTGGTGCGAACTGTACAAACTACCAGGTGACGAGTGTTGTGTGTTCTACACGTGGTCGTAGTGTGTCTGCAGTTGAATCAAGTACGTGTCTCTGGATCTTGTGTTTAGAAGCGCAGGTGATGGAAGGAATTGTTTGCTGAACCAGAAAAAAGTTCTTATGAGCTTCGACATTTCAGTCTGTAAATACTTGCTATCTGTTAATAATATTCTGTTTTTTTCATTCACTGTATTACGGAGTTTGTGGTTCTTTGTTTGTAGGTAAATTGTAGGCGGATGGGGGCTCAAGGCACGATGTGCAGTGAGACAGTTATAAAAAAACCATAAGTAATACAGTGATAACGTTTCCACCTGAACATATGTCGTCCTCTTAACGCCCGTCGTGTGGAGCGAGCACAAGGACGACGTGTTAAACGAAAAAGTAAACTCCCATGTGACGACATGCCTGACAAGGAAGGTTAGTGCACATGTTCCGCTGAATTATTCAGAACGAAACCTGACGACAGGTGCGTATTTTGGGACAGAATTCACTGTATTTGCTGACTGGACGTGTTCGAATACTGAAGATAAATATTACAATCCCTTTAGCCTGCACGTGAAGCATTGGTTCGCAGAGAGCTGCACCAGGAAGGGCTGCTACAAAGTTTAAAACATTAATAGCTGCCGTGCACAATGATTGTATTTCTCCAGTTTTGATTACTTCACATTGTGGCAGCCTTTGAAATGAGAAACAACGAACAAACCGTTATAATTAATCTCGCCTATGTCAGTTTGCACAATGTAACCATGGGTTTAGCACCCAGTGTGCAACGGGCACAAAACAGTTGAATATCCAGCGCTAAGAACTCATTTATTTTCTTGTCTGTTTGCTTGCTTGTTCGTTCTTTTTGTTTGCTTGCTTGTATTCTTTTCTTATTTGTGGTATTGCTAGAGGTAGAGGGTTTTTTTTTGGGGGGGGGGCGTGGTAGTGTTTTTGCTCGAGTACTGCATAACGTATCTGCCCCATACGTTGTCCTACAACTTTCATCTACCATGAAGAGAAATTCAGAAGCACATTTGTGATTTAACGTTCACTCACAATTTGTCCAGATCATGCATTTTGCTTGACCTGATGGATCGGCAGTAGAATTAAGATGTGCAAGTGCAATATGATCTGTCTTAATCCCCAACCCTCAGTGTCTGCAATCTTCGACTATAACCGGATCTAAATAAAGCCAGATCTCTCCGAAACAGAGATCCCGATATGTTGTAACAAGAAGGAAGCTGAGTCAAGCTGTTTATTACAACATGAAGTCCTCGTTTCAGGCGTTACTGTATTTCCAGGGCTGAAAACACAATAAATAGGGTAAAACCGGAAAAGATAGAATCTATTAAAACAGAAAAGAAAATAGAATCAAACAGTAAAACAATTTGATATCTATAAATATATATTTTTTCTTTTCTCTTCTTCTTTTTCCTATTTTGACATATCCTCTAATAACCATCTTAACTCACACCTGTTAGTCATCTTAAACATCTGATAACCGTCTTAATGGCACAGAAAAGTTTTCTATCTTTTTTTTTCTTTCTTCTGTTTATATATTATTTTACTGTTTTACCTGTCCGTGTTCTGTGTTCTGTGCGTAAGAAATGGCGACACCTAGAAACCCAGTCATTGTGTGTTTTAGTAAGTAGCTTGGGTTCATTTCCTTGTTGTTACCACATGTTTACTCTCTGGAATCACCTCATTAATACAACTTGTTGTTACCACATGTTTACTCTCTAGAATCACCTCATTAATACATCTTGTTGTTACCACATGTTTACTCTCTGGAATCACCTCATTAATACAAATTGTTGTTACCACATGTTTACTCTCTAGAATCACCTCATTAATACATCTTGTTGTTACCACATGTTTACTCTCTGGAATCACCTCATTAATACAACTTGTTGTTACCACATGTTTACTCTCTAGAATCACCTCATTAATTAATACAACTTGTTGTTACCACATGTTTACTCTCTAGAATCACCTCATTAATACAACTTGTTGTTACCACATGTTTACTTTCTGGAATCACCTGGTTAATACAACTTGTTGTTACCACATGTATACTCTCCAATCTGGAATCACCTGATTCAGACAGCTTAAATGCGTCAAACTGTATGGTTATTTGTATCACCATCATGTGTTTCGTTCTGACAAAAATGGGAGAGAATAAAGTTTGTATAAAAATATGATTGTTCCAACATTCAGACAGAGAGAAAGGCAGGCCGACAAGAAGACGGACAGAACAGAAGGATAGCTGGATGGAAGTACACACAACATCTGTAACTGTTGTCGTTACTCCTGGCAGTCTAGGTGTGAGTTACCATCAAGCCCCTAAGTGCCGAGCCCCGCGGAGGACGTTAGGAGAGGCTGCAAAAACGAGGCAGCATTGACCAATTGACCAGACGGCTTGGCCGCAGATTATTGGAGGAGACACAATTTGTTTAGCAAAGTACAGCCAGGGAGGTGCAGGAAAACTGGGCTGAGTGGGGTGACGTGGAGGAATAAGTCGGGGGAGGGGGAGGTCGGTCTCTGAGGTTAGCGGCCTTGTCTGGAGGACAAGCCCATCACCAAGACGTCCCACCCGACATCCCCCCCACTCTCCTCGCCTCCCCCATCCTCGTCTTGCAGTGTCACGTGAAAAGCTGCAGACAGCGAGTGGGCGACGACAAGAGAGACGAGAGCCGTTGAGTTCCGACGTCGCCCGCCGCCTTCTTGTCAAGGGTTTTGTCGCTCGCAGATTTTTGTGGGCAGTCGGTGATGCCTGAAGTGGCGTACAGTAAACTCCCGGTCTTCCTGAGGAGCGAGAACATCGAACATCTTGGCACTAATAAAAGACAGAAAGACATAATAAAGGACAGAAGTACGAACTAGATTTCGTTAGTCACTCGTACAGACCTTAATATGATAGTGACGTGTCACAGTGGCGTTACTTGTTTTATATTTCCTGCTATTAAAGTGACGTGTCACTGTTAGATTACTTCTTGCTATCAGTGCGACGTGCCACTGTTACATTACTTCCTGGTATCAGTGTGAGATGTCACTGTTACATTACTTCCTGGCGTCAATGTGACGTGCCACTGTTACATTACTTCCTGGTATCAGTGTGAGATGTCACTGTTACATTACTTCCTGGTATCGCTGTGACGTATTCGAGTTATAATACCTTAAAGTCATTTTAAGGTTAATTATTTCCTCATACAGTTATTATCACGGTTAGATTATTTCATGATATCATCTTAACGTGTCTCGAATATATCCCTTCCTGATATCGTAGTAACGTGTGTGCCTTCATTTCGTTAGTTGGAGTTCAGCAAGACGTATTAATCATTGTCGATCCTTTTCAAGTATTTATGTTTGCACAGAGCACATGGTAACTTGCAGTAGACATTTGCACACGGTATCCTGGAATTTCCTCTTTGCCCAGTGTGTTATTTTAGCATCTGCAGTATTTGATGTGGGGTACGTCACTGACAAACACACCAACGAGCCAACCAGCCCCAAAACTGTTTTACTTCAAGCTTGCGGCACAACTTTATTCATGGTTATGACCCCAGAGAGATGAAATTGCACACCATGCTCCTTTAGGTAAGAAAAGTCTTTTTGACTGTCATTGCAGGACTCTGTACAAACACTTGTTGATGCACCTGCTGCCTAACGTTTGTCTGGAAACATTCACAGTACGTCACAAATGACTCACTAGCCAAGTGGCGCGGATGAAAACCCGAGCCACAGCAACACTGTAGTTGGAAGATCAGCCTTCCGTAAGGGAGACATCAACTCTCTCCGGGGAAATTCTAGGCATTCATTAAGCAGAGCATTACAATGCGGCTGGGAAAATATCAACGAGACAGGTAAAGAGTTATTTCCCCTGACGGAAAGTGTATTAACTTGTGACGGCAGCAGTACGTGTAATGCGTGTGCACAAAGAGGAAATCCAGCTATTTTATGCGTGCATGACGAAATACCTAAACGACGTACCTAGGTTTGTTCTGTGCGTCTACATTTTTTGGACGGCACTACCATTTGAAGAAAATATGCATTAATTTGGGGGGGGGCGTGATTGCGGTGGGAGCTGTTGTTGTTGTTTATCATCCAATCAAAAACAAGGTTCTTATCAGGACGGTGTTTCTCAAGACAAACGTGCTGTCACACTGGGACTTTTGTCACAACACGGGCCTCAGTCCCACCAGTCACATTCTACTGACACCGGAGCAACCAGTCCTAGTACTGTTCCCTTTCCATATCCCTCTAATCAAATCCACGCTTCAGAGTGTTGGACTAAATAGAATTCGGACCAACCAGATTAATTTTACCTTTAGTTTTGAATGGTTTGAAGCAACAGTTGAGAGGTTTCTACAAGACCAGTTTGTCCTCATCTAGTTTGAGGAAATAGATAAGAAGGATACGTATAAAAACTGTGGAATGTATAGAGAAGAGAAACAGGTGACTGCGGCTTGGGGTACCACAAAGAGGACGTGGCCGAGCGAGACTCAGACAGAAAGTCGACATTTCAGGGCATGGCGCCTTCTTCAGGACGAAACAGATACAAACAGACAACAAGTAAATAAAAATCACTCAGATGACAAGGACGCGGTCCAGGCCCCAAACGTTGACTTCCTGTCTCGCTTGGCCGCGTTCTCGTTGTTGCACGTACAGAATGTATGAGACAACATTGACATCTGAGCCACACCTACGATCCCTCCTCCTGCTCATTTGTGTACCATTTACCAAATTTCGAACTCTTAAGAATAATCTCCCAGAGCAGAAACACAGAGTCCAACACTTGCCCAGTAAAGAAAGAATTTGCTGCTGTTGGAAAAGTCATGACACAGGAGATGAGTTCCATTATGTTTATCTGCGATAAATTTGATACTGTTCGCAATAGTTTGATACCTTAATTACTCCTACAGGAAACACCCAAATACATTCCAGCAGTTGATGTCTACAAGATAAGGATTAAGCACTTTATTACAATAACACATTTTTCTAGCAGGTACAGGTACGTGTGTGGGTACATGTATGTGGGCAGACATATTTATGCCTATAATAACTCGAATACAGTGTAAGGCAGAAGTCTTATTGGCATATGGCATATGTGTACATGCTGTAAATGTGCATGTGTATGTATGTATGAGGATATGTATATATGTATGTATATGTGGGTGTATTATTCATATAATTATAGCTCTGTGTGTGTGAGGGTGTGTGTGTGCGAAGATATCTTTGTCTCTCTTTAGTAGAATTTTAAGACTACTTTGCTGTTTGACTTACTTTACTCTCCATTGTATTGTAGGCTATCTTACCCCTTTAAAAGTTGGCTGCTGTTGTTACTTTCTCAATTATATCGGACAGAGCTCATGAATTCTAATGACGCTATCGTGGTGATGTCGGCTTGAGCATTTTGACATTTTCTTAATGCCTTTAGAGGATCCCCCCCCCCCAACAAAAAAAACCAAAAACAAATAGAATGGAAACAAGGACGATGGGAGTGAACAGGTGAGGGAAAGCTACCAGTGGGGTCTGGAAAGGGCTGAAGCCTCGGTTTGTGGGTCAGCTGAAGCACAGCAGGGCAGCCGATGTAGGTAGTGTCAGATGACATCTGACAGACGTCTTGCTGCTGACATACCGTCTTCCATGTGCGACCTTATAACGTCGACGGAAATTAAAGATCTCGCCGATTACACTGCTTCCGGCTATACTGTTATTCAAGCTTCGACTTGGAGGCCTTTTAATTGGAAGAGAAATAAGTTGATTTATCTACCTAAGGGATGGACAATGGATGAGAAAGAGTAAGTATGGGGGAGTGGGTCCTAAAAGCGAGCGGACGAGTGAGCAGGTGAGTGAGTGAGTGAGTGAGCGAGCGAGGGAGGGAGGGAGCGGTAAGGAAGAAAAATGGAAATAAGGGTGTGTGTGGTGTGCGTGGGAGGGGGCTGGTGGTGGTGAGAACTAGTGTCCCTCGGAAGCGAGTCAGAAATTTTAGTGCGACGCACACGCAGACGCACACTGTCGACTGGTTTCCTACACATTTTGGAAAAGAGGTCCTTGGATTCCGGGAAAAAGATGGGTTCTGCTACCAAAGGCTGTGAACTCGTCATTGATCAGAGTAGCGGCCCTTGAACTGCCAGGTGATGGGAGCCCAGATCAATCTCCAATGGTCTCGGGAGACTGCATGTTGTTTGGCTGGGGCTGATGCAGCCGACAGACGCTGATCAAACTGTGGTAGCTGCATGTCAGCGTCACGACTCAAAGCTCTCTGTTTAATACAACTCCACCTTCGCAAGGCCTTTTCAAGAGCTTGCTTTGTCGCAGCGCCGGAACCTGGACTTGCAGTGATGTTTAGCCGCACGACGTCACATCAGGCAGTTACTAACAATGTCACACGACGTCACATCAGGCAGTTACTAACAATGTCACACGACGTCACATCAGGCAGCTACTAGCGATGTCACATGACGTCACATCAGGCAGCTACTAGCGATGTCACATGACGTCACATCAGGCAGCTACTAGCGATGTCACATGACGTCATATCAGGCAGCTACTAGCGATGTCACATGACGTCACATCAATCAGCTACTAACAATGTCACACGACGTCACATCAAGCAGCTACTAACAATGTCACACGACGTCACATCAGGCAGTTACTAACAATGTCACATGACGTCACATCAGGCAGTTACTAACAATGTCACACGACGTCACATCAGGCAGTTACTAACGATGTCACACGACGTCACATCACATATGACGGACAGCAGGCAATGTGACGTAACTCTGAGACGCTACGATGGATGGACCTGACTATTGGTGCAAAGCACTTATAACCTGTATAATTTTGTCTTTTAGTTTCATACTTTAAAAGTAATGTAAGCTTTAATATTTAATATAATTTTAAACTATATCTCACATTCTATAATTCACAGTAATATTTTACTTTTGCTTGAGAGATCCATTGAAGGTACGTTCGAATTACTTGCTGCACTCTCTGCTGTGGATGTGGCACCAACTGGCGAAAAGCACGCGCTCTACCCGTAGATTCTGCATAAGTACGACCGTGAGACCTGCTTTATGTAAATTTTTATTTGCCGTTGAGTGTTTTTGATGCATTTGAATGGTTCGTCTGACAGCGAGGCCTGTGGAGTGGAGTGAAATGGTATCCTGCACCCCATCGGAAACTGCGCAGTCAGCAAAGCCAGGCCATGTGACCTCTGCCCCCTGGTAAGATGACTGAGACAATGGCGCCGGTCTCGGTGGAACAATGTCCCATATATGATCAATGCACAAAGCGCCCCCATACGCCGTCTGCAAGATCGGCAGCTAGGGGGAAAGCACTCTCGTGTTCAGCCTGCTAATGGCGGTTTCGCCGAGGAGATGGGCTTGGTCAAATGTTCGCTGCGAAACGAAAAGTGCTTCGTAAACAATAAATGTTTAATGGTTTGCGCGAGTTGGGCGAAATTAGTTTGTGCCAGAGCGAATGCTGATACCTGGCGTGCGACCACGACGTGTGCAGCCTTTTAACCGTGGCCGCGCTTGCAGTTTGTGCTGGCGGTCTGCAGCATCGATCCCCGTGAAGACGGATTTAAAGTTAAGCCCGATCCACGCCCGTGTTGTCACGTAACGAGAAATTCACGGCCCATTCAAGGCGCATCAGCCTTCGCTTGTCCCTAGCTTTGAACCAGACAGTAAATTCTGTTCAGTGCAGAGGGGGATTAAACCCACACTTGCCTACAACTCCCCACATCCCCTCCCCCTCCCCCGCACGCTAAACATTCCTTCCGCATCACCTCCATCTGAAAATATGCGTTTCACAAAGACGAAACACGTTTTATTTGGCATGTGCCCGTGATCAATACATTTTTCCTTTCGTCTAAACCCACATTTCGTGATTTGGTGGCGATGTATGTATCCATGCATCCATATTTCTCCCCGTGTCTGTTTGTTTTATGTACGGCTTACCACACCGGTTACTTTATCACACTATTGTCATTATGTTTTCTAATTCCCTCTTGTTTGTGCCTGTGTGTGTGTGTGTGCGTGTACATGAGAGAGAGAGAGAGAGATAAGGATGTCGCTAGAAAATATATGTTTGATGTGTGTGTATGTGTGTACTGTATGCATATGTATACGTGAACGTGCGCTTATGGCCACCTGTTCACTGTGACTCTGCCTGCAAGCGCTGGAGCATAGGAATCACTGAACAGGCTGACTGACGCACCGCCCCAAGGCTTTCTCCCCACCAGTGGCTGTTTTTAGTGACGAACATGCTGAAGAAAGCACGGCGCCTAACACCAAGGCTAGGGAAAGCGTTGTTAATGTTTGAAAGTTTATTCTCTTTTCCACTGCAGCTGCCAGTGCACCGCAGCCTGAGGGACTTCTGGCGTCGTAACTGTCTCAAGTGTATGGTTACATTTAGAGTAAAATTTTGCCTTTGCGCCTGTGAAGAAAGCCTATATATCAGTCTATTTTGTTAGAGACCGCACACGCAGTTCAGTCAAACATAGATACTCAACAACAAAAACTTCTTGTTAAAGAAATGTAATTTCTTTTTATTTTTATGAAGGTGGTTAGGTGGAGTGGGGGTTGAGGGAAGGAGACCTGTTTTTAACCAATCCAATGCAGTTTGTCGATCGTGGCCATGTGGCTGGGTTCAGGGAACTACGTTCCTCTTTGTCTTTTTACGAAAAGCCTTTGTGATATGTACAGGGATTTGTCAAAAAAACTGTTGGGTGTGTTGTAGTTCTGTGTTTTGTTACTTGCCACATTTCCCGTCCTTCCTCCACCTTTGGGATTATTACTGTAAAATGCGATGCTGACATCGCAAATTGTTTTGGAAATAAAGAGAGGAATAAACCATAATTACATATAGATATAGAGGAAGTTTCAAGACGTGAGACATTACACCAAAAGCAGCTAGAGATAAATGAACAACTAAGAAAATAATTTTGTTCTTAAATCGTTACTATTTCGAAATCCGTACACATGTGCTTTTAAAGCTTTTTTTTAGTCTGTAAATATTGTTTTACTGTATACATTCTTCTCTGGAAGATACATATATTGTGAAGTCGCGCAAATACGAACATGGAAGAGAGTATTACTTGGGGACCAATCGCCCGGCACAGTATGGGACAGAGCACGCCACCCCACTGAAACAGTTCACATGAGATGCAGACAAAAGTCAATGGAGCCCGACTCTCGCTGTTTCCAATGAGCTTATTCTATGCCATAAATTAGCGCTACCTCCTGAATATTTTGTCCTGAAATATAGAGGGGGGGAGACCTATACGCTTATGCGTAAACACCAAAACCTTTTTCTGAATCCAGTTTTCGGCATGTATTACCCGCCTTTGAAGTAACGCAACACATAGTTTGAAAATCTCTATACACGGATAACTTCAATAAAATAAGTTATATGCTTCTGCTTTTTAATTTCTCAGCAAACATGGGGACCAATAACACCCCCCAGGCATGCAGGTCTGCGTTCAATTCTAACGGGGCCCTTCATCGTGGCTGCCAAAAGGCTGACCAATCAGTCGAGGCTCCCGGCAGTCCCCTGGGCGAGGGCTTGTTTAAATCACTCATACCAAACCCATGGGACAGACTGATAATGCTGGGAGTTCACAATGTACACATTCACCCAATAAATAATTTCTTAGCTAGCCTCCGTTTCACTTCCACACACCTCACTTTGCAAATGAGGCTGACCATCATCTCCGACAGCTTCAGAAATGGCCTCCTATAAATCAGCGAACCGTAAAAATGGAATAATTGCGAATCTTTAGTTTACTGTTCAGTTATTATGTTTTAGTAACATTTGATATTAAGCCAGACAGGAAACGGATGTTTTGGTGTTTGCAATCACGTGTGAATTGAGTGGCTGCAATGTGAAAATCATTCTTATTGTCTGGTTGTCAGAAGTTAGACCCAAGGACAAGGACACCCGGAACTAGAGTATTCGACTTCTTCCAAGGTCAGCTGCAATCGTCAATAGATGTATAAATATTGTATAAACCCTGTATATCAGAGCCTTGCTGGAATTGATAATATTATGCATGCGTATTATATATATATACACAAATAGCTGTATATGCACATATCTGGATATACATATTTATATTTACATACATGTTTACACACACACACACACCGATATAACTGTATATACACATTTATGTGTACATGCATGTTTACACACACACACACACACATGCTATGCTTTAAGCTGAGATTTGATGGTATTTTTATGAAAAAGGCAGAAGTGCATTCTTCGGGGTTTTAGAGAAGGAACCGCATAGTCTCAATATTTGACAATGAAAAGAAACGATAATTCTTCATTTTCTAAAAACATTCAACCTTACATTGTGCGTTATCTCGGTTATGCAGAATTTTCAAAGCCAATGACCTGGCGAAGAAAACACGGCGAACAGTAAGTTGAATGTCAAAGTAATGGAGGGTTGAAGGTGTATGAAGATGGTCTGGTGATTAAATTCTGCTTTGACCTGAATTTTTTACATTAGCTTTAAACACAAGATTTGAGCCTTGGTTGGACCTAACGAATTCAGCTGTAAAGTTCTAAGATCTTCTAAGTTCCTCGAGAACACACCTGGCCCGAATAGTGTAGAGTCGTGTTCAAAAATTCACATTAACTAGTGACCTTTTTAGTGATGGAGCTAACAGAAATGACTGTGCTTTAGTTTAGTCAGTTCATTGCTTAAACGGACCATGTTACCACAATTTTCGGGTCGAAAAGAACAAATGTTCACCAGTTCTGACCATCACTTGTGTGATGTGCAGCGAAGTTTTGTTACCATCGTCTGCTGTGTTATCTACTGCTTGCCGCGCAGCCCTTTTTCGCGGTCAATCTACATGTTTCGGGGCACTACCCCTTCATCAGGACTACACAAAAACGACGACAAAACGAAAAGGAAAAAGACTTATCTGCGTTAGATGTGGCGCGTAGGCTGCATAGCAGGAGATTTTGCCCCAAAACATGTAGATTGTCTTCGTCTTTGTCCCTTTTCTAGCTTGGTACAGTTCCCTTGTTTTATATTTAATTTGGGCTCATCCTCCAAGCGGCAGTCACTTGTTTTTCTTTTTCGCAGTGTTGTCAGACAGAACCACTGCCGTTCTCACACTCAACCATGGAAGATGAAAGCATTTAGCTTTGACTGCTATGATTTCAGAGGGCTTTTGAACTGGTTGAGGACAAACGTTAACTAGCACGTGTGATTATTTAACTCTGTCCAGTCCCCCCCCCC
>SMGT01003587.1:0-25497 GCA_004794575.1 Lanistes nyassanus | reverse complement strand
CCCCCCGTGGGTGTGATTGTAAGTTTTGTACATCACCAAAGTCAAATCGTTCAGGAAAGTTATGTTTACGAACGAGATCAGGAAAATAGATGAGGGCGAAAGTCAGCAAAACGCATGTGGTCAATATCAGGCCAGTGAGTCCCCGCCCCCCTCCCCCCGCCCCCCGCCGGCCTGAAAACTGTTCAGCTTCTGCGCCACGTCCACTTCACGAGCAGGTTCGGCAGTGACCAAAAGAAATTGATAAAATATAGCGCGAGCGTCCGTTCGAAGACGTCGTCACCTGCGCTATACCGGGAGATGGCTGGCGGACAGACTGTTGACACTGGGCGTTCGATGTTTAGGAAGAAACGAAAGAAAAACATGCCTTCTTTCCCACGTTTGCTTGGAAACAAACCAGCCAAAAAGAAACCAAGAAAGAAAAGAAAAAAGAAGGAAAAAGAAAAACCAGTCGTGTGACAGGCCACGTGATTTTCGTACAGCTGAGCTGTTTCTATTCCTATCCAAGGGTACCCAGCTCAGCTGTCACTGTAGCGAGTTACGGCGCTCTGTAGCGAGCTACAGTCAAAGCTGAGCCGTGTTCCTATCTCCTGAGAAAGGAAGAAAGCTAGAAAGAACCTACCCCCACCCTAACCCCTCATCCCGGCCCTCATCCCGAACAAAGTAAGAAAAATGTTGCCCGGGACTCGAACCCCCACCTTTGAGTTCCAAAAACCAACGCTTTAACCATCTTGCGGCGGAGCATTTCGGCAGCTTCTGTTCATTCTAACCATAGAAAGCTGCGCGACTCGAAACGTCACAGTGCATCTTCTAATCGCTAGAGTGAACACAGCCTGCCTATGTGGTCCACAGCCGAGTGGTTAAATCGCTGGTTTCAACGACTGAAGAAAACCGTGGTTGGAGTTTTGCATTTTCGGATTTTCCAATTCTACCTTGTTTTCTTTTTTTGCCACAAGTTTTACAACTTTGTTTAGAGTGTGGTTTAGGGGAAGCGTTAGGGTTGGGTGTAGGGCAGAAAGTGAATGCTTTGACACTATTCAGTAGATGCAAACCGCAGACAGGAACACGGCTCGCTACAGAGGGCCGTAGCTCGCTACGGTCACAGCTGAGCTGGGTGCTTATGGATAGCTGAGCTGGGTGCTTATGGATAGCTGAGCTGGGTGCCTATGGATAGCTGAGCTACATGAGAACTGGCTGCATCCGGGGCCCAAATAACTACTATTTGGAAACAATCATTCCATTCTTATACCGGAATAAAATTCAGTACAAGGAAAGAATTAGCTATTCGGTTTTCGTGCATGAGAAATGGAAGGAATTTATTCTAGAATATTTACCATGGCAGAAATGTCAGCTATTCGGCTTTCTTGCATACGGGGCCTGGATTGTTATCTGCATGATTCTATCGTTCGGCCTCACATGAATTCCCAGAACCTGTGGAACGATTTGACATTTTCACACACCTCTCTGTGACAGACCAACACAAGTTCAAAACGTTTTTCACATGGTTGGATTTTGTCTACTGCCAGATAACTGATGTTCTACTTCTGAGCAAATATAACTGTCTTTTCCAAAGGACGAATACAACCCCGCCCTGGCAAAAATAAATAAAGGCGACACTTTCTCTTGAGCCCAGAAACTCAGAAAGAGGCCAGAAATGTACCAAAGCGGTAACGTGCGCTTTCAACCTATACAGAGGGTGGAGGTTTCGGCACTAGTACTTTTTCTGCATGTGGCATTTTTTACAGGCCTGTTTGTCGAGTCTTTTCTCTGGGCACTCCGCATTTTCTCTCCTGCTCCCTTTCGTCCTCAGACACCGTTCACCCCGCCCCCCTCTCCTCCTGCTCACTTACTGTTGATTGCGAACACGATGTCAAATAATAAATAACCAGTTGTTTTTTGTGTTACCCTTTACAAACTCTATCTACATTTTATTTTTATCAGTTCCAATTTATGTTTTGTCTTTTCCTATTCCACCATATTTTACTGTTCACCCAGTTTTGTCATTTGAAAGACAACTGCCCCTGACGCTAGTTTATGCTCCAGTGGCTATGATAGTTTTACTGCACACATCGCCCAGCAGATCTTGAAAACCAAAGCAGAAGCACCAGCTATCTACATGACCATAACTGTGGTAGATTTTCTGTGATGATAGTTTGACAGAAACTATTATGAAAGTGCATGGTAAGTGGTGTTCATAGAAGGTTAGTAACAGCACGCCCTTTCGGAAGGCCTGGGGAGACAAGTCGGAGCTCTTTGTAACATTTCGTAAATGTGTAACAAGGATCGTTATCCTATTAAAATACCTGTTCTCAGCCAAGATTGTATTTCCCATAAACACGTCATGAAAGCGTGCGTATTTTATTACCTTCCTTTGCACGCTTCTCTTCAAATTTATGTGTGCTTGTGACCTGTTTGACTCGGTTAAGCGGTTGTGACACTGTGTGACGGTATATGACATGACCGATATAACAATACGCGCGCCCGGTGCGTATATAGCACGTATATGTTGTATGATTTGGAGGACAGATTAATCGGGGTAACGATGAAATTGCTATTAGTCCCTCGCTACTCGTCATGCGGCGAAAGACAAGGCATGGATGCATAATGGGGCTGACCTTTCTCGGACTAGCCACGTGCTGGGGGCAGTCCCAAAGACAAGGCATGGATGCATAATGGGACTGACCTATGGCGGACTAGCCACGTGCTGGGTGAAGTCCGAAAGACGATATGGCGCACGTGAGCCGTACTGGTAGGCGAGTCCTGTTAATCGCTGGAAGGTAATTGGCGGCCTGCGATAAGCAACCGCTAGGATGGCTGAATGATCGGGAAACCTAGGGGTGTTGACCAATTTAGTCAAAGGTCGACCTCGAGAGCTGAAGATAATGGCACGATTGCCCCGCTCTAGTGGGTCCAAAACAACAACATAAATCTGGCAGAGGTGGCTAATCGCTAGCGCTGACGGGACACTCGCTAACGAGGGAGGTTCGTTAGAATATTTCGGATGCCTCTCACCCCAATATATGCGGGCCTGCCGGCGACTTGGGCAGAACGGGCCAAGGACGGGCCTGGGACGGGCCAAGGACGGGCCTGGGAAGGCGGAGAAGGAAGCATGGGAGGACGATAGAGGAAGCCGCCCGAACGCCCTCATGGCGAAAGTTTGCTCGCCCTTAAAACCTCTGGCAGCGGCGTATGGCTGGGCAGCAGTCAAGAGATGGAAGGCGTAAGCACATTTCCCGAGCATCTGGCGCACGAACACCTGCAACTGCTAGTGGACGCGATCATCGAGCCGCCCGAACAGAAGGCAACACTGCGGGCATGGATCATGGCCGGCCAATGGAAGGCAACACTGCGGGCATGGATCATGGCCGGCCAATGGAAGGCAACACTGCGGGCATGGATCAGGGCCGGCCAATGGAAGGCAACACTGCGGGCATGGATCAGGGCCGGCCAGTGGAAGGAAGTATTGCTTGAGCTGTTCCTCGAGGTGGCCAGATGGTATCAGGAAGACGACACACCCCTCCGCTACAGATAACAATTGAACTGTGAGATGTGGGAGGTGACTAGTTTCATATTGTGACGGTCGCCCACAAGTCATCCCCCGATCTTGTCAATAGGACGGCGAAGATGAGAAACTGATAAGCAAAGTAAAGGCAAGTAGAAACTGGAGACGACATTATTCGAGAGACAGGTCCAAGAGAAAACCACTAGACCATCAAGATTTGAGAAGTAGCGTTTAGATGAACCCCCGTGCCTCCGCCAATTATTCATTTTCTTCTTAATAAACTTTGTCGTTGTCATCGGGGTATGTTGTCGTACGCGCGGAGGCTTTACACCGACAGCATGTGGCGTTTGTCTGTGACGTAGATACGAGGTTATTCGATGTGGATAACAGGCTCTGGGATGTGTGTGGCAAAGCAAAGAGGTGGTGCGACCTTACGATCTGCGCCGATTCCAAGACATCACAGCTGGTATTTGGCGCTCTAGCCTGCTTTTTAGGATAGAGCATGATGTGAAAATCTTTCCATTTTTTTAAACTTTGCTTGTACGGGGGAAGGGGTTTGGGCTTCGGTCGGGTGGGCAGGCGTGTCCTTGGGGAAATGTCTGTAATTGTGTTCTGATCCGCTCTCCCGCGGCTTCCACGGCAGCTGATAATAACGGACCTCCCTTTGCCACTTGGGTACATTTGTCACTGCACATGCACAGAGCGAGTGAGCGGTGCTCAGCTTAATGGACTTGCAGTTGCTAGGGTTTAACATGATCTTGTGGTCTGCTGGCGAGCGCCGCATCAAGGCGTGGGGTCGGGTATTGGGCACATACGGATCAGTGGAACAGACACTGACGCAAATGTTTGAAACGACAGAAAATGGACGTATGTCATGCGTCAACAGTTTCGTGTACTGGACGTCCTATCTGTGTCACAAATTAAATTTGAAAGCCCAGACACTGCGCTCCGTGACACGTGCACCATTTCACTGGCTTCCGTACAGGGCCTCAACTTTGCGGTGATTTGGTACTATGAGGGTTACAGTCTATTACGCTTATACACAGCTATGCACGGGAAGAACCAGCAGACTGACAGCTACAATAAGATGACCAGAGCGGACAGACAGCTTCATGTTCGACAGAGAGTCGTGGAGTCTGTTGAATGCTTAACTCTAGGAAATTATCCTTGACCACTCCTGGATTTGAACAGCAACCTTCCTTGCGAATACCCAGTTCCACCCGCAGAGCTATCCATGCCAGTCAATGGTGTGTGTGGGAAGGGAGGGGGGTCCAATCCAAAAATAAATGATAGGAGAGCCTCTCTTTTGCATGACTCGCTGTTTTGTGTTCCTGGGGCCTGTCTGCAAAAGTTTTGCGTACGTGGCGTGCATGCGTGTATGTTTGCATGTGCCTGCCTGCGTGCCTCCTTGTCTGCAGTTGGTTCTGGGAGAATGTGTATGTATCCACTTGTGGGGGAGTGTGTGCGTGCGTGCGTGCGTGCGTGCCTGTCTGCAACCGTTTGTGTGTGTGTGCGCGCGCGTGCGTGCGTGTGTATGTGTGTGAGAGAGAGTGCACCCATGCACGTGTGCATGTGTGCCTTTCTACGGTTGTTTTGCAGAGAGTATGTGTGCGCATGCGTGCTCACTTGGTCGAGCCCGCATACCGTAATCCCTCCTCCCCCCCTACGCATTAAACTGATTAAAGCTCACTTTTGGCCCCCATCTGGCGCAACATGATCCACGCAGTTTGGGGAGAGCGGGAGGGGGCGACGTCTGCACATTATGCGAGGTTACTGGAAAGCCAGGAAGACTCCACAAGACGGAGTTAATGAATAAGTTGCTGCCGGCCGTGCATGCGCACAAAGAATAACAAGACAAAGAACAAATGAGAACAGAGCGCTATAAAATCGTCAATGGACAATCCCAACAAGGTACTGGCAGCGCTAGACATACCCGTATGCTGACGTATGCAAACAAGGGAGCCTACCGTACCCATACACGTAGCAAAGAGAGAATCGAAAGTAAGGAGCGTGGCAGATCTTCATTAAAAAGATCTGCCGCCCCTTTCTTTTAAACGACCCTAGTCTTCACACGGCTAACCGATTTTATAGCGCTCTGTTCTCATTTGTTCTTTGTTAATTATATTGTGCACCTTGAGAATTCCATGTATTTGTCCTATGTTGTGTTTGTCTTGGATCCCAGTCGTCAACCTACGCTTAGTGAGCGAGTTGACGATATAAAATAGGGATCCGCTGTATGCACACGTTGTACACCGAGGGTTAGCCGTGTGAAGACTAGGGTCGTTTAAAAGAAAGGGGCGGCAGATCTTTTTAATGAAGATCTGCCACGCTCCTTACTTTCGATTCTCTCTTTGCTACGTGTATGGGTACGGTAGGCTCCCTTGTTTGCATACGTCAGCATACGGGTATGTCTAGCGCTGCCAGTACCTTGTTGGGATTGTCCAATAACAAGACAAATGGGAGGGGGGGAGTGGGGAGTACAGAAAGTTAAGCAGAAGTAAGGAATACAATGTGTCGCCTGTTGCGATGCATAATCCGGCGCTGGCAACTGCACATGCTCGGTCTGACGTTAGTGGAAACACTGCTCGCAGGCTCTACGTCACGTAGTTGTTGACGCCTGGCCGCTGTGGCCACACGGCCACCAGTCGGACCCTGGCTTGGCGCTTGCCCGCTGGCCAAACAGACGGCAGAGGGCGCCACCATCGACCGTAGCCAAGTGCTGAGCGGCATGCATTGACAGTTCGTGACGGGGAGCCGGTGGCAGGGACAGGCAGGACTGTTTGACGAAGTCTTGATGCTGGCAGACAAAGACAGGGCGACAGAGGAAATGGCGGCCAGGGTCAGACATTGCCTCGGTACACACTCGCCATGGAGAGCCGATTGTGCAGCTAACTACTGTTTGTTGCTAGCCGTTCTGCGAAGATGTTGGGCTCTTCCGGGGCGTTTCTGACTTTTTAATATGAGCAGCAGATTGATTGCCCATTGCAGTGTCAATGGCAGTATTGTTGCTTGTTAACTAAATTCGTTTGGGTATATCTGACATATGATACACGTATTTCTACAAAACGGTTATAACCATCTGCTATTTATTTTACTTTGGCGAGCTACATGCTCAATCGCAGAGTGCACCATAAAAGTTAAGATTTGAAGAAATTCCGTTACTAGAAGTGATTAAAACAGTTTCGCTAACATAATTTATGTACTGTATCATATCAACATTTGCTTGTTCATGTGTCCAGGTTGACTTACAGGCTGTAGTATCTCAAACTGACATTACCTGAGAAAGAGATAACGGAAAGCAAAATTCACTAGTGACTGAATATCAAACACACTTAACGAAATAAAGAAACGAACGAATAAATGAACGAACGAACAATGAGCACGCAAGAAACGTGAAGATGTGTATCGTCTGTCAGAAAGCTTTCGGACTCCTTGAAATCAGAACAGATTGGTTTTTAAAGTGAAATGTTTAATGTTCTATCTTCAAGGTCGCCCAGCTGTCGCCTTCCCGCTAATGCATGCTCCCAAATGTGCTAAAACTCACTGAATTATTTAGAACTGTACAGGGATAACTTCTCGTATAGTTATAATTACTGTTTCGGAACGCTGCCTGTATTTCATTTGATAAGGTTTTTTCATTCTTTCATTCTTCACTATTATTATCCTGAATAATTATATATTGTTCTTTTGTGGTGTACCGGTATGAAGACTGAATTGTACCGGTTTACCGTACCATACCGGAGCATGAACTGGATTTGAAGTAAGGGTACTCAACCGCTGGAACGTAGTTTCTACGGTTCAAAATTGTCACTCTCCTTTCTCCTTCTCTGTTCCTCGATCGAGTTCCTCTGTCTTTCCTCTCTTCCTTCTTATTTCTGTATCTTTTCTCCCTCCCTCCCTCCCTCCCTCCTACTCTTCTTCTCATTGTGTCCAGGGAATCCAAGCCGACACATGTTACTTGAATTCCTGGCTTCAATTTCAAACTTGACGATAAAAAAAACTATACAAAAACATATTTTGCTGTCTGTATCGGCTGCCTCGGTATCTAGGTGAATTACTTCAGCCACACCTGTCTAGACTTATGAACATGTTTCAAATTTCCTTCCTGCGTCAGCAGACCTCTGTGCACGTACTACTTTTCAAGGCAGACAAATGAAGCCATTCTCCTCTTTTCAGCCGCCACCGTCAGACAGCACGTGACCAAATGTGGATGAAATCAGTTTATCAATAAGTATTTGTCCATCAAAAGTCGACAGTCAGATAAATCCCAGTGATACAAAAATCGCATTTTTGTCTGGATTGGAAATTTGACATTGTACTTGGCTCTTGGGTGGGCGAGAAAATGATAAAAGTCAGTATACACCTGAGCGGCAGTAAGCACTGGTCGAATGTAACTTAGCCATTTCTAACTGCCGACACAAAACCGTTATATAACGGCCTCCTCTCTCTCTCTCTCTCTCTCTCTGTTGCGTTGGGGGGGGGATAGCCTCCTTGGATCCAGATACAGTTACAGATACAAAAGATACAGTTTTGTAAATTTTTCTTGGGATCTATATATTTACGCTCGTTAACCGGGTAAATGGAGATGTGTGTTAAGCTCAGCTTTTATTCTAGTTAAGTGGGTTTCGACGTGCAGTATTTACGCTCGCTACAGGTGTTTCCTGCCTTAGACCTACCTGTGCGCAGCTCCACTGGCACCGACAGGGTCGCGTTTATTTTTCCACGTTCGACATCGACAGCACAGCAGCCATGTTCGCTGCAACACACACAGCACCACCTTGCAGAACCTCACTGTTGTTAGAAAAAATTCCCAACAAACCCTGTGGGGACAAACATGACAGTTGCACATGCGCGACACACGCACTTACCAGCAGTAATGGGAGACCCAGAGAACTGAGCAATGTCAGGGTTTGTTACACAGAATCTAAGTGTGTTGTTTAATCTGTTTTGCTGGTTTGTGCAGAAATACGCGTACTGCCACTTTACATGAATTTTAGTCTGTTCTCAAAAATGTTTAGTAAAAAGGGGCAAAGGAATGGGGAAGGACGTGAAATACCCAGAACAAACCCTAACAGTCAACCCTTGACATGTACCCAGAAAATGCAGGTAGAAATGGTGTGTACCACAAACCGGATCTAAACACACGACTTGCTATGCTTAGGGTGTTTGTGCATAACTACTGCGCAACACTTGTTGTTGTTGTTGTTGCTGTTGCTGCTGTTGTTATTTTTGTTCTATTAGGAAAAGTGCTTCCACCTCGGGGGGATTTTGTCGTTGAGGGAGGGAGGGGGGCTATTCCTGAGCTACGCACTGAACTATCCGTCAGACTGTTGATGCAGTAAACTGGTCAGGGCGGACAGAGTTAATGTTCGGGTGATGCTTAAATGGAATCAGCACAACGTTTAACTCCAGGGTATTACCCTTGGTCACTGCTGTATTTGAACATGCCACCTTGTCAGTCAAGTCCGATGGCCTGGCAATTGCCGAGATTAACGACAATTTGTCAAAAGTTAATCTCTTAAGCTGGCTGAAACTGACGTCGTACCTCCCACCTTGCACTTAGACGCAACTGTCACCCCACGCTACTTCCCTGTAATCGGCGCTGCGTGACGCAAAGCTACCCAGTCGTGTTTGCTCCCAGAAAATGCTAGTATGATGTTGTTTAAATGTGTGTCTTTTTTTACATTCTACCAGAATATGGGACAAGATGTCTGGTGCAGTTCAGCGTAGCACTGTGTAGTGTGGCTCAGTCGATAATGTTCTCGTAAAAGTGTAAAGAACATTTCCCCCACTTGCGTCGCCTTTAACTTGTCTTCCTGCTTGCTGTGATTTGCTTCCTCGCCAGAAGGTTCGCAACTTAGTACTAAAACGGGTTCTGTTCTACGAGAAAAGTTCCGAAGATTACAACTTCCGAATTGAAAACTGACTCCGAATAAGGCAAAAACGAGGTCAGATTGCAATAGACTGCGAACCGCATTTTTCACCTCTTCAAGTTGTCTGCAAGCCTCATGCCTCAAACCTCAAATGCCAAAGAGGACACAATACGCTGCAGCGATATTTTTTTTATAATTTCACATTTCGACTGCATTTGTACAAATATAGGGTGCCATAAAAGCTAAAAGCTTATGAGCTGGTCACCACATATGCAGCGATATTGTCCAGGCCAGAAGAATTAGTATTTCTGTCAATCGTACGCCAGCCTAACCGTTCCTCTTGTCACCGCTTGCAGACTTCCTACAAATCAGAGCTTATTTCTTCACTGACTTGCTAGTCGGGTTATTAGTTGCTTAACGGGCTGCTTGGTGGGTTTTTTAGTTTCCTTCCTTCAAAAAATAAAATGTCTGTGTTGGGTTGCTCAGTCGTGCGCATCTTCTTTCAATTTATTCAAGTACATGACAGATTCAGAAACGTGTTTAACGACAACATTTACAAACGGAAATCAGATGCGAAGACGTTCAGGCCATGAAGTTAAAAAGTAACTCTCATGGCCGTTCGTATTGCCTGTTCTTACGTACAATTAATTAAACGTGAAATGCACTGCGCATGCGCATGTCAGCTGCTAACCACAACAACAGATACCAATAGGTCACGCCATGACCTCTACACAGCGTCACTTCTTATAGTTGCAGTGAAGAGGCCAATCCGTTCTGATCGCTAGCTGAATGGCAAAGATATTGGGCTTTACGGTTATATCGCAGATTCGAGACCCGTTTAGCTTACGAGGGCCTTTTTTTAAAGACAGGGGAGGCTTAGGGGTTTTGTAATAGGCAGGGGTTCTGTCTTCATGTCTAAATTCGTCTCTGTCTTTGCCCTAAACAGGATGAAAGGTGGTCTGCGCATGCGTGCCGGGCTTGGGCAGAACTCAATTGGGAAAAAAGAATTTCGCAAACGGGCCTTACGGTCGCTTTTGTGACCAAAAGTGCAAATACGAACCCCTACATGAACTCAGCCTAGAAGCGGATGTGCTGGTATCTACTCCAACGTCCTGAGCGTCACCGCACAGCGTGTGTTTAAGATGTCCGTCGACCCAAGGAAGAGAACTAAGGCACAGTGAGGAGGCCCCAGTGTAGTCCCAAAGCCGTCTGTACCCACACGTACATAGATAAAGGTAACTACTGAGCGACCCGCGTCGCGTAGGTGAGACAGGTGTGACGACGGGCCCGGCACGTGATCACTACGTGCCGCGAATCCAAGATGGCACAGAAATGTTCTCTGCGCGCGGTGTGCGAGATTCCAGAGAGATTCTCACAAGTTTCCACCAAGAGGCGTTTCAGTAGAAACTTTTTCTACTCTAGGTTCTTTTTTCTGTTCTTTTTCTTTCCGTAAAACTCTTTTCATCCGTTGCACCTGACAAACAATGACAGTTGCATCATGGTAATGGCCCATTGCTCATATTGTGTAGGGAAACCTCGACACGAATTTTACCCGGAATTGTCCAGACAGCACGTTACACAGTGGCGAGTGAAAGAAGCTGAACGACAATGTGTTCAGTGCATCAAGAAATGTGGAAGGTATGCGTTTCCTAATGTTCTGTAACATCTATGCACAAACCCAGACTAGAATCATGTACCACTCGCATTTAATTAATGCATTTTAAGTGTAGCCAACAGGGTAAGTGTTGCCTACAGGTGTACTTCCTCAAAAGAGCGATCGACCATAGCGGAAATTGTGGGACATATATTTTGAGGCTCCAAATGTTTACTGATTTGCTCCGTAGCGGCAGATTTCTGTGTTTGTTTAACTTCAACAGATTGTTTGGATCAAAGCGTGTTTATGGCAGCTTCATCGGTCTGCACACCCCATTCCCTACCCCCACCTAATGTAACGAGCATGGGGAAGATTTATTGCTCACGATGCTAACATGTTTGTTGCTGAGAGTGAATCACTTGCGCTGCTTGAGTTCCAGTCATTTATTCCTGTTGTGCAAGTGGCTGTAAATATTTGTGTAGCTATCGTTTTGTTTGATTTTTATTTTTTAGGGCTTTATACTGTGATAGAGTAGACATGGTTTGGGCTGATGTGGGTATGTTTACTTCGATTAGTCTATGCCATACTCTTTGTTTAACTGGTTACAGTTTAATACTGATACAAACAGTAGCAATGCATAAAATGCGTCAAGCTCAGACAGTAAAGACACGCGCTACATCATGTACAGCGGGTACAGTTGTCCAAGCTGATGTAAACATTTTGATAGTAATCCCCAGACTCTCCTGCTGATTTCTAAAGTTTTTGAGAATGGTGAGAAAACTTTCTGTACTGTTCTAGTGGTTTGTGTCATTTTACCTTCTGTTCAGTGCACTAGCAAGAATATCGAAGCTTTGAGTATTTTGCTGCCAGCTGTCTTCAAACTACAGTCGTCTATTGAACCGGTGCAGACGAATCAAAAGGGGTCTGTCACGTGATACACAAATATTTTAGTAGGTCACGAGTTGAGAGGCAATTAAGGGTTGCACAGAAAAGGATGGTGTAATATGCTCTGAATATATACCTTTTTATCTTTGTAACATTTTTACAGGCAGACAGTGTCTCTTTGGTCTGGCGGAGGAGTCTTGTCCTGTTCAATATAAGACTGCAGCAGGCCGGCTGACTTCAAGGCCTGGACATGTACCTTCAATTGCCACTCTTTGACCCAAAGCCCTCGTACGTGCGCAAAGAATAAGAGAGTCGTCTGCCCTTGCATGCAAGCCTCATCACATGGTACATCCGCCTGTGGCAAGGTATCGCAGAATGTTGCGTCGCTTTTTATGAACGCCACCAAGACACCGGAAGTGCCCTTGCAGCGGCATGCGCACAAAGAGTGGAGAGCGCTATGGCCGTGTGGCTCCTCTGAATCGAGTCCCAATCGAGCGCATCTCGATCTCAATTTCCGCCCGGCTCTCTGCCAAATGAACGGCAGCCCGGGAGCATCTCACTCATCTCCGTTACTCGCACTTAATTAGCGAATATTCTGTCACCATTGTCATATCAAGAAGCTGCGTTCTTTTCGTCTCCATTTATCGACTGTTGCTTTGTTTTCGAAACATCCGAGAGACTAGATAACAGGTCTGCAGCAGAGAATTAGCACATATCTCTGCCATTTTATAGGGTTTTTTTGTCCTGCCTGTTTATTTATTATTGTTTGTTGTTGCTCTGTTAACTGCTCTTCTGTAGAAACGCAACTATTCTTTTAGTCTGGCATTGGGGTCGAAAGAGCTGATGCCATTTGACCTGTGGCCTTTGACATACCACAGAAATATTAAGTACAGTCAAGTTAGCTTCGTTCTGTCCGTTGTGCTGTTTCCAACAGAAACCAAAAATTTTCAAAACTTTGTCTTCGCTCCTCCTCCCTCCTCCTCCTGCTCGTTCGCACTCGGCCCACACAATCCTGCCACTTGTCGGGTAGAGACATGCGTGCCAGTGGCTTAGAAATATGTACGTGCAACGCTTTCTCTGTGCACGTGCACACACCTCCATCTTCGTCTTAAGCAGATGTAGGCATCTGTGTTTGTCGGTAGTAGATCTCTTTGTCGGTTTTTGGTGTCTGTGTTTGTGGGCTGTAGGTATTTGTGTTTGTCGACTGTAGGTATCTTATTGTCGACTCAGACTCTAAAATGTGCAACTGGTGTGCGAGATTGGTCTCTGCAGACACCACCAGCCGCGGACAGAAAGAAGCTTTCCTCAACCTTCAGAATACAGACTGTTACAGAAGTGCTCGAGCTAGTGCTGAGAGTTTATCGAAATACGCCAAAGACGTCGGCCTCGTGGGTGTCTGAGGATGGATCAATGTCGAGGTCTCGCTAAAAAAGATGCGATTTATTCTGTGGTTTTCCCTGCGAACCGTCTCTGTCACATACCCCGTGGTCCTTACGCTATGCTGAGTAGCGTTCCTACCTCCTATCATTGTATGAACGTATCGCCAGCTGTCCGTGGATGAGCGGTGTGGGAAAAGAGATGCCTGCAGTAGTCAGAGGAAGCAAGCCTAGCTAACTTTGAGTCTCTACCCCAGGTAGTCTTCACGATAGACAAAGAGAGAACAGAAAGAGAAAGAGAGAGAGGGAGAGAGAGAGGAGATGGGGGGAGGAGGGCAAAGAGAATTCTCGGCCAATCAGCTGGTCCTACACTCTCCCTAATTGGATAGCTTATATAAGGGACATCACTTCATGCATGTGTCGATGTTGTAAGACGGTCTTCATCAATCACGGCTATTGTGTGGGTGTAACTGGGAGCAGGACAGTGGTGTCTGGGGGCCACTGTGAGCCGGAAGACGATATTTAAAAACATGGAGCTGGTCAGGGAGCAGACCCGTGAGCTCGTGGATGAGTCAAGACGACAAGAAGTTTGGGCAGATATGAGCAGGTCAGACATTGGCAAACAGTTCCTAAGGCTAAGCTGGACTATTGACACAACCTGCAGATTTGTGCTACATCCAGCCTGAAGCCCTGTATTCCGATGCAAGGGGACGTCAGCCAATATCCTAATCGTAGTGCATGCTGGGAAGTTTCTTTGATACAGTGCATTCACCATGACCTTGTGGAATCAACTGTAGAAAAACAGTTAACTTGTGAACTGTTCACTGCTCGAAATGCGCATTTACTCAAAGTAAACACAGATATTTTACCGTCCAGCACGAGCCTTAAGCCGTATTCTAATCTACCGGCTTACTCTGAGCAAAAAAAAAAAGGGGGGGATGTTTGGAGGCAGTTTTCTCACAATTCCGGTCTTGTGAGGTAGCAAACCTTTGTATGTCAGCGAGCGTTAATCAGATCTGGAAATGGTGTTTACCACTAGAAGAAACAGAAATAATACTATTAGAAATAACCTCAAGCCCCAAATCTGTAATAGGGTACTCAAGATTCATTTCGTGTTGGGCGGTCACATATATGTGTAGATGGTGAATGTGTCAATGCTGAATAACATTTTTAATCTGTGTAAAGCAGTTTGTGGAGCTCTATAAAGTAATCCATCGATCTGTATTCAGTAATTGATACTGTTGTGAGCACACAATTTGCTTCAATGTCAGTTTACGCTGGTGAAAAAACTCAGTCACTTCTGGTTTCTGGCAATAAAATTTGTAATAGTTAGGCCGAATTGCTGTTGTAGTTCCCTTAAGGTATCAAATAAACCAAGAATATGCTCTACCAAAGCTCAAATACTTAGTTCAAATTAATCATGCAGTAGGCATTACTCTAACCAAAGCTGCTATGTATTTTTTCTGGACCGATTCATAGGACAAAAAGACTGGCATTCTGTGTGCAGCAAGTCGTATTGTCCGTGGTGGGGTGCAGCCAGGACACAGGACGCCAGGGATCATGTCAGTTGGGGTTTGAACTGTGCTGCACCTGTCTCGCCGCTCGATATCTCCGCACTTGTCATAGGCTGTCTGTCACGATGGTAACAGCGGATCCGCGCTGGTTGCGTGGATAGAAAATGTGGAGATCTGTTTCTTTGATGCGTCGCCTTGGGGTTCGGATTCTGGGGTTAATCTGACCATTGAGCCAAGACCATGCTGTATCAACACTCAGCTAAATGCGTGGTAATTTATTAACATTCATCGTTTTAATAGTTCACCACGTCATTAAAGTCACTTTATAATGTGTCCCTGTTTGACCCTGTCTTAGAGTCACTTTGTGATGTGTCCCTGTTTGACCCTGTCTTAGAGTCACTTTGTGATGTGTCCCCGTCTGACCCTGTACTAGAGTCATTCAGTAATGTGTCCCTGTTTGACCCTGTCTTAGAGTCATTTGGGACGTGTCCCTGTTTGACCCTGTCTTAGTCACTTTGCAATGTGTCCCTGTTCGATCCTGTCAGTCACTTTGTAATGTGTCCCTGTTTGACCCTGTACTAGAGTCATTCAGTAATGTGTCCCTGTTTGACCCGGTCTTAGAGTCACTTTGTAATGTGTCCCTGTCTGACCTGTAAATTACAGAACTACTCCCAGGATGTGGTCGTACCCTGAGTCTTCTCGCACTACGGAAACAATCGCACTCCCGGTTACGATGGATGAATGTTCGTATTTGCACATCCGGTCAGTAAAGTAATCGTAAGACTCGTGCGCTCCCCTTTACATGTAAAGAGGAGATAATGAACGCAGATGCAACACAGCCCCCACAGAGCATTATCGCCATCTGTCGGCCACCATCATTATTGTGCGCCTACAGTGCAGCCCCCCCCCCCGCCCCCGTTGGCGTGGGTTCTCTTGCCCTTCACCCCAGTTATAGCCCCTCTCAGAGTAATTACACGCTGCACAGGAGCGTGCAGGGAACGAGGGGTGGGGTTACGTCCCCTGGCGGCGCTCTCCACAACAAGAAAAATGCTGGAGTCCTAAAGGTTTTAGTGGCGCGGTCCCGAGGATCGTCTATTGAAGGACTATCGGGATGCGAGCAGAGCAGAACGTGAGTTTATGTCGAAGGCCATGTGAAGCAAGCTGACTTTCTGAGTGCAACCACTGTCAATGGACGTCGAGAGAGAAGCCAAGGACGGCTACCGGGGTCAGAACTGCATGCGGGCGTGCTCTCCCTTTGTCCTTCCGCCTTTTCTTTCCCTCGGACATGGAGGGGTTCAGTGTAATGAAATGAAGTTGACTTTTCTCACGAGAATAAACATTTCATTCTCTCTGAACATGCGGGCCCTTCCAATGGCTTCAATATTATCAGAAAAAAGTAGTAACATGACATTTACCACTGAAGGACACACAACCATTTAAATTCGTGTTGGCTCTGACTTTCCAGATATTTGAGATATTTAATCTCCCTCTTTCTCTCTTCGTTTCTTGGATCAGATTTTCACGACAAAAAAAGGAAGAAGTGTATCTGCTTTCTCATAAAATTTTCGAAATGAAAGTCGAAACTCTCTCTCTCTCTCTCTGCCCCTTCTGTGGCAGTCATGTAAAATCAGTGTGTAAGGGCCCATGCGTGCTTGGGTGCGTGGGTGCGTGTGTTATTGAGAAATAAACAATACTGACAACAGTTGAAAGACTCATTGTTTAGTAAAAAAAAAAAAATAGTTCAGGAGCTGCCTTTATGATTGTTAACGTAGCTACGACTATTCTGAGTGGACTTAAATCTTTTTGACAAGGCGGACGTATTATGTGGCCTGTACCTTTTAATCTCTCGTATCTATACTCCTTTTTGGAGATCATACCTTCTTGGTTTGGGTTTTTGTTTTTTGGTTTCGCTTTGTTTTGTTTGTTTTGATTTTTGTTTTGTTTGCTTTCTTGTTGTTGTTATTATTATTATTTTGCTCAGTGAGTACGAGCATGCGACCCGAAGACAGTACAAATTTCGTGTCTGGCATCCTAGCATTCTGGATGTTACACCTGGCCCCCGCATTATCTCCAGTTGCTCGAGATTCCCTTGCTCTTCATCTCCTCTCAACAACTTGATCGGCCTCATTTCCCTCCCCCACTCCTGCTGTGAAGTATCCTTGGCTGCTGATGCGGCGTGAAGCAGGCGGCGTGGCCCGTGCTACGTTGGTCACGTGCTCTTGTCCCCATTACTGTCGGCCGCAGTGTGGATCCCACGGCCAGCAAAGGGACTTTGCACGTGACCCCTGTTCACTGGGCACGTGACGCCTGTTCACTGGGCACGCGACGCCTGTTCACTGGGCATGCGAAACCTGTTTACCGGGCTAGCGAAAAGGCAAAGATCTAGCACCTATCTTTAAACAAATCTCTGTATGGTAAACAATCCTGGCAAAAATACTGGTTCCACAAATCTGCATATAGGTCAGAAGCACGTTGCTCTTGGATGGTAAAAAATGCACACGCAGTATTTTAATAGCGGCATGTGACAGTTTCCCCCCGCCAGTCAAGGAAGGCACAGGATGGCTGTGACAGTCGCCATGAATGATGTAGCCTCGCTTTCTCCTCTCAGTACGTGCGCCACCCTGACCTTTAAGTGAATATTTCATCAAACGGGACTTTAGCAAAACAATTAAGCTAATGCTAGGGTGAATGCGCGCTATCAGAATAAACACCTCTGACAGACAAATCAATGCGAATATTTTTGATACAGTTGTGTTGTCTGATTTAAATCGAACTCTGTCGGACTTGCAATGTACTTAGGAAAGCAAACTGTTGTTGTTGGTTTGGAAGGGAAAGTGCTTCCACCTCGCGGTGATTTCGCACTGAAGGGGAGGGGAGATGGGTGAGGGGAAAGGGAAGGGGTCTGCGGTTTGGTGTCCTGGACTGGTGGTGGCTATGTATGGTCCCGCTGGCTGCATGGCCTCTCTCCTGGCGCACTGATGATGGCTTGAGTAGCTGGAGTGGTGGAGTTTTCGCTGGTCAGACCTACCGCTGCTACATCCCTACATTCTTTTTATCTCTACCGCTAAGGTGCTATGTGTTATAGTAGTTTACTTTGATGTAGTCTGTTTTAATTTTAAGTGTTTTACTGGTATCCTCTGTCCTATAGCTTATTTGCTGTTTTTAGCTGGTTAATTCCGACTGATTTTTTTTGTGTGTGTTTTTTGTTTAGATATATCTAACATCTGGGTGGGCGTTAACTACCTGCATTGTCAGTTCCATTATGTGTTGTCTTATATTTTTTGGAGGGCTAAGAGAAGATTTTAGGTTTACTACTAGATTAAGATTTTGCATAGCATTTTTTAGCTCTTCTCTTTCCTGACTGTTTAGGCTACATTCTAGCAGGACATGTGGTGTACTAAGTCTGTCCCCACAACTACAGGAAAGCAAACTGCTCTCGTGCGTGGGGTTTTATGTCATCGGGTGCGCGTTACTGGTGTAAGACACGAAAACCTGGGGCCAGTGCGCATGCGCCTCAACCATTGAAGAGCATGTAGGAGTCGTGTTGCGGGTACGACTAAGGCAAACATTTCAGTGGGAGGTTCTGGGTCAGTATTCACATCGGTCTATAATTATGGGTAGGTAAGACCGTTAAGACACTTTTCAGTTTGGCAGGTTAAGCCCGCCTCACACATTGCAATGACTTTGCAAGTCTTGACATCATGCTCGACGATTACGCCGTTTTCTGGCCTTTCGCCGCGACTGAGCAAAGACTGCGGATGGTCATAGATTTTCTTAAACTGACAATTTGGAGGCTGCTACTCTTAAGTAGTTTAAAGATATATATGTATATATTAACTGTAATCATTTTAATGCCAATCTCACTTTGATCGATATGAAGACGGACCTTGAAGACGACAGAAGCCTGTGCGTGCCTGAAACTGTGCGTTCACGAGAAGAGAAACGCTATACTGATCATGTAAATGTAGAAATACCTACACTGTTTGGAGAGGGGAGATAACCACGACGAGGTCAGCTGTGCCGGAGTTCTCTGTCGATCTGCGCCGCTAAGTTGTGATATAACTTGAAGGAGTAAGTCTTTTATGTGCGTAGTAAATTGTACCAAGAAAAGTCGGCCATATTGGAATTATATTATACTAGGAATCAAAAAAGTTTATTGCTGGACAGTTGTTTGCAAAAATAAATCTTCCAGTAAGCTTAGCAAACAAAAGGAAATAACATTTTATAAGTATTTGGTTACTTTTTAAATAATTTTATTGTTTATATACCGAGTTATTATTGCATGATTATGTTAGGAACAGCTCAATCCCACGTCGATCCCTTTTTTACTAGTATAAGTAGATTTTTCGACAACAAATATGCATCCAAAGAATGAATTGCAATTCTAACAGTCCTGTTAAAATAATGATAGCCATGATGACGTGATTTTTCGTAGAGACAACGATCTAGATTCATTTTCAAGATGGCGAACTGTTTGTTCCATTAGCAGACAAGCAGGGCTCTCTACCTGTATTTGAGCTCATTCGTCTGAGCGTCTCTCCAACAGATGTGTGGGACGACGTGACCCGCCACTATAATAAAAAAAATCCAGCGCTATATGTAGTGTCACAAATACCAGAACATAATAAAGTACGAGCCTTCTCATGTTTCTATATATATTAAAGAAGTGCGTTGTTTATTCAGCAACTCATATTGATTAGCAGTCAGTATGTCTCTGGCCCTCGCCGCACTTGATCCCTTAACGTGGCTGTTGTCGCAGCCCAAGGTGGGAGATGGACGTGGCTTTTAACTGAGATTGACAATACCTTCGTCGCGCATGCGCTGTGCATGACATCGTATGTTGACCCCTTTTACAGTGTCCTTCTGGTTTGCTCAATTTCTAATTATAGGTTAGCCCGCGCGCTGTGTTCTAAAAATGCTTAAGTTTGGTCCGATCGTCCGTGCAGTAAGGATTTCAGCCTACTAACATGTTTGTTTTAAATAAAAAGTGTAGATGCTAAGCAAGTCAAGTGCTGTCAGGATATATGTTAGAGGTACGTACCATCAGGACATGGGGGATAATACAATTTTTAAAATACAGTTGTGTATTAAAATTATAAAGGTGTTTTTATTGTTTTTCCCATAAAAGATTGAAAATTGAAATATAATATAAAAAACCTCGGCATGAACAATTTACATAATTGCTACATCATTTTTATTTGGGACTGCCGCCGCAGACATAGGCAGACTATTGACTGGGAATTTTTGAGTTCGGGGGAGAATAAATGTTTCCGCTCCATAATCTGATTTGAATACTCTGGAGGTATAGAGCTTACACGGCAATCCACCAGACTTCCTGTCTTATTTTCGCTGGCGTCCCTTTGCCAGCTCCTCCTTGTCCTAACGGTCCTAGCGCAACGGTTGAGTTCTTGGATTCAGCACAGAGATGCACTGCAGTTCCTTGTGTACGATTTCACCTTCAGCACACGATTTGCAGACTTTCGGGTAGGGAAAATTGTTGGTTTAGTGTATGTGTCGGCACTTTTGGCGCGTGTACGGTTGTGGCGCGTGCGTCACGCACGTTTGACTGAGCTTTTCATCTTACCGCCCAGGTTACTCCATCTGACACGTCTCTATGCCGAACTCACTGCCGTTAAAGGGTATGCCGCACGATCCGTTTCCACTAGCAACCTGCGGCATTGCAAATGGCGGAAAGCGCTCCTCTAGGCGCCACAGGCCAGTCTCGTTGGGCCCCATGCGATCTGACCGTTCGTATCAAACGCACGGATGTGACTGCTCTTGCGTCCCAGCCTTTCCACGTGCGACGCTTTCTGATGACCTTTCCACCCGACGGCCCCGTCTCCCGCTTCTTAGAAATCTGTAAGCCGCAGTGAAATCAGGATGCACGTAATGCTGTCGAAATGTTATCGGAACCAAGAGTCTTAAGCAGCCTTATTGATTGGCCCTCTTCGCAGTCTCCTGTTGCCGTGGTTTACAAAAGATGTTTATGTTACACTTTTTGGCGTTGCCTCGCGTTATCAATAATCTATCCGATTCACAATAAGATAGTTACTTTTCTTAAATAAATCAATATGCCCTTTGAAATGACATGTCAGCAGTGTCCTCTAAGATAATGGTTTTAAGCTAAAAAGATTCTTTAAAAGGATATCTTATAATGCATCAGAGCGTTTAAGATGAGGCTTTTGTTCTACTTTTTTTTGATGGGGAAAACCCTACAAATGACACAGGTGAAGGGCTACTTTAAACAAACTTACTAACATCTGAAGAACAAGCCTCTCCAAGAAATTAATATTAAAAGAACACAATTTGGAGACCGTTTTGCCAGTGCTACAGAGCTAATCTACAATTAATCATCCATGCCAACTACAGAAATTTGGTCGAATGCCCTACCGAGTTAATATTTTCGCTTAGCTAGTATAAAATTAAAAAGAATTTGATAGCCACCTCCAGTAACCGTGGCACAAAATTAAAAGTTCATCAAAAGAACGTCCCAAAGAAGTAATCCTAAACTCTCTATGGAAATACCTTCAATATCTGTAAAAGATGCGATCCAAAAGAAAAGAAATGTGCGGTGTGTAGCATGATGTATGCTTCAGCGAGTGCATACTTCAACTTATTCAGAATTAGTGGCCGAATGAATACTCTTTCGTCGTGAGCACTGTTTGATCTGCTCCCTAACGCATTATGACGACATGACGTCGAGCAGTTCTGCAACTGCAGCAGTTTTGTCCAGTAGCTAATCATTCCAAGTCTTGCTTAGCGCGTGTGGTTTGTCCAGGCTTTTCTTTGTAAAAGTCACCTCAATGACAAAACAGCTTCGCCGCCGAGACGTTAATCTCGTGAGCAGAGCTGCGCGCGGCCTCATTCAAGGTGCCATCGATTGAGGGCCGGTCCTCTAGCAAAGCAATCTATCTCACGTAATTCCTCGGGAGGCAATACGTCAGAGCACGTGATGAATGACGTAGCGCCGTGTTAAAAAGATGTCATTCTTAGAGGCGTGACACCGCGGTGACTTGCCGGTGATTTTTCGCCTCATTTCACGTGCGGGACGATGTCGAAAGAATGAAGTCTGCGCTGAGTCTCGAGCAGACGAGAGGCCTGATGAGGTCGGGGCTATTTCGTCGTCCAGCAGCCTGGAGCGGAATAGACCCCGAGTGTCGTCGTCGGGGGAGAGGGGGGGGGTACTTTCTCTTGATGTCAAGATGCCATGGCTGAAGGCCCAACAGGATACATTTATAAACTGCTACGGTTCCGACAGCTTCGAACACAGGCCGACTTAACATTCCATGTGGCACTGTTGGAAGTGTCTGTAGTGGTACCGTTGTGGCACTGTGTGATACTTTGTGGGGCTAAGATGGTGGCACCACGTGATACTTTGTGGCGCTATGATGGTGGCACCACGTGATACTTTGTGGGGCTAAGATGGTGGCACCATGTGATACATTGTGGCCCTGTGATGGTGGCACCAAGTGATACTTTATGGGGCTAAGATGGTGGCACCACGTGAAACTTTGTGGGGCTATGATGGAAGCACCATGTGATACTTTGTGGGGCTATGATGGAAGCACCATGTGATACTTTGTGGGGCTAAGATGGTGGCACCATGTGATACATTGTGGCCCTGTGATGGTGGCACCAAGTGATACTTTATGGGGCTAAGATGGTAGCACCACGTGAAACTTTGTGGGGCTATGATGGAAGCACCATGTGATACTTTGTGGCCCTGTGATGGTGGCACCATGTGATACATTGTGGCGCTGTGCACTATGATGATGGCACTATATGATACTTTGTGGCGCTATGATGATGGCACTATATGATACTTTGTGGCGCTATGATGATGGCACTATATGATACTTCGCGGCGCTATGATGATGGCACTATATGATACTTCGCGGCACTATGGAGGTGGCACTGTGTGATACTTTGTGGGGCTATGGTGATGGCACTGTATGATACTTCGCGGCATTATGGAGGTGGCACTGTGTAATACTTTGTGGGGCTATGGTGGCGCTTTGGGTCTGTTCGCCTCCGAGGCCATGAAACGAACGTAACAAATCTTTTTTAAGAGGAAACCGTGACGTTTCGTGCTCCTAGCGCAGAAAAAAAACGCCTAGATGACTTTTTTTGTAGTGGCTGGATGACTGTTTGTGTAGTGGCTGGATGACTGTTTGTGCAGTGGCTGGATGACTTTTTCTGTAGTGGCTGGATGACTGTTTGTGCAGTGGCTGGATGACTGTTTGTGTAGTGGCTGGATGACTGCTTGTGTAGTGGCTGGATGACTGTGCAGTGGCTGGATGGCTGTTTGTGCAGTGGCTGGATGACTGTTTGTGTAGTGGCTGGATGGCTGTTTGTGTAGTGGCTGGATGGCTGTTTGTGTAGTGGCTGGATGGCTGTTTGTGTAGTGGCTGGATGACTGTTTGTGTAGTGGCTGGATGACTGTTTGTGCAGTGGCTGGATGACTGTTTGTGCAGTGGCTGGATGACTGTGCAGTGGCTGGATGACTGTTTGTGTAGTGGCTGGATGGCTGTTTGTGCAGTGGCTGGATGACTGTTTGTGTAGTGGCTGGATGACTGTTTGTGTAGTGGCTGGATGACTGTTTGTGCAGTGGCTGGATGACTGCTTGTGTAGTGGCTGGATGGCTGTTTGTGTAGTGGCTGGATGGCTGTTTGTGTAGTGGCTGGATGGCTGTTTGTGTAGTGGCTGGATGGCTGTTTGTGTAGTGGCTGGATGACTGTTTGTGTAGTGGCTAGATGGCTGTTTGTGTAGTGGCTAGATGGCTGTTTCTGTAGTTTCTAAAACGTAAGTGCCTTTCCTGGTTGTCGTTCCGACCACTGACACATTAGACCTACTGCCCACATAAATGTAATCGTGTAATCGAATCCAGTTTGTCAGTTTTCTATTTCTATAGGAGATGAACACATGAAATTTATTTCCAAATGCCTGACAGCTTTAGCTTTATTGTTATAACAAAGAAGGCATGAGCAGTTTGTTTTATGTTTAATGTTTCTTTTCTAGACCATCACTAACAAAAAAAAATAAACAAAAAAGACCCCAAAATTATCCAAATGTTTGTAAGAGTGTGTCTACACAGCAGTTTACTTCGCTTTGTACCGACAGAAGCGAATGCTAAATTCCTTTTTTTTTTTAAATCCTGGTAACATTGGGCACGCAGCGAACCGTGAGGAGAGAACTACCTGGTGGCCTGGCTGCCAAGGCCAGCTTCGTGCGGCGAGCTAACATGAGTTAAGGGCTGAAGGAAGAGAAACGAAAGGCTTTGAAGAACGACAAAACCAGTCTTGTCCTTGGCTGGCCCAGCGCTTTATGGGGAAGCCGGGAGGTATAGTTCAAGTCTACTTTCCATGTTCAGTTGACTTCCGTTGTTAGTTTCATTGTTTACATTCAGCAATACAGCGCATGGCTGAGTCACTCACTGTTACCTTAAAAGTTTTGCAGTGATATTGATTAAACGGTACCGAATAAGATAATTGCACTTGCAACTACCAAACGAAACATCCCACTGCACGAGAAAGGCTTCGAGGTGGGAGTGGCGGGGTGTGGCTGGTGAAAATTTAGTCGTCTGTCAGGCGCGGGATACATAGCGTGGGAGAGGGTCTAACTGGCATAAACATGACAACAACAAAAAGCATGACAGGCTAGTGGCCGTGGGACGGAAGGTGCCACGCATACTTCCTGACAAGAACGATGTCAGAGGACAGTGGTAGACAAACATGTAGCTTAGGAATAAATTAGAATATTAACACAATTGTTGGAAGAAAACATTTTCTGAGACCAGTTCACGTCTGCTGGTTAGGAGATGCGTGACACTGATCTAGATTTTCTTGAGCGCACTGGTAAACTAACGAAAGAATTCACTGTACTTTAAACAATGAACAACGAACAACTAACAACAAACAATAAACAACAAACAACGCCCGATTATGTTCAGTCCGTCTCTGTGTGTTCTTTCTTCCTTCCCATCTCTAGAACTCCTTTCTGTGCCAGGTTGCATGATCGAGAGGTTACTTGCCAGCGCCTTGTCACGTGATCAGGGGAGAGAACTCTGACATCAGAGACAGGGGTGAGTACTACAGAGAATATGCCCCCAAGATGGCGTCTTTGAAGAGTAGAGGCGGGCAGACCGTTGGCAGAAAAATTCAATACGCTGGCTTTAGATCACTGGGTCCTTTCTGTCTGGCTGCCGAAACTGTGTCACGTGCAGCTGGTCGGGCACCACGGGGCACTGGTCACGCGGGAACATCCCTCTAACGACAGGAATTTTAATTTTCTTCCGGTTATTGTGATTTTCGGTTCTGCTCGCTATTCTAGCGTCACGAAGACGTGGCTACTGTGGTCTCGCTGTGTGACATGGCCGTTCAGAATCTTGTGGGTGGGTGGGGGATTTACTGGGGTCATCGAGTTTACACATTTTTCTATACTTGCATCCACGTGACACTAACCCTTCCTTACATCCTACCTAGAGCAGACTGCCCTGAGGCGTGGGTGGGCGTCCTGGGAAGCTGCCGGCCGCTGTCTGGAAAACAGTGTGCATCGCGTCAGCCAACGGAAGAGCAAGAAGAAAAGCGGACAAGCCAGCGACAGTCGGACTAACAGCATTGTGCGCAGAACAGTTGTATCGTGTACTCCGGCCCTTAGATTCCCAAGATGTCTGGACGGTGGAGACATTTCTGTGTATACTACATGTTGCGAGTTTCAGGCGTCTAGTTGCCCTAACCAATCAGGGGGTAGAACAAAC
>SMGT01003586.1:608962-691733 GCA_004794575.1 Lanistes nyassanus | reverse complement strand
CCGTGATATAGCCTTAGTTGCTGGCACGGCGTTAAGCCCAAATACCTACCTACCTACCTTTCCCTTTTCCTTGTTCATGTCTTTTTCCATTCATCTGTATTGTATCGATCCCTACAGGGTCTCGCATATTGATATTTCATTGTCCTCATTTGCTGATACAGGTTTTTTTTAAAGTGTGTTCTGTGTTAACAAGATGTCAAATACCTATACATGTACATGCCTGTATGATCACACGTTTAAATGTCCTATCAGCTGTTGTCATTATTAGCAGAAGATATAATTATAATGGGTGATTTGTAGCGTGCGGTACCCCACCCCACAGAGGGCAGGCTCATGCCGCCTGACAAAATACATGTAGATACACACAGGCAGAGAGAGAAACACGCTAACGCAATACAGTACTAACCAGTAAATGAGCAGACGAGCGGAGAGCTACCTGAGATACTGCCTATACAGGTGTGATTTGAGGGCACGTTTAAAGAATTGGACTGTGTTGGCATGTCTCAGATGTTAGGGAAGTGAGTTCTATAGCGTTGCAGCTTGGAAGGAAAAAAAAAACATATACACCATATGTCTTTGTGTGTATACGGGATACAACCAGTAGGCGATCATCAGAGGCTGAATGGAGTTGTCTGGATGGAAAGTAAACTAAGAGCAGATCGGAGAAGTTCGTTGGAGAAGAGCGAGAGAGAAAGTTGTAGCACAGGGTTGAAGGTTTGAAATTTCAGCGAAATACTGCTGTGTTGAAAGATGCGTAATGTGGAAATGAATCTAACCATCTTTGCTCTGGAACATAACCATTAACTGATAAAGTGTCTTCTCATTAAAGATGTACATTGTGTTTTATTTAGTTCACAAAGTGTCGTCTAACTAAAGATGTACATTTTGTGTTTTGTTTAGTTCACTTACATCAATTGTGTAACTTATCCATTGTCCTTTCAGACTAGAACCCTTCTGTGGTTTTCTGAACTTTTTTTAAATGGTCATCAACAACAACAGCCATGTTTAAATTGCAATCCAAATTCTGTTTCTTGTTACAATCTTTTATTCACCAGCAGATTTGCAACAGGATCAAAGGTGGCTACCCCCACTCCCTCAGACCCACAGGGGTACGTGGAACGCCATGCCCCAACCCCTCCCAGTCCATCCTCCGTTGCTTCATGTCCACTGGCCACATCCCATATTCCAAGGCAAGTGCTTTTTTTCAAACTTTTTATTTCATTTTTGTTAAGATGTTTGCAAAAATAAAAGCGCAATCTGTGGTGCAGACACGCTGAAAAGAGGGGAACTGAACCAAGCTAAATACTGGTGCATTGTCTGTTTCTTTCTGTGTCAGTAAATCCTGACATGGAAGTGTCTTTGTCTATGTCAGTGTTCCCATGTTCAGACTGTCACCATATGATGTACTCCAATCTGGAGTCTCTTATTTTATTACTGTTGTGCAGATGGTAGGTCTGTTTTAATTATTTTTAAAATTTTCAGATCAGAACTCGATCCCTGTGACACAACAGCTGTCTTCACACTCAGCACCATGGCACAGAAGGTAAATGGAGATTTACATCTATGTTCCTGTTTGTATACAGTCAGATTGCTAGCTGACAACTTTACAAACATCCTTTAGATATTGTCCATTAATTTTGATTCTTCCTTAACTCCCCCCCCCCCCACACACATACATATTTCTCATCAAGAAATTAATAAACGTTGTTGCTGTTGTTTGATGGAAAATGTTTGTAGAAGAACAATGTGTAAAAACAGTGGCAGCTTTCAGTGTGTTGTGGGCCTGGATGGTTGCAGAAGAGGAACCAAGGGATGTCATTTGGCAAGCAGTCTGTGCCTAAAACTCAACATGTTCAGCAAGGGGTTGCCAAAAGCAAAAGGCCGATGAATGCCTTCTTGTTGTTTGCGAAGACCAAGCGCCTGGAACTAATCCAGAAGAACCCAAGAACAAATAACAGGTAGACACGGCAACACATTCCAGTGGTGGTGGTGGTGGTGGTGGTTCAGTGCCATTGTTGCATCCTTTGTCATGATTTTGCCACAAAAGAAGAACTCTGAAACTGTTCCAATCTTTTGAGCTTCGTGGTAGCTTCCCCATGTTCCTAGCCAATGTCAGATTGCACTGTTCTTGTCATATCCAACAGTAAGATAGTGGCATTAGGTATTACTAAGTACAGTGCATTGTCAGTCTAGTTACAGTATGTGTATACGAAAGGGATATTTAGCTGTATACTACTTTACATATACCACTGATTAGATAACAGAGTTTAGATCATAATGGTAATGATGATTAGCAATATTCAAGTGTTACAATATGTGATATGCATCATTAAGATTTTCTGTATGCAAGTATTACAAAATGTTATTTGTATTAGGAATATCAGCACAGTGCGAGTGTTAAACATGTGATTTGTAACAGGGATTGTACTACTAATATTATATAAGTGTTATACCTTGAGATGTACTGCAAAGAGTTGCGCAGCATGCAGATTACAGTTGTGTAACAGGGATGTTCACACTTTGCAGGTGTTATATGGTATTTCTTTTTTATGATGGAGATTATCAGCATATGCAAGTGTTATGCCTTCAGATTGTGTCAGGGAAACTGGCCCAGTTTAAGTGTTCATCCTTGCAAAAGGGTGAATGTCTTAATCCAGGAGTTGCACTGTGATCTGTGACAGGGAAATTAGCACTATGCTAAGTCAGCACTGTGATCTGTGACAGGGAAATTAGCACTATGCTAAGTCAGCACTGTGATCTGTGACAGGGAAATTAGCACTAAGCTAAGTCAGCACTGTGATCTGTGACAGGGAAATTAGCACTATGCTAAGTCAGCTGTGGAAGCAGCTTGACCCAGCAGAGAAAAAGAAATTCCAAGAGATGGCCAAGGTCACAGCTGCACAGCAAAAGCAGCAGAACCCTGACTGCTGGAAACGGAAAAAGTGATGGTTGTGCCCATGGAGTTGCACATCTCGGTGAGTCAGTTACACTGGTTGCACACGGCTTGACTAAGTTGTATAAAACCATTTTAAAGAACAAACCCAGGTAACTGGCTTAGATTTCATCAGATTGTGACGAAGGATTTCCCTCCTGCAGACTTCTCTTCCTGAGAGTTTAGTGAAAGTATGCGCTTGTTTTGTAAAGAATGTTCAGTTTGTGGAAAGTAGAATACAAATTTTTGTGTGTGACTGGGTTGATGAGTTTTGACAACAGCTTTCATTCGACTTAGTTGAATGGTGTGCACAGTGTATTATAGACACAGTGTTTAGTGCTTGTGCATTCACTATAATTTATTGTCAGCTGTCTGTGGTCATCCTGCAGTATGAGTACCTTAGATTTGCAAGTCTTATAAGAAACCAGCTTGCATTCACGCAGTATATTATTTAAATTCTATGTGTGTGCTTATTCTAAATCTCTGGCTGAAGTTCTGTGATTTACATAAATTCTCCAACCCTCTCCCACCGCTAGACAACTAGACATTGTTCCTGGAACTCTACTATGCTGATCTCAAGGCATACATATGCATAGTTTTTGAGGGAACAGGTAGTGTGTAAACTGTGAGCTACCGTATAACAGAATCCCAGAAAAAGTATCAAGAAATAGTTAAGGGACCCACTGTCTTCATCAAACGCCTAAGTCTGCGCGTGGTTGTGATCAGTTGTTGGCTTCAGGAAAGTCAGAAATTGCATTTTCTTGCTTGGGTTTTTCTGGGAAGGTCTGTCTCGATGGTGATAACCACTGGCTAATTGAGTGGCAAAGAAGTTTGCCAAGAGGATGTAATGACTAGTCAAGAAAGTGGATTGACTGATCAAGAAAGTACGTCTGGTCAAGAAAGTCCAGTGACTAGTCAAGAAAATATATTGACTGATCAAGAAAGTACATTGATCAAGAAAGTGCAATGACTAGTCAAGAAAGGTAATTGAGTGGCCAAGAAACAGCATTATGTGGTCAAGAAAGTTTACTGGCTGCATGGCCAAGAAACAGCATTGTCTGTTTGAAAAAAGGGCATTTTCTGGTCAAGAACAGACATTGGCTGGTCAGAAAAGTGAATTGAGTGGATGAGAAAGTGCATTGGCTAGTAAAGAAAGTGCATTGACAGCTCAAGAATATCCAGGCTGTTGATAAGAGGAAAAAAAGACAGAAGGGAAATGACAAGACAAAGAAATTTATTGTGAAAATAAAAAAGTTCATTTGTTCTAATTTTACTTCATTTACTTACAGCCATTCTTCTATTCACTGAAACACAGACCTGTGTATTACAGACTGTTAATGTTAGTAACTTATAGTACCATTTGATTAGATCTAGCTGATGTTTTATTGTGACTTCTTTTCTATTGCAGACTACATCAGTATGTGCATTATTTGGATCTCAACTCACTGACTACACACACTGCCATTTCTCCAAGTTCTGCACAGTCTTCCACATATGGAGGTTGTGCTTATCTTCTGTGTCTGTACTTGCTCAAAAAGACAAATTTTGCAGGTCAGTCAGTACAGCTGCTTGAGTTGCATACCTTGATCATCTGCATCAGTGAGGTGCATGTAGTGCGTTCACAAAATCAGCACTCCGTGATCTCCCGTGTTAGTCTGCTTGTAATATTTTCAGTGCCAGTGTCAGCCATCTTCATTTCCCATGCTGGACTGTGCGAAGAAAGCTGAAGTACTGTATGTAAAGAGACACTAACATCACTTATTTATCTGCCTCTTTGTGTTCATATGTGTAGACACATATAGTTGGTGCCATGAATACAAACACACATGCTTCTGTACATAGGCATACAAGTAAGCATTTTTAGACATTTGGGCATATTTGCAAAACATTCACACACATTGATGCAGGCAAATGTCTATGCACCCATACACAAAAATCCATGTGATGCTGTTCTGACCATTTGTTATGGATAACATTACAGGTTGTTGGTCTGTTAAGTAATACTTATATAGACCAATCATTTGAGTTTTAATTTGTACAGTGAGTTTTTTTTAATATGCAAGATTTTACGCAACAGATTTTTAATCATGACTTGTCAGCAGATTGCAATGCTGAGAAGGTTGTAAAATGGTTGGGCTGGCTGAAAACGAGTTTCCTACAAAGCTGTTAACTCAGCAAGTTGTGATGTGATGTGTGTATGTCATAGTGAACTGGACACAGCACTGTGCTACAAGATACAGCTGCCGGTGTGCTTGCATCTTCTTTCCATGTTTAAAACTGTCTAAAATACACAGTGAGTGGGAATGGGCTTTATGGCCACTTTTATGAATGGGCCTTATGGCAACTTTTATGAATGGAGTACAGATACAAATGGTCGTGCAGATCCAGAAATGTAGAAACCACCAGAATGCCTCTGAGCGGTTGAGAAGATGCTGCTAGGCAGCTGGTAGTGATGAACAGTTAATGTTCTAGCATTATAAAAGATGGACCTGATATGCAAGAAGAATATGGGATTAGGGAGAAAACGTTGACAGACTGTATGGTGTTTTCATTCTGATGACTCCCAGATGTATCTGCTTACTGTGTCAAGTGTGGGTTCTGCACATTTTGAGACATACACTTCTTATTTTTCTAGCAGAGGCTTACTTTAAAATCAGATGACTGCAAGAAGCAGTTTGAAATGTAATGCAAACAAGAAGCCTTCCAAAAACACAATAAGTTTGACTTTGTTTTATTTTGGGAGAAGAAGAGGAACCAAAATACTTTGATATGATATTTTTTAAACTGAGGTTTCTAGTGTCTTAACTCTTGTACTTTCACTTGCCACTGATAGATCATGCACTGCAAAGTTCTGTCATTTTTTTGCACTGTCACATGTACATATTGCATGTTAACGAACTTTTAAATGCTTGGGGTGTGTGTGGGTGAGCATTACCGACATATTGATGGTCTATTAAAGATACAATGTATATGGACGTATTTCGATGGAAGTGTTAGGAGAATAAACCAAAGACTTTGAGACATTAAAGATTTCTTTGGCAAAAAATTTTTTTTATGAAATCTAAAAAGAAATATTTAAAATTTATTACTCGGTAGATTGTCATGGGAACATGATAAATATAGTAATTATCATAAAGTTGTGCTGTCACCCTAATATTTCTCCACATTGCTTTCCTTTAAATCACTCTTTCATTTATAATGTTACAGTTCTGTTTCTAAATTATAATGTGTTCCATCTGTTATATATTAACTATTGAGTAAAGTGGATTCTTTGGGTCGGTGGTAATTTTTTAAAATCGTTTTTTTTTAGCCTGTTTGAATATCACTTTTTGTGAAAAATAATTATAAGCAGGTTTTGTCTTGTTTGACTAGTAAGACTTTTTCTGCTAAACTTCAAATTTTATGTAAAGATAAGGTAACTTAGATGGATGCTAAGTGTAGAAGAATGGATTAGGTTTATTTTTGTTCAAAGCCATGTTAGAAATATAGAGCTTTGAAAAATAACTTTCTGGCCAGCATGGGAACTGTTCAGTAGTCTAATGACCCCAATTTTTGGACAGCTCACATACAATGCATTCTGTATTTAAGCTTTTAGTCTAGAGCAGTGAAAACTCTCTAATAGCGTTAAAGTTAAAGTATATACCACACACAAAACTTAAGTTCACAAAAATCTTGTATCCTGCACTATTTACTGCCACTTCTTGGTGAGCCTTATCTAATCTAAAGAGTCGGCCTGTTACATCTACTGTGGTTACAAAGGTCACTCACCATGGTTTCGAGTAGTTGATTTTACATTTATAGTTTGTTGTCGAGATAGGGCACTTTCAGAGTGTTCTGTCTGACACTGATAATGGTAATAGACTTTGAAACAACACTACTGGTACACGTGAATTCTCTGAAAAGATAAACCACATTCCGTTAAAGTGTTCCCTTGGATGAAGGCTGTGGTGATGCCACATGGAAGCAATGCAGTGGGTGCTGTGTGAGGTTCTGCTGCATGAAGTGTGCATTACCTTGTGGAATCCTGCAAGTTTAGCCATGCTTTATGTCTGGCTGCTGTGTCAGCTCATCAGTTAAAGTCGGATATGGGAGGTTAGTGTGCAGAGGCCTATGGCTTTTCTGGTGGCCACCCATCTGAGTGATGCTACACTGGGTGGTTGGCAGCTAGAGAAGGTCTTACCAGGTGATGGTGTAACCGCAGACTTGTCCCTCTGGTGCAGACTATGAGGTGTGCAACAGGATAAAACAGACCTAATGCCACAGTTTACTTCTGTTTACATTGTGCTTGATGACTTGATGGTGTCGTATGAAATTGCCTGTTTTATTTATTGTTTTGTCCATCAATCTGTTGGCAAAAAAAGTTGAATATCTGTTCAAGAGATTAACTTTCCAATAGCGAGTTGAATTAGGTAGCGAATGCACACACTCTGTTCTGGTGACTGTAGAGTTAGCAACAGTGAGCACCCTAACATTTAACATAGCTGTAATATTTTTGTGCGCCCTGCACCACAGGTTTCGCATGAAAATGTTTTAAATCAGCCATGTTCTTTTAGAACAGTCACAATTTTCTCACTTAGTTTGAAGACAGAAAACATTGTACTGCACCAGTGACTGGTTCCTCTGCCCTATCCCTTCACTCCAGGCAAATATAGTGCCACACAACAGTTTGCATACATCTTTTGGGAACTAGAACAAAGCTTTTTCCATGGCATTTTTAATGTGATAAGATGTTCACTTTTATCTTCATTTGGCAAAAGTCGTAACAGTGCTTGGTCTTTTGTGATAATCCATGCAAGTAGTTTTATTTAAATGCATTGTTGATAAAGTTCCAAGCTCACATTATGGAACGTGATTCCTTTTTGTTTCAGACTTTTTGAAAGATTACCTTGAGTGTAAAATGTTTTTCAAATGTTTCCTTGCCCAATTACTGTGGAGACAGGTGTATGAGCTGTTAACATTGGCAGTGTTCAGTTATAACGGTATTACTTGCTCATAATCTAAGAATTAAATGTAACATCTTGTGATAAACCAAACGGATTCATTTGAAAAATATTTTGTGCTTGGCTTGGTCTTTGAAAGAAGTGGCATTTTAGATGACTCTGTGATTTAGTAAATTTAGTACTTCTATTTTATTGTTGTCCAGCTGCAGTAATTTCATTTCCCCCCCACCACCATATGTTACATGGTTATTGTTACTTTATTACATAGTCCACTTTTACATTAATCTTAAAACAGTAACACAATAAAGACCTAGAATGCACCTATGCAAGGATAATAATGTACCATTCTGCCAGTCTAGCCTGCACCATTGTTTGTCCATACCTACTGAAACAGGAGAGAGGAGGAATCAGCCTGCATATTAAGCTGGTGTGTGAGTGAGAACATGGGATTGTGTGCAGACGCAATAGTGTGTGTGCATGTGCATGTGCATGCATGTGTCATATCAAAATATCCTATCACAGATGCAGATTTTGAGGTGGGTGGGAAGGAAGGGCTGATTAACAGGTTTATTTACTGATTTGCGATCCAGTCCACACAATCTGGTCCTGTGACAGCCATTCAAAAGAAACTGTGAAAAGTCAAAGTTGTAGTTAATTAAGGGCGCTAGAGAAACTGTTCTGCTTTGTGAGAAACAACGCACAGCGCACAGCTTCATGGGGACCCAAATGAAGACAAGGATCAGCAAACCTGGCATTAGCTGCTGATAAAGAATAAGAATATCAAAGATTGTTATTTTTAAAGCTATTTCCCTAGCCCTTGCTTTTGAATGCCTTAATGCATTTTTAAAGCCATAACCTGAGATTCAGATAGTAATGCTCTATCTTGACAGTATTTTGTAAGTGCCTTAATGTTATGATTATCGTTTTTGAGGTGTTTCACAATGTGATTATCACTTTGAGTGGTTTATGCTTAGTATTGTGGCAGGGGAAACTGCTTTTCTTAGCAAAGTGGTGAATGTTGGGAAAAGTTGTGCTACAAGGTGTGTGGAGAGTTAGAGCCCATTTTCCCATTACAAGGCACTTTGTGAATCCTCTTAAGGCTGTTACATTAGATGAGTTTCTTTTATGTTTGACACAGACTGCCAAATCAGGTACACTCATTGGTTGAAAATAATTTTCGTTCATTTGGAATATGACGTACTTGATACAGATTGTGGGTTGCACCCTTTACCAGGGAAGAAGGAATGGTGGGAAAGCCTGTGCCTTACTTCAGTATCATTGCTCATCAGCTACTTTCACTGACATTTTGTAGTGAACATGTCAGCTTAGTTACAGCTCTGCAGCAGGTGCAGTGCCAACCTGAGACAGATTCTTAACAGATCTCTAAATGTAAAATTGTTTGAAAGTGCATGTACATATCAGTATGCAGAACCAGAGTAACCAATGAAAAAGCCATGCATTACTAAGCCTTTCAAGTAAAATTTGGAAAACTTGATTTTTGTAATGTTAATTATTTAGATCCAGTGTCACAGGAAATTCGATATGCTACCATGAGAACGATCTGCTCCTAGAAACTAAATTTAAATTGGTTGTGGTACTTGAGAGCTGCCAGTAATATGGTGCAGAACTGACATCCAAACTTTGTGTTGTGAGTGAAGTTTCTTCTTGTTTCCAGCAATTCTCTGGAAGAGAACAGCATGCACCAAGTGCTTGCTAGCTATAAACTTCAAGACTTTTGCTAGCGTATTCCAGTCATGACATTTGTTATGTTGCATATAGATTGTGATGATTGGGGGGGGGGTTGGGGGGGAGGAGTGGGGGGATACTTCAGTAGGTTTTAAAATAGTTATAAGCAGAACTATGCATTCTGATAAATCAATGTTGCCTAATCTCTGCATCTCTAAACCCATCCTACAGTGCTTTGTGGGTGATGCATGCTGACTGTTGACATCTGATCAGCTCTGTCAAATGCCCCGCAATCTTTCACCTTTTGTCTAGTATGTGTTTTGAATTACTTATTCTTGAATAGTTGAACATTTAGTCTTGAATATTTGGAAATTATTCCTTAACATTTTGTGGATGTTACCAGACAGTTCATGTTTAACAGATGAGCACACTACATTTACCAAACTAACCATTTCATCAAAGTAATTCTGCAATACTGCATATTTCATGGGTGAAACTCTTCTGAATACATTTGGATTTCTGAATTTCACAATTATGCCCATTGACAATTTCTAATTTCTGAAGGTTGAGCACATATGTACATCATGGCAAAATTCCAAGTCTTTATATAGCCAGTATGTTCATTGCTGTGTGTACTATATTTTAAAAGAACCGTTTTGCTTCCAAGATTTTGACGTATTAGTGTTGCTTGGTTATGTTGTCTGCAATTCTCCAACTGCCTTGCCCATCCTGTAGTGAAAATTAATGCTGTACATCATGGAATGAGAAATACATGTGTATCATGCCAAAATTTGAAGTCCTTATAGCCAGTATGTTCATTGTTGTGTATATGATTTTTTAAAAATACTGCTATACATCATCAGAAGGGGATAAATCCCAAAAACAAATTGTGTAAGTCGATTGTGTAAGATTCAGTTTTATTGTTTCATTATACTTTATTGATGTCAAGCACTGTGGCCAGTTTAAAGTTTAAGGATCATGTTAAATTGTTGATATAGAGTTAAAAATTTTAATTCTGGAAAAGTTTCACCCATGATTATACAGAATAGCACAGTGATGTTTCTTATAGGGCAAGTTCTTCCAAGTGATTTTTTTGGTGGCAGGGGAGGGGTGCCAAGTAACTCTTATGAAATGGATTTCTTGCTTCTCCCTCCATATCTCTCTGCCTGTTTAAAAGAGACCAGACATACACAAAAAGTACTGCAGTTGTTTGGGGGAAGGTTTTTTCTGACATAAACCTGTTCCAACAATGTCCTCCTTGATTACACAATGGGTGTTAGAGGTGGTCAGAAGGAAAAAACTTTGTGTGTGTGTTGTCATTTCGCACGTCTGTGTATTCAAACCACATGCTGCACCAGATGTGTTCATTTTGTAGCAACTGTTAGCAAATGTTTGCTGCCCTCACCACCCCCCAGAAAACCCTAATTGTACGCTTGCGTGATAACTAAGTTATTTTTATCATTATTTAACATGCCTGTGACAAACCAAGAATGTGAAATCAAAGGCGACATTAAAACATTACTGAGAAAATAATTCTTTTATTCTCCCTTCTTTTGTAACATTTGAATAACAATACATCAAAACAAATATCATCCAACTGTTCTGTGCAGATACAACTATGTTTTCATGAAACTTCATTGACTGAAGAAGCAATGTTTCAAACAGAATCTGAAATTCCTTAGGGGAAAACATTGCGAAACATCGTGAACTTTTTGATACATGCAGTAAACAGAAAATCACAACCATTTTTCTACCCTAAAAAGTCCAGGATAAAGGATCCAAGTATATCTTATATATATTAATATATAGTACATGCACATACACACACAAGTCTTTATGGATGTGCTTGTGCACACAGGATTTGAAGTACCTCCCTTTTTTCAGTTAACCTGTTGAGGAAGTTGCCCTTGCTCTAAGGTGCCCTGTATCTGTCAAAACAATCTACTCTGCAAATACTCGAAATATTTTAACAGTATTTATTCACCAAGCTTGGCAAGTTAAAACTTTAATATGCCTGATGGCTAAATTTGGATCAGGTGATCAGAGAACCATTGCTATCTGTCCATGGTATTTAAATATAGATATACATTACATTGTTTCTGCTAACATTAAGCTATTTATACTGGGTTTAATTATGAACAATATACCGACATTCATCCGTAGTCATTTTCAGAACTGCACAAAATGTTCATTTCCAATTTGTACTTGGCTGAATAATGACATAATTTAAATACATGTATTCATATTTGGTAAAGTTTTTTTTAAAGTGACCGGATATATGAGCATGGCCCTCTGTATGAAGATTTTCATGTAGTATCAAATGCAAATGTTTCTGTAGTTAACTTACAATGCATGAAATGGGCAAAGTTTAAAAGTTTGTCTAACAGAACTATGCTGGCAATCACCATCCTGCTAAACTACGAGAAAGACGAAAACCCCATGAGAACTACTTGTCTAGTTAAGAAACGCCAACACACTGTTTGAAATGATATTTATTCATTACAAGGTGGGAAAACTGGCACTTTCCTAACTACTGTGGAAACAAAAGAAGTTATGGTGTAAAATGCTAACATTCAGATTGCACTCCATGGGGCCATCTGTGGATGTTTGCAAACAGATATAAAAGTACAAGATACAATAGAAGAAAATTAATTCTGTAGCAGAAGGGTACGCACTGTCAAAGAAGTTTTTCATTTAAATTTTTAATATTGTCATTAAATAAGGTTCTAATTCTATCCCCCTCTCCCTGGCACAAACTGCATAAGGGTAGTACAACAAAATGTTACACACATTAGTAACATGACATAGTGTAATAGAACAGAATCCATTTCTACTTGCCGATACAAGAAGAAATTCCTTGTTTAAAAATCTTCAGAGGACAGAGGTACAGATTTTGTTCTTCAAAACTCTATTCACACCAGCACTTCTAAGCAGTCTGTTTCACTGAAAGTACAGTAGTCCTCTCAGCCCCAACTCCTGTATCCACAGGTGACACCACCACAGATGCCAAAAACTGCAGATAGTAGTGAACCCTACATTCAAGTTGGTTTTTGTTTACACGCATACCTATGTTTAACTGATAAATTATGCACAATAAGACATTCTTAACATTAAATAACAAAATTCATTGCTTGCTGCTATACTCATTCAGGTGTATTTTCCCAGCAAAACTGCAATAATATGAATATGGACAGTGAGAACAGTAGAGGTTAAATGGATGCAAATGAAGGGGCCAGAAGAAAGATGGTCCGGTACTAAGCATAACAGAGTAGGAAGGTTGCACCATGTTACTTGGAATGGTGTGTAAAGTGAAACATCCATCATTTATTTCTGGAATACTGATATTTCTTGATAACTAAAATCTCAAAAACTCATTCTGCAGACACAGGGATTCTACTGTACTCGAATGAACTTTGATAAATTTCTGTTCAATACATGTTTACACACATATATAATATAGTATTATGCATAAGACTTGCACCACATTTAATGATTTGGAAAATATATTTAAACAACAGAAAATACAAATATGGATTGCATTTTTGTCATTAAGCCAATGTGGAAAATGTGCAAACTGTCATGATAATTGTATACGATTATCAGTTTACACAAATGGTTCATTTGGTGCATTTAGTAGCATGTCAAAAGGGATCACTATTTCTGCTTTCCCTCACTGAAAGTGAAAAGAGAATGAAAACCTTACCAAAAATATGCCATAGCACTAATTAAATGTTGGGGCCATTAGAAAATGCACACAATCTGTCACATGTTAAAGAACTATACACATGTATGAAACATTTAAGAACATAAAGGTGGGAAGTTAGGAGGTTGTACATTTACAAATTATGAGTTCAGTCAAAAACCCAGCTAGATATAGCCCTTTGACAAGTGTAAATGGTCACAGTTTATGTGAAATCTTTTTATGTACAGGCATGCATTTATATCCATACACAAATGAACCACACTTTTATCATACTTTTACTCGTACAACAACCATGGAATGTGAGGAAGGTAGCATATGCAAAAAGAAGCCAGTATGCGACAGTCTGAGCATGGCATGATCTACCCTGAAGTCAGCAAAAGTGAAAAATGATCATGCTTGCATAAACATTTGACAGCTAGTAACACAGCACCCAATATGGAACAGGAAAGTAACTACCTATGGGCAAAACCTTCTCCAAAAAAAAACCCTAGGGGAGCTAACTGCCAATGCAAAAACCAGTTCGGGACTAAAATGAGTTCTTGGCATATGATACAGGTAATAGAGAAAAAGGACCATCCATCCATCTGACCACAGTCTCATTAATACACACAGGTTTGCGTGTACATGCATGTGAGCATGGATTCTCTGGGCATCATTGGCTTATCTGAAATGGATACATACTTTGAAATCATGCATCAATAGTTTTGAAAAATGATTTCCACAGCAAGCAACATTTAAACTGTCATGGAAAATAATGATACTTTAATTTACAATGTAATGCAAACTTACCACCCACTGATTCAGTTATAGGCACAACCATTAATCACGAGAAAAATGAAAGACAGAGGCTATATCAAGCTAGCTTTATTCTGAAGCTAGAATGAGGGAAATTTCTCTCGTTTTTATGCTGAAAAATGATCAATCTTAGAGCTCAGTTGCCAAAAAAAGCAATAAATCAGATATACTCCAACACTCTTCATGAAATCAAACAGGTTAAAGATATCCAAAACAAACTAGCACTTAAACGTATTTATATCAATGTAATGCTGTAAGTTGACATTAAACATGTAAGACCATACAGAAGATCTCAAAATAATCTCTCTGAATAAATCAAAGTACATATAGATAAAAGAAAAGATATGTTAATATTTATTTTTCTGTACCCAGTTCAAAACTTAAATTGGAAAGTGATCAAACTAAACAAATCCTGAAAAAAGTTAACATGCAAGAAGTGCATCTAGGACTAGAGAAAATATAATCATGTCTTTGTTTTCATCTCAGTTTTAAAAGTTTATTAGCTTTTTCAACAGCCCAGCAACCAAAATGGTGTTTATTTCTAATCATTCATCCCAGTTAATGTCCACTAAAATTTCAGCATCCTTGAGAAACTAGAATTAAGAGTAACAATGCAAAAAAAATTCGCTGAACAATTTGACTCCCTCAGATTGGTCAAGACAAAGTGAGGGAAGACAACGTGCTCACACAATGGTGCAAAATATTTAAACTCATGAAAATCTTTTTCAAAACTGATCCAGTCCATACAGAAGACATATTGCTATCATGTTATATAATATATGAAACAATATGCAATGGTAAAAAATATTTGTCAAAAATGGTTTGCAACTCTCCGAGATAAGTAACCGCTGAATGTTAAGCAGCACATGGAGACATGACGTCAGCACAGAAATAAGCACCAAGAACAAGTTAGTTAACAACTACAGGCATTGGCTCAATCTCTATATTGATTATTCTCTTGGAAAGAAAGGCAATATAACAGTTTCAGGCAACACAGTTTATACCTTCTCAGTTTTTTTCACAGTGGAATATGACATGGATAAAGACATAATGGACAAGTTAAGATTCTGATGACTTTTTAGCACAAAGTACAATCTCTGAAAGAAGAGATTTCAGGGCAGACTGGTGCTGAGAGACAGCTGATGCACGTTCAAGCTCCTTACAGATCTGCTCCACAAATCCTTTAGCTGCAATTTTTATCAGAAATAATAAATGACAAAAATGTGTCAATGCTTCTGTCTACTGATAACTAGAATTATCATTAAAAATACAGTATAAAAATAATATGCAATCACATTCAAGTAAATGGATGCATGCACATAGATACACACATGCAAGTACATGTACATGTGCGTGCCTGCACACACACAACCATAAAAAAATCACTTTTTATAACTTCACCTTTCTATCACCCCCATAAAAAATCACTTTTTATAACTTCACCTTTCTATCACCCCCATAAAAAATCACTTTCTATAGCTTCACCTTTCTATCACCCCCATAAAAAAATCACTTTCTATAGCTTCACCTTTCTATCACCCCCATAAAAAATCACTTTCTATAGCTTCACCTTTCTATCACCCCCATAAAAAAATCACTTTTTATAACTTCACCTTTCTATCACCCCCATAAAAAAGAGAAGACATGTACACCTGTCATAGCTGGAGCAAGAGGTCTACTGGCAAAGATGGTCCGTAGAAACTCCACCCCAACATCAACAACAGCAGCATGCTGACTGTCATCCAGCATTTGTACTACGCGATGCACACTCTTCTGTGCCATCTTTAAGGCCAAGCTCCTAGACACCAGGGGAAACGACTGATTAATTGGCTTTTAGCATCTTCTTAAAGAATATTCTTCACAAGCTATTCCATCCACACACCTGCCATGGTCTGTCGAAACACACAGGGATTAAATGTAACACTCCCTGGCCAAAGGATTCCACTTATTCATTCAAAATACATCAGGTTGTTTTTGAAACTCATTGCATATCTTAGCATTCAAAGCTACTCCGATGGGGTAGATGAGGAGATAATGTGGGTGCTGGCTTCAACTGGGTGCTTGCTGCATTATGTCCAGCCCCAATTTATTCCTTACCCATTCTCCTTGTTTTTTCTCTTTCTCCTACACACTCTACTCCAAGCATCTTACTCCTGACCCCAGCACACACTCACATCAACATCATGGACTAAATATCAGGAAATAAAGCTGTACAAAATCCTGATGCTGCATGAGGAATATCAAACTTAGTGTAATCAGCTCTTCTTTCTTCTTTTGTTTGGTGGGGATGGGGGGAAGGAATGGTGCAGCTTCTGTTTTCTACTTGTGAAATCTGTCCTAACAATAATTTGAAACGTGTGTGTGTTGGGTGGTGGTGGGGAGGGAGGGGGGTTGATCTTTCATGTGTTCGAAGGATTTTTAACTCTGAAACAAGTTTATTCACGTGTGCACACTTTGTTATTATTATATGCTTCAGACAATAACTTTTAGGATGATGGAAAAATAGGAGTTGGCAGTAGAAGACTGCATGGCCTTTTTTGTTCTTTTCTACACTGAGCATGGACAACCTGTTAATATAAGGTGAAAGCTTTCTCACTTGTATCGCACAGCATCAATGATGCTGACAACAAGGCCTTGGTCAAGGTCCATAAGGGTAACCTTCCCTTGGTACTGTCTCTTGATAAACTGGTGGATGCCGAGGGGCACTTCCGGAGACTTGGTTATCCTGATAAGCGGCTCCTCGGTGAGGTTCAAGGCCTCTCGCTGCTTGTCGCCTACAGCCAGAGTGAAAATAAGCACCAACACCTGTCACAAAATATGATTCCAGTGTTAAAATTTCTTGGCCTAAATAAAAGTTTTCACACGACTTGTATTTTCAAGTGCTGTACTATCACAAGACTGTGTCTGTCAGTGATCGGCATCCAGTTCAGTCCAGTTAAATGCATCTTTATCACTAATATCAGAGAGATATAGACCAGAAGACTTCCATTAACCAAGACATGCTAATGATGTACAATGAGGCCCAGAAAAACACGGTTCAAAGAATTGCTTGCGAGTTTCAAATTTCCTCCTTATTCATATTTATCCCAGAATTAAACACCAACGGACGGCATCAACAGGGCATGACATCCAGAGAGACGAACAATCTTTTTTGGGCATTGATAGTTGCGCTGTTCACAGATCAGTGTTTTGTAGTTTGCCTTACAAGTACATACTGCTTAACACACAATAAACATGGAGACATGTTTCCCTGAATTACCTTCATGGTAAAATGAGATCAAATACTACTACTGTTACTGTTGACTTTGCCACATCTGAAAGTCATGTTTCACAACAAACAAAAGTCCAAACAAACAAAGATTTACTTGTGTCTTTGTCAACTGCCTCAAGAAGAAGATATCACCGGATGAGTATGAATGCCCTTCAAGGCTGGAAGTTCTATGGGTAACTCCAAGCAAGCTATCCCAGTTTTCATACTCTGCTCTATAGTTCAACACGGAGTCTGCTCCCTCTGCTTCTGGTCGACAGCCAGCACTCAGAGGCTGGACTGGGATGTCTGAAGGATTGTTGTTATTCCTCCCAGTGTGTTCACTGTTAGAAGAGTTCTCTGCTAAAGCAGTGCTGACCAATTGTTGTGAAGATATCTGTGCCACATAAATAATCATTTGTTTTTGCATGCAAAAGTCAACATAACACAAAATTGACGTTTCTATGTATCTTGTGGATACATTTATCTCAAAAATTCTTTAAATAACAGTAAATAAATGTGCATCACCCACGAGTGATGTTTTAAAAAAGAAGTTATTCGGCACCATGCAGTGAGGTAAGACTATCTTAGTGTCTGGCTTGCTTGAAGCAAAAACAGTGCTATTTTTGGCTTGCTTGAAGCACAAATTCTCTGCTACCTCTGGCTAGCTTGAGGTACAAACACTGTGCTGTGTCTGGTTTGCCTAAAGCACAAAAATAGTGCTATCTCTCGTTTACTCATTGCACACAGTGCTATCCCTGGTTTGCCTTGAAGGACAAACACTGTCCCATCTCTGCCACATTCTTTCCCTTCTGATGTCTCACATATACCTCTCCAGCCCACTTACAAAGTCTACGTAAAGATTTCAATGGAAATTTGCAGACAAATTGATTTTTGTTCTCACATTGTACACGTTGGAGTGTTTATCTGCTGTGTGCTTTATCCTGAGTGCCTCATTGGGAAAATTTCTGTTAATAACAGGTGCATTAAAATCTGGACCAACCTTGACAGCCTCTTGTGTTTCTTCAGATGGACCATCCTGAGACAAAGAATCCGAGGATGACAATGAACTAGAAGAGCCATTGTCCTCATCAAATTTAACCTTACGTTCTGGAGTGCGCTGATTTTCAAATGACCTCGACCGCTTCATGATTCCCTTGCTACTAGCAGTATCACCATCTGCTTCAGCACTACCATCGGGCACATCTTCTGAGGATGAGCTGTGATCATCTTGTGCCACTGGCAAAGAAGACGTTGCCATCCACTGTTCTTGTCTTTTTCTAGACAATGACAAATGAATTTCCAATGTCAGTTTTGTGATTATACCAGACACATGCAAGACTTAAAACTTTTTCATAAATGTGAGAGATTGGGGAGGGTTGGAAAGGAAGAATTCTGAGGCAGCTCTTGATGTTGGACCTTTCACTCTTACAATTTTACAGCTACTGTAAGAGTTTTTTTAAACCTATTTAAATGTGGATATCAAGAAACACCAATCTTACTTTTGAAGCTTCTTTGTCATCACAGCATACAAACCTTAAGTGCTCTAGCCTGGAAAAGATGAAAAAGAAATGACGGCTGTCACACTTGACGGTTAGATCATGACTAAAACTGTGAAGAATCTTCTGAACAGGTCCGATGCATTTTGAGAAAAGATATTCCATCACAGCAAACAGACTGAACACAAACTGTTGGAGTTCATTCGATGCTACTGCCCCTGTACATAAGAAAGGCCAGTTTGTTAGATTAACTCGACACAAATATAGCAAGAAAACATATTCCATTGTTTTATTTAAAGCAACATTTTATTCTCCCAGCAGAAACTTAAATACTTTCCTAAAAGGCTGATGCTAATAAGAAAAAACTGTTATACTTTTGGTAACCCTTTCTAAACAATTATAACCAGTTACAACCACGCCCAATCCAAGAAGAATTTGACTACATGGTGATCAAGTCATTAAAATTAAGTGAAATTTAACATACTTTTCCAGCCATACATTCTGATCAATACAGGCACTCTTTCTCAATGTTTCAATACAGCTCCATAACATTACAGCTTCTTATGGTATAGAAGTAGCAGTACAAACAAGCATGACAGCAGATGCACATATTTTTGTATGCACACACCAGAATGACTAACCATGATCCAGATTATGTGTGATAACTGTGTATAAAGTGTTTGCCAGTGTGGACAGCACTCGGCAGCCTGCCTGGGCAATAGTCAGGTTCTCCTGGTGAGCCTCCAAGGAAAGACAAATCAGATCTATGGCCGATTCTCGTAGAGGTGCCTGGAAACAGGCACGTTTTCCTGATTTAAAAAAAAAAACTTGCATCACCCCACACTACATCCCCTCCCCAAAATGGTAAATATTATATCTCTGTAAAGGACTATGCAAATAATACTACATGTATAATCTTTTCAAAAGCCCTCCTTTTGCCAAGAGACATCTATGGAACCTCTGTCGCTTTCTCTCTTACCTTCTCAGAGATTCGTGGATGGTACGCTGCAATTTTAGCCAGAATGTCCAAACTGTATTGCTGTACCATGATAGCAGACTTGAGGGCTGCCATGCTGCCCAGAACAGCGCTGGTCACCTGACACGTCACAAGCAGTGTGGCAGAGTCTGGCATGTGACTCACTGCTCTCAGTACTTGAAGGCTCACCACTACCAAGTTGACAGGGTCCTGCATGGAGTTTGGGAATACATTGTCTTTCGGACAATCTAATGAAGATATCCATGCAGACTAAAGAAGGTTCTCTGATTCTGTTGACTGGGTTGGAGAATCACCTTAACCACGCTTAGAAGTGCCCAAAAGACATGTTTATGTGTATATTCTAAAGGAGAATCACCTTAACCACGCTTAGAAGTGCCCAAAAGACATGTTTATGTGTACATTCTAAACTTAATGACATCTTTTTATCATGTCCTAAAATTGAGAAAGGACCATTCACAACCCAGCCCTGTTGTAAGCTGCGTAAGCTATTGGTGTCTTCTCTTCGAAGGATGTACAAAAGCATGTACAGTCGAATCCGGTTAATTGGACCACCGGATAATCGGACCAGCCGCTTATTCGGACCGAATCTTAAAGAACCGAAACAAATCCTATGTACTTAAGCCTAATATTATTCGCTTATTTGGACCAAAATTCCACTTAAACAGACCAAAGAACGTGACAGTGAATAAGAAAATTACGAAAAATTTTATCCATCGACAACGAGCTTCAATGCTACGATGACAATGAAGATTACGACACAGCAATTGTTGCTCGAATTGCAGCGAAACACACGACAGCATCGGAAGACCAGGAACGTGAGGATGATGCCCCAGTGAGTTGGTGCAAGTGACGACACAGGATGCCAGGAAATGCATTGAAACTTTGCGCCGCTATTTCGTGCAAGAGGGACGTGAAGGCAGTCCCATTGCTGCGTTAGATGTTTGTGGTGATTTTGTTCAAGTGCAATCCGTCAAGAGAACGCGTCAGGTCACACTGGATAAGTTCTTCAAACGTTGACTGGAATTTGGTAAGAACTTTTTTTGATTGTGATTCGCATGTTCAGTACTGTACATGTATCGTGTAGATCGTTTCGAAGAATTTGTTTGTAAATTTATTTTTCAATAAACAAAATTCGACTGTAGTTCTTGTTTGTATGTTCGCCATATGTGTGTGCCATACAATAATGGTCATAATGACATTTTAATACAGTGTATTTTACGTGTAGCACGTCCCGTCTTAACTGTAACATAGGGATGTTCGTGTAATGGGACCAGCCGGTTATTAGGACCAAAATCATCGCGTCCCGATGGGGTCCGATTAACCGGAATCGACTGTAAAGGTTTTTATGAACAGAAGGCAAGAAATAAATGATCATACAATCAAGCCTTTGTGTGGAAAAACAGGACACAACGTTATACTCTGTACAAATTGTACACCACTCCGTTGTTATATACCTGTATATTTCATACACCAGTCACAATTCATTGTATACAATCTGTACATACTGCACACCTCTCACAATCATTATGCAGTCTGTACACATTATACACCACTCACAATCAATAGTCTGCACATTATGTACACCACTCACAATCTATTTAATTGAACAAGATGTTCCCAATATCCAAAATCAAATCTCTCATTTAATTTTTGTGCACATAGCAGTGCCAACAAAAAATTATCATAACCTAAATTTTGATAAAAGCTTTCAAACACACAGAAACAAGTACTTTTTAATGACTGGAAAAATTTACACTATAAAACTATTATAAATTATAGTTTACCAAGAACTGTTGTAATATTTCTCTCAATAGGATGACAAAGATGGCATGTGGTGGTGCAGATTCCTTGGTTTCTTCCTGAACATTGGAGTCGCCCTCCACAATAAGCCCTGAGATAAAGCTCTGTAAGATGTCTCGCCGATGGTTGGCCACTTCCTATTAACAGGGATTTATTTTTTTAAAGCCAGTTTCAGGAGTGCACACACACACACACCACAAAATAAACATTCCTTTGTTTTCACTATAAATTCTCTCAAGAATGTAGTTAGATACTGAGATGGTACCAAGAGAGCTAGTCAAAGTATCAAAAGAATCACCCAATATACCAGCCATGTCCCCTAGTGTACCAAAAGAATCACCCAATGCACCAACAGAATCTCCCAGTGTATCAAAAGAATCACCCAATGTACCAACAGAATCCCCCAGCGTACCAAAAGAATCACCCAGTGTACCAACAGAATCACCCAGTGTAGATGTATCAACATTGTCCCCCAGTGTGCCAAAAAAAAGTACCCAATGTATGAAAACAGTCAGCAGGTATACCAAAAGAATCATCCAGTTCATTTACCAAAGAGTCAGCAAAACTAAAGACAAGTAGTTCTTTACCAACATAAGTGTGAAGATCTGATCTGTCAGCTCAGCATTAACACAGGCGTCTGTGTGAAAGTGAACATGCTTTGTCAAGTAGCTCGCAGCCAGACTTGCCAGCTGCAACAAAGACAAAACTCAAGCCAACTGTCATACAGTGACGTATCCAACTGCAAATGCCTGCAGCTGTGGGTGCTACAACAAGATACATATGCACACATACCCCCTTGCCTGCAGCTGTGGGTGCTACAGCAAGATACATACGCACACATACCCCCTTGCCTGCAGCTGTGGGCACTACAGCAAGATACAAATGCACACACACCCCCTTGCAGTCCATCCCTGTCTGGTCAAGAAGGTGAGGGTGAGCACTGGTGGGAATAGAGGGGAAGGAAACTAACAGAAACCCACACAAAGCTCGGATGGTCAGCCCCGCACACAGCCGGCTCATGCACAGAAAGTATGCCTGCTAGATGTGATGAAAATCCACAGTCTTCTATCAGACGAAAGCACATTACTGCTAACACACCAAGATTTGGTCTCTAGAGTAGCTCTTTCTTCTGAAGTGCTTGCTGGAGTTGCTTTACTCGGCTGTCACAATGTGCTCCCCTATGTACTGAAAGGATGAGTTCACCAGCTTGGATAGCTCCTTAGAAGTGGAAAAACGGGGGTCAATTTTGCAGACATTACCTGTTCTGGCTCATGAATCAGCTTGAGCATGTCATCTTTAGTCATAATGCTGGGAAGATCTACCACAACCCAGTCATTGGGGAAAATTGTTGGTGGTTTCTCTGACACCTGCAAAGAAGACTATTGCTATAGGAGTAATGACAATAAGAAAGGAAATACCTCCAATTCTACTGTTTAATAATTCCAAAAATTTTACAGAAAATAAGCAACGAATAAAGGAGAATAAATTATCATCACTATTTTTTCTTCATTTTGTGCAAATCCTTTAATACTGCTTTTCTGCAGCAGACAGCCCTTCATTTTTTCCCATTTTCTCCTCATCTAGCATACTTGTTTTCAAAAGGAAAGAAAAATCCCTCTTAAATATTTTTATTTTAATTGAGTTATCATATTCTGCAGGTTCTTTTCCATAAATAAAGAAAAGGAAACAGACAGAGGACACAGCATGTTCTAACCCCTGATGAAGGTCAGGTATTTTTGAAAATGTGGATAATGCTTCAGAATGACACAGTGATGCATTACTTATACAAACAATCAGTAGGATCCCGTTGCCCACAACACACTCCTATCTCTCGCAGCTATTCTAATTCAGTATGGATCTGATGTCAAAGGTCATGTGTACCTGCTGGACTGCTGCTGTATCAGCCCTCTGAGGTTTGGGTGGAGGATTTGGATGAATAGGCCTGCCTGGGGTTGGAGGCAAACATCGACGTCTGGGTGCTGCAACTGGGCCATCCACAAATTCAAGCTGTTTGTCTCCAACTTCGATTATGCTGCCTGCATGCATAGAGAAAAATATTTGCAGAAATAACAACCATTGGTAAAATAAAAATGTGAAAAGGCTGGATTTCTGTATCTTATAAACATTCTACCACATCAAAATCAATATTTAAAAAAAAAGCCTCTCAGAAGTATTTAACAAGATTTCAAATTACACCTTTATTAAATGAAGTTCATGGCTGTCAAAAATGGGCTAAACTAAAATGTTCTAATTTAAGTAATTACTTCTATATACAGCCTGATATTTTCATAAAAATTTTTAAATTCAAAATTATAAAATTACTCAGAAACTAATAATCCAAAACTATTTGCTAGTGCAAAGATATTCATAAAGTAAGGCACAATACATGAACAATTGCTAATATCTTTTAGATTGCTTGTAATTTATAAGTTCTAATCTAAAATGGCAAAGAGTTATGTATTATCACAGGAAACTACTCAGATGTTCATTTTAAAAAAACCAACCTGATGCACATGCAATTAAGTCCTGACTATTTAATGTGGCACTTTATCTTCCCATTTCCCAGGGCTAGCTGTTTTTAACTCTTTAAAAAAATCCATTTCTATGAAGACATGTCATTTTCTGGAAGGAAACCCATGTTTATGCATCATTCATATAACATCTAAAGAATTGTATATGATAAAGAAATTACTTGCAGTTTGTTGGTGACTGTGTATTTCAGAAACTCAACTATTACAGTGGTTCTTATTTTCTTGAATGCAAAACACAGCAAATACAGCACCCACTTTTACCTTCACCATTGTTGAACATTTAATAATATATATATACAGATTTATAAGGTGCCAAATCTCACAAAGCAACTCAAAGACCCACACATGCACACAGACATACATGCACACGGACACACACAGAAGCTGATACGCACAAGCCGCCCTATGTAGGCGCAAGGAGGAAGTAAACCATATAGGGATGGTAACAAGTTTATTGGTTCCTGATGCTTAACACCCAGTCCTAAGTGAGGTGCCTCTCAGGATGGTGTTGCTTGAGACAAGTTTAAATGCTGCGACACGTGGGACTAGTGTTGCAACACAGACTTCAGTCCCACCCAGACACCATGCTGACACCAGATCAACTATTCCTAGTGGTAGTACTGTTCCTATGGACCACTGCGGAATGGTGGTTCACTAAAAGAATGCTGCTGCTACTCTTTCGTGCCATGTGGAACAGGAAAGCTAGAAAGGTTCGCCAGCGACAAGCTACTTCACAGCAGGATGGCAAGAAAGAGTGATAGAGCTGGATGCATTTATAGAGGCATTCAGTATTGCTGCATGTGCTCTACATTTCATGGAAAAATGATTGATGGAATAAAGTTTCTTAATATCAGCAAATTGAAAAGAAAGGGTGAGACTTGTGGATTTAGAATAATGAAGTACAGAGTCTTATGCAGTGAGCATTTTGCTCAATCTCTCTCTCAAAATAAGAGACCATCTTCATTAATCAAGGTACCAAGGTACCATTGTACATGTGTGGAAACAATGAATATGTGATGTGTAAAAAATGTTACACATTTTGCGAATACAAGCATGCGAACTGTATGATAATAATTGTGAAGCCTGTAAATTTAGGTTACATTGAGAGAAAGGGAGAGATTAGATTTTGTACCTTTTAAATATGACACCTGTATCTGATCTAGCGTGTTTAGAATTCCTTTTTTATATAATGGCCTACACTTATTTTTTTAAACTGGACCTATCTTTGTATCTTGTGTGTGCATGTTCTGCATGTGCGTGTGTGCGTGTACTTGTGTGTGTTTGTGTGTGTGTACTTGTGTGTGTGTATGAGAGAGAGAGAGAGATTGCAGTGATATGATGAATCAACCTATGCTGAATCAAGTTATTCACAGTATACTAAGCGGATGTGGTGGCAACTATGGGGAACAACTCTATGTAAGGGACACAAGAACCCCTTCTGCAGTGGTCCATAGTGCCAGCCATCTGGCAGGGCAGCTACTACTTTTTTTGTAGTTTTTGTACTAGATTGCCAATTTTTTTGTCTTAGGTATGACTTGTCCAGAATACAGAGGCAGCACTTTAACCTTTAGACCACTGAGATAGTCTGGTGAACTGTTGGTGTTAAAAAGTACATTCAATCATGATCTCTCTCAGAATCCCCATCATTTTGAGAATACACGTAATAAACATTATTTTCATCTACCATTATGCCGTCCTCATTGGTGCCATCCAAGATACATTGCTCACATCCAAAGCATGAGCATTTCTTGCACCCAGCGCCATATTTCAAACATACAATGCAGATCCAAAAGAATCTAGGCAATTCTGAGATATCTATACCAAAGAAAAACAAACTCTAGGTTTTGCATTGAACATATCTGTTGAGTAACGACCATCTAATAGGCTTCTTTGGCGTTTTACCAAGCTTACCTGCAATGAGATTAACCTCTGATCCCACTGGCTCTCCACTAATCATGCAAGGTAGATCCTTGCAGACTGGAGCAACAGTGGTGCCAGACGTCTTCCAGACTGTTACTTTCAACAGTGGCACAATGATGTCTTCAATATCTTCACCTCCAACAAGGCCAGACTTTACCTGGTCCTCTGTAGTTAGACCTGGAAAAAACCCATGCAAGGCAATAAGCTCACTGATTTAGCCGAACAAACTCCAGTATGTATTCAAATAATGATGTGCAATGTTATTAAAATACAGAGATGGCTCTCTAAGTATTCTTTCAAATTAACATTTTTCTATCTCGAACAGTTGGAACATCACTCAAATGACTGGGGATATAACCAAACTGGTTGTATGAATAAGTTTTGCATGAGCTAAGACATTTGATTAGACTAGAAGGTAACACAGAAGTCAGAAGGTAATCCACATACCTAGCCTAGCCTAACATGTTTTGATATCATCTGTTGTGTTGTATGTAAGAGGGGTGTGTGTAACACTAAACAGTGGGTCGGTTCGCATGTCCATCCATCCATGCATGCATGAGTGTGTGTGCATGTGTGTGTGTGAGGATGCATGGAAATGCTCAGATTGGGAGGGGTTGTCCAAAAACATGAAAAACATTTGATCTGTGTGTGTCTGTCACATCGCACAACTGACATCTGCTGATCCAGTGATCTCCACATATTTTTACTGCCCATGTTTGCTAAAATGTACAAACCACACAATCACCAGCTCTGCACAAAATAGGTGTGAATGTACAAGTTTCAGGAACAAGTTCATCAAGTCATTTGTCATTTAAAGTGCCTCTAATATATTCCAGTACGTGCTGCAAACTGATATAACAACATCCCAAATTATACTATAATTTATAGGCTTTTCAGAAAATAATTGTATCAGATTTAAGACATTTCTTGAAGACCTAATTTGTAAATTACTGATAGTGGTACTGCTGGTAGCTGAAACAAAATGCGATGTTTTGTTCTTACTCTTCTATCTTCTTATGCTTGTGGATTCTTATCAACACCAATATATATATATATATTTAAAAACCCATGTATTTCGTGTCCGGCTGATAGCGATAAACATCCGTTACCATTGACTAATTAAACCAGTAAACCTTGCTGATCCCCAGCTACTGATCAAAACGAAACAAGAAAGAACTTCCCAAACACTAAGGATCTATTATATAACTTCAACATTAATTACATGTTTTATTTTTTTAAGAATATAAATATATCAAGTTGGTGAAAAGTGTAATCATGCAGACTCTACTGCCACAATACAGAATACAGTGAAATCGTCTGCTTTCTCTCAACTTACCGATGATATATTCTCCCGGCCCCTTAAGAGTAAACCGTTGTCCATCAGTCAGATTCTTCAATGATACAGTTTTGGGTTTATTACATCCTTCATCCATTGTCGATGCAAACAGACAGCAAAGTCTTCATGATCAGAACTGGACGATGCATTCATTATCGTATTACCATTACTGCGTGGGGGACGTCACGTGCAAAAATATTGTGAGCGTGATCTCCCTTATTCGCACCGAGCACTGTCGTCTCTAGCGTCAAGAGGTTGGTTGTTAGGTGGAAGAGCATTGGATTTGAGTGTGAAGGTTGTAGATTCGAATTCAGGAGCAGTCGAGGATTATATGCGAACTCCATGGACATCCTCCATGGACATTGTAGCCTGCTCTCACTCTCAACCAAAGAGGTTGTATGCAACCTACCATAATTTGACTGAAATAACAATGGACAACAAAAATCAAGATTGATGCTGTGGGCGGACCAGTATATTTGTTTCCATCTGCTGAGCCCCAGGTCCATGCAGTGTCTTGTTTCTAACCTGCATGTAGCACAAAAGCAAAACCATGCTGAGCAGAAGGCAAACTTTTTGTTAAAATGCCAAAATTCAGCAGAATCAGTTCAATTTCATCCTACACAGAGGTGGCCCTGAAGAAAAGTTAAAATGAAGCTTGTTAATCTTTTACAACAAATTTATTACCTTTAATGAAAGATGAAGTTACAACTGTATGAGTACATTGAAGGACAAACAACAGTGTAAACACTTAAATATTTATTTATAAAATTTCCGAAGTGAAAATGCAATTGAATAACCCTAAAGGTAGGGGGAAAATTTAAGAACCAGGTAAATGGTGGTAAGAAATGAAGTTGTTTATTGTTTAATGTCAAGTCAATAACAAACGCTATATCAAGATAGGGGAAGGAGGAAAGAGTGATGGGAGAGAACCAGAGCACTTGGAACCAGCCTTGCAGAGAAATTGTGCTTGGCAGGCTCCAAACCTACAAGCCTCTGTATCAGTGTGGAAGAAATTAGGCTAAAGATGGCTGAAAATAATATTGATTTAAACGCTATCCGATTACTGTAAACAAGACTCCAACATTGGCCAATGACATCATGCAAGAATGACACTGGGGACAGAGCAGACCATTCCATGCTAAAAAAAAAAAAAAGTCTCGTTTCATGAACTATTAAAATTTAAGTTGCACTTTTCAAAATCCTGTTTCTGCTGACACGAGCACATGCATACGCCCTCATGCACACAGGAATACATGCAATGCCTTGTGCTACCATGACAAACAATGTAGAATGTCTTCAGATTTATTTCTCATAATTTTTCAGTAAAAAAATATAGCACGTCTGAAAGTTATAACCATGTGGTTAAAATCTTTTTTATTCAGAAAACAGCAAGCTGTACAGTGCTGCACATTTTACAGATCAAAATCTAGAAAGTTCTTTCCTGCAAACATTAAATCTCTTATTTTTTCTTTCCTGGCTACACATTTGTTCACTTTCCTACCCTTTGTACAATACAGCACAATAAGGCTTGTTATTGTTCAGCTAACTCATTAACCACAGCCATCATGGCGGGAGTGGATGGGGAGAATGAAGAAACTGTAATCCCTCCCATTGTCTTAACACATGCCACATGCAGAAAAGTATGCACAACAGAAACAGGATCTTAACCCACCACCCTCTGCACTGGTAAAAAGCAAACATTACCAACATGCTACTAGCTGCCCAGGTGTAGGGCTTTGGCACACATGTATTGCAAGCATGTACTGACTCCAAAATTTTGAATATTTTTAATGGAACCAATCTGCTTTTCCAAAGCTTTGATGTTGCTTTTTACATCTGATATTCTGCTTAATTTCTGGTTTCTTAATTTTTGTCTATATTAAGCCATGTGGCACATTTGTAAAATACATTTATTCAGTTGTGGAACTGGTGCTGACAAAAGGACGTCTGTGATGTTCTCAATCAGTGGTGTAGTCCAGGCAGAACATAAACTTTACATAAATTATTGCACCTGATTGCCAGGGCAGTGTCTCCCATCCAAAAGTTTTTACCTGTGATCAACAGTCACGTCTGCCAAAGCATTTTCAAGTTATTTAGGTCAACCCATCAGAAAGATTCATAGCCAGGTAACACCAGATAGATCAAAATCATTATAAACAGGCAGGTTGCAGACCGCTGTAAACAAGGTATCAATCAAGCCTATTACTGTAACAAAACAGGAAACAAATGGCAAAAAAAAAAAAAAATTAAGATCTCAACCCATAGCAGCACCAGGCTTCAGAACTAGCCAAACTATGAACAAAATCTGCACATGCAAAAGGGTGAGTTCTGATCAACCTTTCTGATGAAACCTCATCTTTGTCATAAACCAGTTCACCCCTTTATCCTCTTCCCCAAGCCAACGTCACAGCTTCCTTTTCGTTTCTTTGAAAAAAACTTAACATGCCTGTGCTGTTATTGTATAAGCAAGGAATGTCCACCAATGTTAAATACTTCCAAAGTTCCTGTTATCTTCATGCCAAGTAATTTCTACAGAAAAACAAACTTATCAAAAGAAAATAGAAGAACCAGAAACAAAACACAGAAAATCAGGCCACTGCTGATAACCATTAGCAGAAATCTGCACTGATCTATCTAATGCCCACTGTCTTCTTGACTAGGTTGAAGGACAATTGATAAAGAGAGAAATGAAATCCAAGATGTTAACATATTTTTCATTTACCTTGCCTTGCAAATTTAAGACTTAGCCCAGTGCAAAATATTTTTCAAAACAGAGTTTTCACAAGAAACCAATTCCAAAACTGTTACAGAATAATTCATTTCTGTTCACAAGATGCAACTCATTTACACCCAACGAAATGCAGTCAAATTTGATGTCACAAAGACACAGATTACAGCATATGGTAATGGACACTAATGTGAGTCAAATCATCAAACTTTCCCCTCCTTTTTTTAGACCAAGTGATAATGCATAACTGAATGCTAATCATATAAGTGCATCTCAAAAAATGAAAGATTTCCATTTATATTTTGGGCATTAACATGCTGTAATAAACTAAATCCACTCATCTAGAAAGCAGCAACCGATTTGTTGGCTATAAAATTTAAGATCCTATGAAAGTGTCCTACATTGCTAATAAAATATGTAAGATTTTCCTATTTGCTTCTTTTCAAAGTCACACATAAACATGGCAAAAAATAAGTTTAAGAAACTGTGTTTGAAGAAAAACTGTAAACACAAGGCACTTTACAGATGGCATAAAGTGTTTACAATTTATGCATTCAACAAATATGCGCAGTAAGATGTCAAAACCAGAAAGTCTGCATTAAATGATTTAATAAAATGTTTTAATTAGATGTCAAGAAGACATCTACAAACCTGACTGCAAGAAGACAAGTAACTCCCAAATGTCTCACTGACAAGCCCAGCAAAAAAATGAATAAGGTCACAAGTCAAAAACATTTGTAAACAATTTTGTTAATTTGTCATTCCATTTTGTTACAGCTCTTTTCCACAAACAGCAAGGCATGAAACCTACCACATTTCACCATAAAATTTATCCGCTTTTATGAGTGTATATGTATAATGAGGGATTATTTCTTTACAGTTCAAGTCTGATTATCTGGATCAATTGGGACTGAGGGTTGTCCAGATACGGAAATATCCAGATAATTGTATGTAAAAATGATGTCGTAGACAATCACTGTACGAGTGCATGGGTAATTATGTGTTACAGATAGATTCTTCTGAAGGACTTCGGCTCCCAAAGCTTCAGTTATATTTTTAAAGAGTAGCAAAATCACGGACAAAATTTAAGTTATCATTCAGGAAAGATTTTCATTTTACTGAAGTTCTTTTAAATGATGTTTGAATAAAGTTCATGTTTGTTGTAATTTGTTCAAATTCACTTAAAATCGTATGACTATGAATAAAGACTAGAGACAATTTTGTGAGATTTGACTGAGTTTAAAAAGTTTACGTTTTACAGGTACTGTTACATATTCTTAAAACAGCATGCATACAATATCATGAAACTAATAACCCTTATTACTTTGTTTTATTCTGTTACCTTCCCAACAAGCTTTTTTAAAATAATAAAAGTAAACAGTGAACGCATCTTGGTTTTCATCTAATCAGTAATAATGTCAAGAATTTACAGATGACAGTCTATGTCACATGATAAGCCTAATACTATGGACACATCATACCATGGTCCAAGACTGAAAAAAAGTTCCAAATGACCAAACATAATCAGTGTCAAATATGTCTAGCAAACTCAGGATTCATAATTAGCACATATACATTAAAAACTTATTTCAATTAAAATTTTTATAATGTGAAAATACTTGAAAACTTTCCACACTTCAAAACTCTCATTTTATACCTTAAGTGTATTTGCACACTATAATTGTATTAAGCTGCTTCATCCTTTGACAGTTGTAACCCATTTGTTTGCTTACAGACACACAGGACACTTATCTTTAAAATCATTGCTAACTTACTGATCCTGTATTCAAATCACTGAAAACAAATCATAACTGCAAAATTGATAGGTGAACACAACAGCCCTGCTTGCTAAATCATAAGCCATATTAATTCAAGTGGCAGATAGCCAGGTTCAACAGACTAAGTGTCTACTCAAAACCCATCCCCAAACTGCAGACATAATTGAATTCAGGGGAAAACAAGCTTTAAAAACACCTTGAAAAGCAAGGGACACCTTTAAAGCAGATTTTGAGACGCAAGCTGCTCTATATGATAACGTAAAAAAAGCTTTTCTGTGTAGACCACAGGATTTGTCAGCATAAATGAAAAACCTTAGTTTAAACATTTTCCAAAACATTTCATGTTCAAGTTATCTTTGCTTGTTCTAATGCACACAGGAATAATAAATTAAAGACATTTTTTGTTCAAGGTATAAGATTAGGTTCACCATCTGCTCAACACCAAGGCCATCTGTTTAACTGTGTGACAGTGGATATTTTGCATTTTCTCCAACAAACTCATGGAACTTGAGAAATAGGCAGTACAAGAGCACTGGCAAGGCCTTTAATTCTGTTGATACGTGTCACCCTCCCACCCATTCCCCCCCCCCAAGATAAAAAAACATGTAAGAAACTGTTAAAAATGAGAACTTTTCACATGCTCAACAGGTGTCCCACAAGAGCACATAAAAGGCTACCAGTACCTATTCTGGTAAATTTTTATGGTGCAGACATGATATGGACACACTGGTTGCCGTCTTCATGCTGTTTTGGTTTAAGTGGTTTACTGGCGACCATTTATTACAACTTTCTTCTCAAGCAATAAGACAGGTCACTGATTCAAACAACTTTTAAGTCTTCTAAAAAGTGATTCCACAAACTGCAAAAAGGTTACATACAGAACTTGAGTTATTACAAGACAAATGCCAATGACATTAAAATAAATACTTTCGGCATTTTGCTGACCCACACTGACATATCATGCGGTATTTAATTTTATTTTGGGTTTGGGATTTCTCTGCCTTTTTCTCCTCTCCGCCTGATTTGTCACTAGTCTCCATTGTCACAGGATCTGATATCCTTAAAGGTTTCACAGGTGAGCTTCTTCCAGACATTTTTGACATGGACGAACGAATAAAAATGGGAGATGACGGATTCAGGGACTGCGCTGGAATGTCCCCTTTCTGAACCTTCTCTTCTGCCTTCCTTCTCTCCTTTGAATCTGACATGCTGACCAGAGTTGTTGAAAGATCATAGGTAAGTGGCTGCTTAACTGGTGACATCTGAATTGAATTCAATGACTTTCCTGCAAGAGATAATCCAACAGATGTTTAACATTAAATAGCTTCTGCACTTCCAAAATACTCGTCCACACCAGGTATGGCACAAGGACAGAGAATATTTGTAATAAGTCCCAAATTTTTTGACACAGTCATAATTGTACTCTTGACTCAAACAGACCATTCCCCCTCCCACCAACTTTCTCTTTCAGGTCTTCATAAGCAATTTGTACATAAATGTAAAAAGCAAAGGTAGAAATTTGTCACCAAATTTCTCATAGCTGACAAAGGCTCTAACTCTAATCTCTCTTTTTATATTTATTCCTGACTTGACAACAAAACTGCCTTGGTTAGCAACAAATCAGCAGAAAAGAGCATTCTGTATGGTATGTCTGTAATAATTACTAATACATTGATTTTTGTGTGAGGATTTTCAACATGAGGGTCTGAATGTTGATGTTGCATGCTTGCAGTGCTTTCAGCTAACATTCCTGATAAACCACACTTTAGTAACCATTATTATTAACACAACAAACTGAAATATACACATCTTGTGAAACACGTCCCTAGAAGCCACTTTTACCAGCATTGATCACCTTTATAGAAATTTAACACAAATCACCATATCTGTCTACTTGTCCATGTCAGTATGAATATATCTCTTCAAATTTTCCATGTAGTAAAACCTGTCTGTAGCAGCTTCTTAAGCTGGCGGACACCTCATGATACGGACACTTGAGCCTGGCACCGATCAATTTTTTAACACAAAACCCCCACACCTTCTAATACAAACAGCAGACAGTGATGTTTGGTCCTGACTGCATGTTGTAACTGTCCATAATGGACATGGTCCTTCCACACGCTAGTTTTCAGCTCTAACCACAGAGCTACAAAAATAATCAATGACTCTCTCCAAACAGGAATTTTCCCCAAGTCCACAAAAGACCCTCATAAGACCTTTGCTTAAGAAAACCATTCTTGACCACAGCAACGTCAATAATCTGAGACCTGTATCAAATCTGTCTTTCATCTCTAAATTGATTGAGAAAACTGTCCTCTTAACTCTCATCTCACCTGAAAATAAACTCTTCAACCCTCTACACTCAGCGAACCGCCCCAGCCACAGCACAGGTAACCCTGACCTTCTCTTATCCCTTGACAAAGGCAATCTTTCCATCCTGTCACTTCTCGACCTGTCTGCGGCTTTCGATACGATTGACCATAATATTCTCCTTGATCGACTTCACTTTTCCTTCGGTATTTCCGGCATCGCGCTCAACTGGTTCCGGTCCTACCTCTCTCACAGAATGCAGACTGTCTGCCTAAATGACTGTTTCTCAACTCCTGCTTTTGTTCGATACGGCGTTCCACAAGGATCAGTACTCAGCCCCGTCCTGTTTATCTTATACACAACACCACTACCTGAAATCATCTCTTCCCATTCAGTTCTTCACCACTTTTGCTGACGACACACAGTTGCAGAAATGCGCGGCACCTGCACAGTTAGGTGCACTCACTGCCTCATTACAAGTCTGCATCTGCGAGGTCAAGTCATGGATAACATTCAACAAATAAAACTAAATGACAGCAAATCAGAAATCATGATAGTCTCCTCACCTTGCATGTCTACATCTCTTTCGATCCCCCAGTCTATACTTATTGGAAATTTTAATGTTGTCATCTCACAGTCTGTAAGGAACCTTGGTGTTACAATGGATTTCCACCTTACAATCCCAAATCATGTTATTAACGTCATCCGCACGGTAAACTATGAACTGGCTCCATTTGTCATTACCTCAGACAAAGCCACTCAAACTTTCATCTCTGCCTTCATCCTTTCTAGACTGGACTACTGCAACACTCTTCTCTATAACTGTGCACAGCATCTTCTAAACACATAACAAAAGCTGAGAACAACTCTGCTCGACTGATTTTGAAAGTTCAAAAAGCTGACCACATTATTTCTAATTTATTTATTTTTTATCAAGAGTTACCTGCCCTTGCAACGGTGGTTGTAACAATATCGGCTAGATTTCTTTTCTCTGTATGGAAATGCCATCGTGCACTGAAAGTATGTACTTAGAGGTTTTGTATTCCTCTGTCGAGTTCTTCTGCATTTCCCTTGAGAAAAAGCTCCACGGCATGCGTTGTTACTGAATTGCGACAGATCGGCCTAACGGTAACATGAGACAAGTACATATTCATATTCTTGAGTAGATCTGGTTGTACGATGCCAACTACGGAGACGATGCCTGTGGAAGTTTCTTAGCAAGAACTGGACGATTACTATGTTTTTGACGCTTGAAGTGGCAAAGAAGGCAGGAGAGGTGATTAATGAAGAATTTTTGGATGGAGAAGACAGTGGACACCAAGTCTAGTCCGGCCGATCTTGTGACTGCCACAGACTAGGTTTATTGGTGAAGAGAGTGTGTCTGATGAAGACTCTGCGATAACTCTGACCGATCAACCTACTTGGATAATTGATCCAGTGGATGGCACCACCAACTTTGTTCATAGCATTGTGTGCTTTTCACTGGGTGCAACCATCAACCAGCAGATAATGTTGCACTCCACATCAAGATCACTGATGTATACAACTGGACCTTGGGCCTGGTATTCGAGTCGAGTTGGGTTCACTGTGCGGGCTTGACACACCTGACGTGACCTCTCATTATGGTTATCTTCATTTTTTTTCATTGTACTATTATTACTTTTTAACTAAGTTTTTGTATTGTTGTATGCGTCACAATCCCGGATACACAGTGGTGTAATTTGCATTGTTTCCGTCCATTAATTGGAAACAACTTTGTACTTTTGTGCTGGAGCTCTGTGTACTCAGTGTGCCTAAGATACACAGCACTCTGCGTGCTGTTCAGTCAGTCCTACTTGCTTGAGCATTTTCACTAAGCATCAGCCAGCTACTGCGGCTACGGTTGATGGTCTACCCTCTTACAGCGGTTCGTGTAAGCTACGTTGTTGCTACACCAGGGATCAGTTGATATTTACGGCAGTATCGAGTGGATCTCACACATGTGGATGACACTTCATCACCCCACTTCAGTTCAAGTTCCGAGGCTGTCTCCTTTGCCCCCAACCTCCAGCATTGGTTCGTCGCTCTGTCGGACCCTGCATGATGTTGGTGTACACTGACGTCACCTTCCGTGCTTCCACTATCCGACAGAGAAAGCGCACAGGGGGCGATGGCGGGCACCCAGGCTTAGAAGTACCGCCACTCATCCATCTCCAAGAAGTCACAGGACTCGTACAGACACGTCTGTTTGTCTACAGCTTTCACGCTCTTCAATGCCCAGTCAGTCTCCTCTGCCCTACAAGCTCTTAAACGCGCTGAGATCATGGAATTCATCAGGGACAATGAGATTGTCATTGTTTCTCATGAGACATGGTTGAGAGAAAATGGTGACGAAGTTATATGCGAAGACTTGACACCACGGGGTTATTCTATTAGGTCTTTTCCCCGATCTGTATCCTAACCTGTTGGTCAGTGTTGCGTTCATCCCTCCCTCTGTCTGTGTGTATATGTGTGTGTGCGTCTGTGTAGTCGTTGTTCACTAGAGTCTCTGTGTGCCTCGTCCGCGCGATGTGTGCATGAAATGTGTTATTGCGCGTTATAAATCTATATTATTATTATTATTTCTCACCTGCAAAAACTGCACTGGCTATGCCTGAAGATCGAATCAAATACAAGACTGCATGTCTATCCTTCAGTGCCCTATATCAGACAGGCCCCTCCTATCTCTCAGACCTCATCCAGCCTTATACTCTACCTAGAACCCTAGACTCTTCTGCTGATGCCTCCGTCCTGGTCATTCCAAAGGTACTGTGTGTGAGTGTGTGCAAAGCACTGTGAGCTCAGTTGGGAGATATATTGCTTTATAAATATTTTGTATGATTATTAAGATATGCACATTTCACATTTAGGCAAGGGGCACCAATTCCACATTTCTGACTTTTTCTTTGCATGCAAAAACCACACAAGCTGATCTCAGATGGCATTTATTGTTATTGAGTGAATAAAGTTGACTATTCCATCATGTTGTCTATGTTTCGCTTCTTCTATTTTCACATGTACATACTGTATACTTTGGTTTAGTGTTTTATGATCAGTTAAAGACGGTCCGGCAGACCCTCCCTCAGATAAGCGGCCTCCCATCTCAGAGGGACATTTTTAGTCCCAAGCGTGTCCACCACAGACAGGCTTTTCTGTATATACTTTCAGCAATTTATAAGATTATGTAAACAAAGAGCAACTGCTATACTAATAGGTTATGAGATTTTACCTGCGCAATGTTCATCCTCTGCATTTCCTGCTTTGGTATTAGGTAGAATGCTGTTATTACAGGCATCTTTTATAGGTGAACATAACTGCAGGGAAAATACCGCATTCTGCTGAGAGTGTGTTGTATCCCCTGAAGACGAAATCACAAAACATCAATAAAAGAAAATTATACTGATCAAAAATGTCTTGAGTTATATGTGAAATGGTGCACTGTATCTATAGAGACTGCGTTACTTCTAGTGCAATCAACAACCTTTAAAGTTTCAACAGCTTTAAATTTCCTTTAAAGTAGCTAAGACCAAGGTTTTAAAGGTACTCCAACACAAACTACCAAGTATCAGTAAAAGCTATAGTTATGTCTTATAACCGATAGCTTGCTGTCAATGCATTTTTGTGAAAATTCTTTATAAAATCAAGAAAACAAGCTAGATAATCTTTAAATGTAAGACATTTTGGGGGGGGGGGTTAAACTGCTGGGGGAGATCTTGCACCAGTGAGTGATGTCACGAGGAGATCTGCAGATAAACAACCTGCTGCCCTTTTTTTTTTTTTTTTTTGGGCTGATGTCTCGATTCTTGTGCGAATCTCACTTTTATTTCCTTCTGCACAGGTGGCGGCTAGAACATGGGAACGCCCTAATTCACATGCATTTTACCACAGCAGACACAGTTATACCAACATTCATGTGATGAGATGTCCACCACAGGCTACTAAAAAGTAAACAGTTTAATTGTAGCTGTGAAAAATACATGTATCTACTAATCTCGAGTTTTATAAGGATTGCAAGTGTTATTGCTGGGATGGCTGTGCCCTAGTTCCTGTAAATTTGTTAAAACTCACAAATCTTTCAACCCAGTTCCATCCTCTCTAGGTAAACCTGTGGAAGATCTCTGACTCGCAAACACCCATAGATATTGTAATTATATCAACGCCTTAAGAGTTTTCTTCAAATGCAACACCTCATCCTTTACTGCTCCTAGCATCATTATAGCCTTTCAATGGCAGTGGATGCACACATACCTGGAAACAGGAGTGCTGATGTGTAGTCCATAAAGTGCTAAATGCTCCACATTCAGGGTTCAAATTTGAAATGACCAATTGATTTAGAATCTAGGCAGTCATATGACCAATCGTTTATTTCCCTCTAAGTCAGTTATGAAAATTCATTTCTATTTATCGAAAGATCACTGATCATATTTACATGCAACAACGAATCTAACAGGTCATCTGAGCTCAAACGTCCTCAGGTTTCCAACTGCTAAGATCATTTTGTCCTCGGAGTCAGTCAAGAAAATTCATTTTTATGCGTTGGAAGATCACTGATCATATTCATGAATGCAACAATGAATCTAACAGAAGTCACTTTCAACGCATTCCCCAGCAGACCCTTTTCAGCACTGCCACTGCAACAAGCCTGGTGACAAGGAACGCAAGTGTACTTTTCGAACTGCTTAGTTGGCAGAATTTCACCCCTGGCTGCAGTAAGCAATCTCCGAGTCTCTCTCCTCCCTCCTCCCCATCTCGTAATGTGTGTGCATGTGTTGGCACTACTGAAATCTTGAAAACAGTGGTAGTTTGGAAACTTTAAAATAGAAGGCTGTTTACATCAAAAGGCAAAGTAGGCTATGACAGTAGCATAACCACAATAGTAGTTTCTGCCCATAGAGAGAGAGAATTTTACTGTTTGAACAAGACCTGCAGCTAGTGATGCCTTTACCTCTCATTTGCCTGTCATATAACTTATTGTGTCTAGAACCAAAATGGAACCTTGCATGTTGCATATTAATAACACATTGGCATCGGGGTGGCGGCATGCTCCGTTAGAAGTTAGCTACTGTTCATAGCGTAACAGCCAGAGGGTTCACATGTTTTTTTAACGAATTTTTACATCAAAAGAGATTCGCGGACTAGGGAAGTAACTGGCGTTTCCGATAGTAGAATCATTTTCTATCGAGTTTCCTTCCTTAGACCGTGAAGTAGAACACATTTTCAAATCTGTACTGCCAGTTTCGCTCCAACTGTCATGAGACAAAGGCCGGCCACCATAGTAGACTTCGGCGTTTCTCCACCAGCCAAGTGCTGGATTACAACTGTTTCTTTGTGTGCTTGTTGATGCCTTGCATCCTGGATAAACTCCTGGCATTTATGGATAATTTCAACAACATATTATGGATTACAAGTGCTGCAAACGACTGTAATAGGCGAGTGTTTCGTGTCAGTGGTCCACTGAGTGCAGTGAGTGGAACTGTTTCAAGACTGTGTTTACATCACTTTGGTTACGTAATTCAACACAAACAGATGGATTTCAGGTAGGAAAAATCTTATTTTACTTAAATTTATCTTTCTAACAACGTTTAAATGATACTTTTAACTTTAATAGTATTTTTTTTTTTTTTACAATTTTTCGAAAATTGGTAAAAATCGCCCTAACCGCTGCGATTTCAGCGACATCCCACATTGTAGGACGCACGATTCCATTGAGTTAAAGCTACAATGGCAAGTGTTGAAAGTACTTTATGCACTCATCAAGCAAACAAACCTGTCATCATGTAATCAAATGTCAGCTCCTCCCCTTTACTGATGTCACGAGCTGCAAAAAGGCAGATGCGGGGTAGCCGGGGATCCAGCGTGTTGATCCAAACTCCATACACAACCAGGTTTGGTTCGCACTAGTAACACACAAATCCCACCACTGCAATATCTCAGCATTGCAAAATAAAGCACAGCATAACACGCAACATTACCAACAATTAACAAGCAGGACAATTATAAAAATGTTACACACATGGTAGGTTAGGTCATAACTGTTAAAAAGGTATTAACCCTAAACCCTAACAATTATATGCCTCCTATATGGTCAGGCTGGTCAAGGTTAATGTCAAAAATCAACAAGCACTTTTGGGGGTTCGCATGACAGTGGAACTGTCATACTAGTAGTACTGTTTGCTGAAATACCTGACATGAACTACATCAAAGATTATATACAACTTACTAAAATGGACAGCTTCGAGAAAACAACTATGGGGTTGCGGCCATCTTTCCCTTATACAAATTACTCTATGAGAAAAGTAACTCCTGCTTAGGAATACCGCCTCGGTGGTCTAGTAGTTAATTAAGGCGTCCGCTTCCGAGGCGGGAGGTCGGGGGTTCGCATCCCGGCCGAGTCATACCTAAGACTTAAAAATTGGCAATCTAGTAGCTGCCCTGCCAGACGCCTGGCACTACAGGGAACAGTACTAGGACTGGTTGGCCTGGTGTCAGTATACTGTGACTGGGTGGAACTGAGGCCCGTGTTGGGCCATCAGTCCCACGTGTGGCAGCACGTAAACTTTGTCTAAGCAACACCGTCCTGATATGCACATAGTTTGCGGCTGGACGTTAAGCAACAAACCAAACCAAACCAAACTCCTGCTTAGGAAAAGTTATCCCACATAACAATGGGGAAGATGGCTGCAAACCAAGGTTATTTCCCCTAAGTCAGACTTGTCAGTCATGTATCAGTGCACGAGGGAAGGTATCCATCTTAGTATTATATAAATTGTAATCTTTGCCTATATATCAAAAAAGCATTTGGTTGGTCCAGATTAGCCAAAAAGGATATACAACACCAGACAGCTAACCAAGGGCCACATATTTAAACAAGGGCAACATAAGATTTGTAGCAAAGATGAGATCTCAGCTTCCTGTTGTCAATTCAACCTGCTTTAGCAATAAGCCCTTAACTGCTGCACAACATGACAGCAGTACGAACATTTGGGAAGATCTTACCGAATGGTTTACGAAGTGTGAAACATTGCCATAATAGCCAGCATCAACCGTGAAGGGACAGTCTCCATCATTGTAGTCGAGATCGAACAAGTATGTGCGACCTTCTGCATCATAGATCTTCCCTCTTCGCTCTGCTTCTTCACTTGTTATGACCTGGCATCAAAATCTTTTTAAAGTTATTTTATTCAAATATCAGTTTGGTAGAGATGAGACAGAATGTTTGAAATGACTTCACCATGTGTGTACCCTTGTTAAAATGACATGTCAATCTTAAAAGGGGTCACCTGCAGAGAAACTGGTGTGCGGAAAGCACTGTGACTGTAAGGTGTGTGTTGGTCTATGTGAGATTTTTTGCTGGCGTTTTTACCCATGTGTGCCTATTGGACCTGGCTGCATTAACATTAATCAACTTTTTGTAATTCTTTTAAAAAAACTGGATCCCAATATCCCCTCACTTCCGTATTGTGTTTTATATCCATAAGGAGTATCATTGCTTCTGGATTTTTTTAAACCAAGGGTCAAAAGGATCCTCTCACCTGATATCTGAGGGTGATTTTATGAAATGCAGGGATCACCCCCAAGCAACTTGTGTCCTACTTGGCCATATGTTAAAAAAAAGTGTGCATTGCAAGGACACACATAGCATTATAAAATTTGTGTGTGTTAATGTGCCCCAGTCATGCATTTTCAGTAGCTCGGAAGAATATATCAATTAACATAAAGAAACTGGCTTACTCAGTTCCTGTTACATGTGTATAAGGCAGTTGCTGTTTATGTTCAAGTGAATGAGAGGGAAGAAGTTATATTACACTACTCAGTAACTACTCATTTGGACAACTCAAAATCAGATGCAGGATGCAACATGAGCAAACAATTTCAAAACTTATGCCCAGTGCTACAAAACAGTAGAATGTAGATCTCATGCACACAATACACACACATGAATGGGTAAATCTTTACTAAAATAAAATAAGAAACAACTGCCTGCCTTCACAGCACTAAAACCTGCCAACAATAACTCTACTGTGCAAGAAGTAAAAATAACAGATTAAAATATTAAACTGATTCTGTGCTTGCTTCTTACTGCTTCATGTTTATCTTGAAAAAATAGTCTAGTAGATGTGTATGTTGTTAAAATCAATTTTTAAACAATAAAGCATTAACTTATACCGTTAACAACTCTTATTAAGAATTGTTAATGAATTGTCTCTCTTCCAATGATAAGCATACAAAGTACAAATAAGATCATTCCAGATTAAATTTCCCCTGAGTGTAAATTTCGGATATGGTAAGCATCAAATCCTTACAAAAGCGCAATTTGGCATTAAATTTACCTTAATTTGGCTTTAAAATTGTTATATAGACCTAGAACTGTGTCTGATCACATCTGCTCATATTTGTGTGGACTTTCATAGGACTGTATCTGTACGGTTTTGTGATAGGAGTGAAAAACCTTTTTAAAAAATGTTTTCAGCATGTCACAACAGTAATAATAAGTAGCTAGAATGAAGACGCTTTATTGATGCATTCAAATAATTAAAATGACAAAAATAGTGCCATTAATTTTCTTGCTTTTATTTAACTTTATAGTGAATTTCGCTAAGTTCATGGTGGTTAGACACATGGATTAGATTTGTGACAGTTACAGCATCAAGTGTGTCTGGGTCATCCCATTGACCAGCATTTCAGATGTATTCAGAGCCCTCCCCCCCCCCCCCCATCAACACAGTTTTTTTTTTCAATTTTTATAAATTTAAAATAAAATCTATACTGTAATCTCTTACCTCACCAACATATTCCATGACAAAAGAGCCTTTCTTTATTTTCTGTAATGTCTTAACACCCCAGCCTCTTCCATTAGAAGTACGGAAAATGCAAACTTTGAATTTGCGTCCTTCCTGAACTACACGATTGGGACACTCAGGACCACATTTACAACGCTTGTTGCACTCATAGATAGGAGTCCCCTGCGGAACACGAAGACGTTTTGTTTTATAGTATGCAAAGTCTGATCCACAAGCAGCTGCACAACATGACTTCCGCTCGTCCAGGCAGCTTGAACAGTCGCATCCGATAATAGGATCCTGCGGAATCTCAATGCCCTCTCCTGCACGATAATCGTTTATGTAAACAAAGTTGTCTGGTGGCCCTTCCAAGTCAACGTCATTCTCAACAACAATGCCAGCAGGATCAGTGTTAATGGCATTGAGCTTCTGCTCCCAATCCTTCAGTGCAGCTTGAACCTCCACTTTCTTCTGTCTGTACACCTTCTTCTTGGTATTGGAGTAGTTGGCAGCAGCTGCCCATAACCTGGGCCGCATCGTTCTGTTGTGGCTAGGAATCAAGCCTTTGTGTACAACTGGCTTGTTGGCATTCTGTGCGCCCACGTGCAAGTTGTGCATCATTAACAGCTGGAGGGGAGACAAGTTCTCTGGCATGGGTGAGCACCAAAGTTTGTGGAAAATCTCATCTACTTTCCGCCGTTTGCTGATCTGGGCACTCTCTTTTACCTTAGGCACGCTCCTTTTGACCGGCAACTTTGACCTCTGCTGGCTAACAGATGCAAGGTATTTGCTGACCAACGATGGGCAGCAGAGGTTTTTGGATGGTTCCCAGCTGTTGTGAAAGGCACTCCAACCTCTCCACTTGATCAGGTAATATCTTTCCCCCTAGAAGCAGGAAATATCTTTCTTTCAGTAGAACATATTAATATTATGGCAATATCCATTAGCCTTATAAATAAATGACAATAATATTGAGATCGTATAGCAATAGTTTTATGGTTTTAAATTCAAATGACACGAGAACCTTACTTTATATACTTGTGCAGCAGAAAATCCCAGGTGTTGAAATGTACATACTATTCTAGATGGAACACAGCACACAGGAATAAAAATAATGGGAGAGACGGGATGGGTTCGTGGTACCCTGAGATTACTTCCTTGCCTATGAAGAAATATTTCTTTTTGCTATTCTGGGTGACCAGTTTGCTTGCTACAGACATCAACCTTACTGCAGGATAAAACTAAAACAAACTGTACAGCGCTATTCTAAACTCTAAATGTATATATATACGTACATCTTCATCAGCATGGTCAAGAATATCCTCCACTTCAAAGGTTTCATCTTCCTCCCACTTAATACAGCCGTTATCTACAACTGCAACATTCAATCATACAAATAGTGAAATACTATTTAAAATGAGTAGATCTAAATGTTGATCCCTGCAATCTCCAGAGCCTCATAATATCATAGTGTGCAGTAAGAACTAAATCTTGTATTGTTTTTTGTTCACTTGCAAACTTTTATTGAATCGTATCACGTGGTGTAAAAATTTATAACTACAAAACTAAAACTAAGTGATCTGTAAAATAGATATTCAATGATGTATTTCGACATTTTTGTACTATGACCTGCGTAAGTGATAACTGTAAAAATGCGCTCGACGTTTCAGCTCAACCAAAAAAAAAAAAAACACTTACGTTTACTGACAAGCTTCTGAGCAGCAGACGGGCCCAACTTCTGCAGAGTTTCATACACGAGGAACTTATTTGTCTCGCTAGAAAACCGTAAGTTCGCGGCTTGGCAAGCGCGCTGGAGTCCTGGCGCATCAGATAAACACTGCACTTCTACGTTTTTAATCTCTTCTATTTCCATATTCAGAACCACGCCCTCTGTAACACCTGCCTACAAGTGCAACGAGGATGGGATAAAAACACAGATCAGATACTTTTTTAGGACATTCCGAGTTCAGACCGTTCGAGTTTTGGCGAGGGAAGATTTCAAGTGATGAGAGACTTGATTGGTTAGTGAACAAAGGTTGACAACTCCCGCCAGTTGGAGTAAAAGGGCACATGTGGGAATTTCATTTTTCTATTTCTGTGCAGATAAACCCCAGAAAATAAACTTGATAACTCTAATTTAAAAAACAGACTACCCATGGTGTAAAGAAGTTTTGAAAATGTCAATTATTATCAATCAGGCATAGTGACAGCTGTTGAGATCTATTATAGACTATAGCTAGCCACGCTTTGCGTTTTTTTTAAAGGGGAGTACCGTATGACCATGACAAGACTACGGGCAGAGCGTAGCATTAACTAACGAGTCACCTTCTAAGATCCCCAGTATTTTTTCTTTCCAAATGGTGACATCGCCATGGAAGTATAAATTATTTATCTCACATTTTAGCGCATCTACGCCCCTAAGACTACAAGAGACAATACTCATACTGCGAATACAGATAGTGACACGAACCCTTTTAGGAGTTTCCTCTTATCTTTTAGCCATGGGAAGATCCCTTGCTTGTTGTTGAGTCTACGCGTCATTTAACAGTTAATTTTTTTCGTTCCAAATTTGATTCAATATTGCCTTCCAATTCAAAACTGAATTGTACAAAGGTACATGGCGGGCACACCAAGGGGTTTGCATTTCGTAACCCATGCAGTCCAATGTTCACAGAACTCCTGTTGAATTTGTTTTCTGAAATTCATGCAATGTTATTGTATGCCAGTCGTTCCTTCTATAGTATTTTGTTCTGTGGGTGCTAGACTGGACAGTGCCCGTGGTTTTACACCTTACAAATGGTATGTTCAGGACAGAGTCACCGGAAATCAAGCAGACGACGCCCACAATGCTGTGGAGGTTCTCGAACTCTCGCTACCAGAATGCTTTTCACCGGTAGTTACCAATCGTTATGACAAACTTTAACCAGAGAAGGCCACGTAATCGTTCCGTATCTGATGCGCTTCTAAAGCCGAAGGAACGCAGACGGCTGAACGATTGGGATGCGCAAAACCTCTCTGATCAACTGACAGAATATTGAGCCAGCTTTGATGAAAATGAAGATAGAACCCATCCTTGGACTATCTATTGGTGTTGTAGTTTTGGTCTTGAAATGTTGCTTAGCAGAAGAGGATTACTACAAAATATTGAATGTTAAACGAGATGCATCTGACAAAGAAATAAAGAAAGCTTTCCGAAACTTGGCGCTTAAGTACCATCCGGATAAAAACAAAGACAAGTCTGCAGAGCAGAAATTTGTGAAAATCGCGAAAGGTATGTTTTGGGTGTTTTTGCCAGTTTTGTTTAATTTTTCAGCATAGAAATAAAATAAAAACAATATTATCAGTCCATAGTCTTTGGTTTCATAGAAATATTAATAGTTTATAAAATATTCATACTTGAATCAATGTTTAAATGCTGAAGGCACCTGCAGGCAGTAACCCTGGCGAAAATGTTTGTTTAATCCTTTCGAGCAGTCTTGTGCCCTATAGCTATAGTTTCAGGCAAGTGTGGCACAAATAATACACACGTTAATAGCAGCTAGAATGTAATGGGAAATGCACGTTTTCAGTTTCATTTACTGCACTTTTTCATCAGCATTGATGTCTGATTGTTGGGTCTTGTCTTTTTTAAGCATACGAAGTACTGTCAGACAAAGAGAAACGCCGCAAGTACGATATGTTTGGTCATGAAGGGGAGGGCCCCCAGGCGGGACCCCAGGCGGGACCCCAGGGACAGCAAGAATTCAAGTTCAACTTTGATGACTTCTTCAAAGGCTTTGATGATGCATTCCACCACTTCCAAGACCACCGCTTCGGTCACAGGCATGGTGGCGCTCACCCTCACCAGAGTCAGCATCACGGTCGTGCTGGAGGCCCTGATGGCTCTTTTCAGTTCACCTTTGGTGGAAACAAATTCTTTAACTTCCAGGATCTTTTTGAGGACGATGATGATTTTGGAGACATGTTTCGTCATGGTAATGCGTTCCATGATGGAGGATTTTGGCAGCATGAGAACAAGTATGGACGAGAAGCCAATCGGCACTTCCAGAATCAGCATCAACATATGCACCACATGAATGCTCATCACCATGGTATTCACCAGCACATGAATACCTTTTCACATGGGCATGGAGGTCACCATTTTGGTAAGTTGGCAATTTCTTTTAGACTAGTGTCGCTGAAAGGAATAATGGGTTACTAGATCTGCATGTAAGTCCTGCATGGAACTAAAAATTGTTTTAATAAATAGTCCTCACATAATGAATAAAGGTTGTTGGAATTTTGCTAAAACTCTCTCATTTTAAGTCATGCTGTCTAAAAAAAAAAATAAATCCATGGTAGAACAGGGAGGTAACTGTCCCGTAGTTTAGGGAGAGGGGATCTGAAAATGAACCAAAAAAAACTTTGATTGGACCAGGTGTACTGAGAGGATCCAATTAGTCACGCACTGACCATGACCAGACTATGGTCGTATCCATGGCATTATTTGTAATTGCATACAATAGATTTTGTTGGTGGGACTGTTAATGTTAAAAGGATGTCTTTAAACTCACTGACAAAATACAAGCTTGCGCATCAGGAATGCTTCCCATGTTCGTGCAAGGCAGGTTGGGGGGAGGACATCAAGTCTTCGGTAAAGCTGAAAGTCAAAAGGCACAGCTACAGTAAATATTAAACTAATTTTTCCATTTTGGCAGCCCTGCCATAGGGAACAAATAACTGGCCTGGAAAGCACAACCAAAATTGTCCAGAATGCTTAGAATAGATTTTTAAATCCACTCTCCCTGGGTTACCCCCACTTCTTTATTTTTAAGTGTTCTGGCGACCATTCCCCCAGGTACCCCCCATTTTAAAAATGTACTTTAAAAGCCCACATTTTTCAGACTGTGCAAACTTTGGATATGTAAACAAAACAGAATTTCCTTCAGAAATTTTGGTAGGTTGAAATGTGCTTTGGTTTCAGAACCTTGGGTTTTCAGGGTTTTTTTTTAACCTCCTACCCCTGAATAAATAATATGTGTGTTATTTTGGGAGGTCATGACTTTTAGAGAACTCTGTAAATATTTACTGTGATCTAAATATCAAAACATTTGAATTTATTTGTATTTTATGTATGCATTTCTTTCATGGTGTTTTCAGAATGCATAGTTTAAAGTGTGAGAGTATGCATAAGATCAAGAAGGCTGGGAGCTAGTGAGTAAATAAAAGGAGTTCATAAAAAAAAACTCTAGAGATTGAGGCAACATGTGTTTAAAAAAGCACAAGAATTTGAACACAAATTTACACAGCTGGGTGAACAAAGTGAAAAAGAGGTGAGAACTTATGAGTCATGCATATATAAATTGCTAATTTTTCTTTTCTGCCATTTGCAGGATTTCATGGCCAGTCATGTCGTACTGTGACACAGCGAGTCCACAACATGGTAACAACACACACTGTGTGCTCATAACATTGACTTTAAAAAACCTCCCTTTGGGCTCTGTAAAAACTGGTATCAGAGAAATCGGAGACTTCAAACAATTCTGTAAACTTTATTTTATATCCAGTCTGCTATATTTCTTTTGTTTTTTTAAGCCTTCGGTTTATTTGGAAAAAAGAAACCATATGCATGCTGATGAGAGGATCATCCAACTATGCTAAAACAAAAATATAAGCAGGAGAAATCCAAAAGAACTTTGAAAAAGCTGCATGCCTGTGTTCTAACATGAGGGTTAAGGTTCATCATAATTCCAGCCTAATGTTCTGCTTTTGGTTGTGGGTGATGGTGATGGTCACATACTGTAACTGTACAGAAGGGTTCTGAAGGCCTTATGCCTGTCTTCATGGAAACGTGCAGATGCTTCAGAAATATCTGTGATATGATGTGACCATCTGATATTAATTACTAATTAGGAATGGCATCATTGTTCTAATATGTCTGGCTAATCTGATAAAACTTGCAACATGGCACAGTCACAAGCAATATTAGTTGTAAAATTTGTGAAGTGTGCACACAGTCAGTGGTCCACCAGCATCACCAGTTTTTACAAAGACTGCCTGGAGGATGGGGACAAGCTGGAATTTGGATTTGCATGATGTCCTTAAACTTTTTTGCAGTTGTTGGTGACTGTATCTGATTTGGTCGTTAGCAACTGCTGCAAAAGGATGCATTTGACATTATCTGCTGTCTGAAGGTGGCATTTTAGTTACCTTGCCTGCTAGCAAACTGCTGTGCAGGATTTGCATTTTAAGTTGTGCTTGGTCGGTATTGAACTTCTGCTGCCAGCTGAATGTAAACCCAGTTTGGAGATTTGCACCAAACTGAACTGTTTGAATGTGCTGAGATAACCAGAATGAAACAGAAGGGGGAAAGCTACACTGACCAGAATGTAGTTTGCTGCAAGTGGAGTTTCCGTGTTCCTAGGAAACTTTTAGCTAAAAAAAAAAAATATGAGTGAAACTTAAGAGCAAGTGGTGGCTGGCTAATTCTGGCATGGTGATGTGGTGAAAAGGGATGCTGTCCTAAAACATTTTGCAGATACTATTTAGTACATATATTGTGAAAGTTTACTCTCTTTCCTCTCCACACCCCAGCCCCCATTACTGGGCAGCATTTATATTCAGTCTTCATCTTGGTGTGATTTGTAGGCAGCTTCTACTGCTGAAAGACACCAGATAAGAATAACTTCCGATGTTTTGTGTGTGTTTATGAATTGATAAACATGAATGGTTGAATCTGTTCTGCAAATGTGCCAAAGATGTGGCCCATCAGTTGAATGAAAGATGTCGGGAGAAACTAATCCAGCATTTGCAATAAACCAGTTTTAGCTGGAATGGGGCTTCAGTACTGATATATTTTGAATAAAGTGTTAGGGAAGAGAATGATGTTGATCAAAATTAGATGCATGTTGTCTTTCATGCATTCTTATGTCTTAGTATTTCAGACTGCTTTTCACGCAACTTGTACATTGCAAATCTTGCAAAAGATTCTGCCATGTCATGGACTGTGTGTGTGTGTGTGCATGCATGCACCTGCCTCAGTAGGGAATGAATGACTGTGATTTTTTTAGTTTTGTCCTCCAGCTTACAAGCACTTGTTGCCAACATTCTGCCTTTGCAGAAGATTGGTTCGGCTGGTCACTTTGTGCTCAAATTGAAATGGACCAGTCTTGTGATGACTTCAACTTGTAACCATGTTAATGCTTGAAAAGAATACTTACAAAATGAAATGTGATAAAGTGCAGTCCTGCTACTCTAGCAGCCATACCCTAGCTTTCTTGCATTCCTGTGATGCATAGTACTAGTAGGGGATGGGTGATATGTAGAGAGCTAGATCAATGAAAGCTTGTCATAGCTCAGATTCCATTTTTTTCCGGTTAGCGTTGCTAAAGAGTGGTTTTTTGCATTTCCATATGAAGCACACAGGATACAGCAGTGGTAGGTAAAACAATTTTGTTTACGGTCTGGTCAGAGATACACATGCTTTAGTGTGTACTAGTTTATCTTGCAAAATATGGTTGTCATTCTCTTCATTGATCACAAGTTTTCTTAACAGAGATCTGTTCAGTATGCAATATGTGCATTGTATTGTCTGCCTTGCTTTTGACAGTACATGTGAAAATAGGTGTGTTTTTGTCTTTAAGGCCTTACAACCAGGACATCACAGAGGGAAGGGAGTTATAAAAAAGGGAAGAAGTGATGAGTGATGTATGAAGAGAAATTTTGAAAGTGATGGGTGTGACTGTATCTGTGAGCTCATTCAGCTACATTGCTAGGTGGCTGTATGCAAACATTTGAAGGAAACTGAAAAATAAAATACTTACCAGTCATTTTCTTGCTGTTATATTTGAGGATGGATGGAAATGAAAATGTCTTCAGTCTGAAGATTTCCAGAGTCCCTTGTCAAGTTTTTTTGTTTGTTTTTTGATTAAAGAAATAAATTGAAATGCAGTACTGTATTGCATTATGGGGAACGCGTTTACAGATTATATTGCTTACATTAGCAGAGTAAATTGCTAATAGTAGCACACTAAAGATGCAGAATATGTTTTGAATACGTTATGGGCCATTTGCAATAGGAGAATATGGCGTATAGTACATATACTGCAAAACAAAATAGCTAATAGTTCTGTGCACAATGCCAACTGAAGTCCTAAATGCCATACCCTTAATTGATTGATTAGTGTGTGGCAAGAGCTGTGCTTTATGTCGCCCAAAACCCTCATGGGTAAAGACGTTGGGCAGAGAGAAAAGGTAGAGATCATAGGTTTGTCTTTCCTTGCTCTCGCGTTGATATTATTTTTCTCTCTCTCTCTCTTCGAGGAAACATACTACTGCAGAGGAGAAAGAGGATTGCATCATTTTCTGGCGTTGATGCAGAGCAAACTGGGACACCCCTGTATAGTTACCTGGTTGCCGTAGTGACGAGACGAAACGAGAAAGGCAGTGACAGGAATAGAGTGTTGGACGCCTGAGCACTCATATGCTTTTAAGTTTTCATTTTTTTTAAATGTGATCCTAAATTGCACACGGCAACCCAATGTTTCCAATATAACATGCATGGTCGTGGCTGGTGGCTGGTGGCTGGTGGCGGTGATAGGGGTTGCTAAGGATTGACAGAGCAGAGGAAAGGAGATGACAACGTTTCAGTTGTTTACTAAGGTGTAGTCAGCAGCGAAAGATATAACGACGAAGGGGGGAGGAGGCTATATAGTACTACAGTCTTGCAGAAAGTACGTGTGCTTTCAAAGATACAAGAGTTTTGATTGGTCACTTCTTACGTTCCCTGTACACGTGCGTGCGGGCATAGACATCAAAAGGACGTTTAATTGTGGTTTTGGTTGGGTCATATTGTGAAACTAGAGCAGCAATGTCTAATATCTATATCTGTGCATGGATGGGAATATTGACAGCAGCACCTTATTCATTTTATAGGCGTTCTAGCAACCCCCCTCCCCCCGTGCATGTTGTCCTGCCGAAGAGCAACTGCACGCGCATTCAGGCATGCGGTTTGATTTGATCCCTCGATCTCTTCGCGTTACAGTGCACGCGGTCAATGGTAACGTCAAAGATCTTAGGTAGCGTTGCTTTTGTGTTTTCACGTAACCAACTACGTCATTCCAATTTGCACGTCATGACGCGTTCCCCTTCCCCCTCCATCCCCCCCAAAAAAAACCCCACACAAGCCCATCTTTTGGAATTGAAATCGCCATTTCTTATGTGTTTCATGAGCAATCCAAGCTACTTGCACTTATGTTGGTGTGACATTTGTCTTTTTTTTCTTGCAAAGTTTACTCATGGCCATGCCAAACGGTGTGCTTACACTTACAGCTTTCGTTCTTCTTGGCTATGGTAGGTGGGAAAATGTACTCTTGACTAGAAAATTTCTCTAAACAGCATTTTGAAAAATTATTGATTTATTAGTTTCATTTTCATTAAAGATATGACATAGGCATATGACAGATAGTAGATACTAAAAGACTAAGCAGTGAGATGCTTAAAGACAATCGAAATGTACAGTTTACTGGCATTCATTGAGTACTGAAGAAAGAGTGAAGACATTTTCCTGCTCTGTCAATTCAGTTTATGCTTTCATCTTCTTGCTCTTCTTTCTCTTAAATGTAATGGCGAGCAATATGTATGAGGGCATTTGTGATGACAGAACCTTGTGGTAGCCTTTCATGAGATCACTTTGCCGTCAGGTGGTTCGCAAGTGCAAAGCACTGACAACATGAACATCACCAAGTCCCTGACTACAGCAGCAGCGAGTGGGACTATCCGGTTCGCGAACAAATCGCAACGTCGACGCGAGACCAACGCGTCCCTATGGCAACATCGACGCGAAACCAACGCGACCCTCTGGCAACATCGACGCGAGAACAGCTCGTCCCGACATACGAACAAATCTCTGACTTCGTCAACAGGGGTCCCGACCGCGCAGTTGTCACACAAAGAGCACGGTCGTCAGAGGAAGGCCAGCGCGACCGCAAAACCCCGCCCACGCTTCACATCCCCGTCTGCGCCACCCACAGATAAAACAGTCCAGAGGGGAAGGATTGGTCCACGTCATCAAAGAAACAAGAAGACCAACTCGTCTCTGAGGCGTCACAGACGCTACGACTATGAGGAGATCTACCAATGGCAAGAAGAGGAGGGCGACTATGAGACTCAAGAGTATTTTGTTAGTCCCTTTTGGCTTTTGCCCACTATAAGCATTCAAAAGATCGTCAGGCGGCCCCACAAGAGATCCCGGAATGTGTCCCCTTCCTCCACGAAATTTCCATGCTGTCGTCTATGAGGTATCGTCAGGCTCAAACTGACGTGTGCCAGTCAAGGACAGCGTAGTGACATAAACTGAGACGTCACAGAGCAATTTTTTATAGTCATAGTGAGCAAAAGTAAGCCGTTGTAGTCAAAAGCCAAGTGGTGAAGACAATGACTTTCACGGTAATGTAGCTAATTCGATTTCCGCAATAGCTTTCGATTTTATTTTTGGAAGTTAGAGTTAGGGCTAGGATTTAGTAGTAGGTAGGGGGATTTGCATAATAAGTTGCAGCCTGTTTACGCAATTAATTTGATGCTTACATTCTTCTTCCAGCTCGGCGCACGTCAGTTTGTGCCAAGTGCAAAGTGCATAAGGGGTAAAAAGTTCGTCGTGAGGGGAGTTTCGACTCCTTTTAATGTCAGTGTATAATAACCATATCAACTACAATGTTGCTACAACAGGCACTGTTAGCTCCCACGCTTTTACTTCTTTTTTTTTAATTAAAAAAAAATTTGGTGGCATCTTCGATCAGACATAGCCTACATCTGCAAGGGTTTCACCTTCCTGGATATGGTCTGATAACAGTCAATTTTGAATTTTTTTTCCTTGAGGAGAAAGCGCGAATTTGCAGAGAATAGTAGAGACGAGGAAATAAGGACTTGGGGAGGGGGAGATGTGGTGGTGTTGGCAAGTGTGCTGGTAGGTTCATAAAACCTCAAGCCACTGTAGTGACTGTACCCAGGCGAAGGTCTGTGGGAACTGAGCTTTGATACCCCTTGCCTGCCTCGCTCACGCTTCGGGGCCGGCTTGCATGAGCGTTCCCATCTGCTCTTTCTGCCTTAACAACAGTCGCAAGGTCGGTTCATCTTGTGCTTTCTACGGGAACATCTGCGTACGGACAGGAGATATGAACGCTCACGCAATCCGGACATGGCATCTGTCGGTCACTTCTTGATTCTGTGAATGCATTGCAGGCGGAAGTGGAACCACCTTTCCTTCAGAGGTTGATGCTCAACTGGCAGACGGCAGCACCGCGAATAATCTTGCTGGGCACACCGGTGGTGGTGATGTGCATGTGTTGCTGTGGCTGCTTGTATGCAGGCTGCAAGCTCTGGATTATGAGTTGCAAGGAGATGTCTCCTTGCTGCCCAGTCAGGGTGAAAGAAGTCTGCATGTACATCTACTCGGATCCTAGTGAGTAGCCTGGAACTGTCGTTTTTCTCAGCCCCAAGGGCGTTTTGTTGACATATTGTTAGAGCGGACTTCATGGCGTCTAAGGTCGACCCTATTGAGCATCTATGGAAATTCTCTCCACTTCTCTCCCGAGCCCCATGTTTAATCCCGGTTTCAAGGTACTCTGACAATCTAGAGGACTGGACGTCAGACTGGATACAATCAACTGTACACAGGTCCTAATATTCTAGGGCACATGACCCTACCCCCACCCCCACCTGAGGCCAGTTATATAGTTAGGAAAACGAGAGCGACAGCTAGGTGTTGACATCAGCAGTTTTCTCACATTCCTTGCGTCTGTTGACGACTGTTCAAGGTACAGAAGCGACAGAACAGAAAATTTTAGTTTGCTGAAGACAGGTCTCGAGTATGTGGCTCTTAATGTCAACTTAATGTTTCAGTGTATGAGAGAGTCAAAAAGCTGGGCAAAGCTTTTGGCGTGCACATCAGCTTTACAACTTACGAGAAGATAATGCATCACTATGGAGCTGACCAGTACGAGCAGTTCGGGTTCGGCTTCTCTCCTTTTTAATTTCAGCAAGTGACATTGGAATGCTGCTTACCTCCAACATGACATCATCCAGCCAGCATGAAGGCAACAGAACAAGAAGTGGCCAAAGAAGCGCCACATTTCAAGGAAATTCTCCCAAAATGACTTGCATTCTTCATTTAGCAATCCTGACAAAAACTATGTTTGGGTTAGCCTTTATTCTGGCATGGGAAAATACGAACTGCATTTAACCCCTCCTTTCCAAACAATAATAACAATTATATCATCCCATGTTCGCAACAATGAAGCAGGCTAGAAACCTTCAGTCAGAAGCAAGAACTTTATTTTTGTAACAAAATTCTACAAGAGCATCTGGTAATCCACAAAAGTGGAATCCATTCTGAAAATTTAATTAAGTCAGACTAACACTTTTAATTAAACAACTCCTTTTTGTTTCCAAACTGATGAGTCAGGTAATGCTCAGTGGGAAAGACACCCATCCCCACACACAAATGAAAACAGAATGTTTAAATGCCTAAGGTAAAAGCTCATCAGCTGTCTCTGCTGCTGGTTGAGGCGTCAATGGTGATGCTCTCCTGGCGACCAGACGTTGCCTCATGGCTGGTCACATGCAAGTCTCCCTCTCTGCACATCACAGTCAAGTAAATGTTCAAGTTCAGAGCAAATGCTGATCCCAAGCCCCAAAAGGAAGACTACATGCAGCATTTAAAAGAATCAAAGCATGCATGCGGTAAAGGAGAGTGTCAAAAACAAACTGTAGAGTGCCTGGCTTTCATACTGCGATCCGTCAGTGAACACTGCAGGCCAAGGTAAGGTGATGCCAAAGACATTGCATGGACGCACAGAATTTTAGTTCTTTCACATGACATCCTGCAGTGTTTTAGGTTTTTGCTGTACTCTCTACCGGAGTAAGCTTCATATGTACTGACATTCTTTTTCTCACATATAGAAGTACTTGTAATGTATGCTTACCATCTGAAAATCATGTGTTCTTTTATGTATAGAGAGATGTAGCAAACATTCATACAAGTCCTAAAATAAAGATGCATGGATAATTTTGTGTAGTTGCTGACAGACCTCTTTAGATGAAAGCTTGTCTTGATAGTTGCTCCAGCTGGAAGATCTCTCATCACAATCTGTAAGGTAAAAGAAACAAGAGCAGCAAAACTGTATTCCATATCCCCACATATACTCAAACACATCTGCACCTATGACCATGCATGCACACACGCACGCATTCAGGATGCATAGTAATTTGGAAACAATGAGATTTAAATACATTCAAAATCCACAAAGACATGTAGTCTCCATCCATGTCCCCAACCCCATTAAAAACCTCACACCTATTTTTCCCATTTTTCTCACACCTAACTACTTTTCCCATGTCCCCACCCCCATAAAAAAAACTTGCATCTAACTACTTGTCCCATGTCAACACCCAGTGAAAAACAATGAAGTCAACAGCAGCATGCAATCATGGAAATCACGGCTAACTTGGATTTCCCACCTTCTGTTCATAGGCACAAGGATCTGCAGAAGGGCTGTTAGCCAAGCATGACAGCAAAGTCGCATGCATGAAAATAAGCGATGCACATTTCCTGGGAATTCTTTTCATGATCTCATGATCTCCATGATGGGGTGGATAAACTGAGAGAGGAAGGGAGAAAGCTGTTGTTTGTTGTCTACTGCTTAAGGCCAAGTGAACCACAAAGGTCATCTCATGACAGAGTAGGGAGGGAGAGTTTTGTAAGGGTGTAAGGGGGGGAAGGGGAAGAAAACTAGTGCTCAGAGACCTCCTACCCTCCATGACCAGAAAGTACATGTGCTGGACACTGTATCCAATCCTAAGAACCTCTGTTGATAGACGTTGGACAAGTTGTAGTGATCACTGGGTGAACAATCCTGTTGAGTGCAACTGACCTTTGCAAGCTTTTGGGCCATGCTAAGGTCTTCCTCAGCTCCTGCCTGATAGATTTCCAGGACAAAAGATGTTTGACTAGATGCTAGTGTCACTGTGTGCTGCTGTCTTGAAGGAATCAAACTGCCAACTGGAAGTATCACCTGCAGCCTGTCACCCCTGCTGTTGTCTCCACTTTCACCTTTAACCTGGGTCATAATGAAAACAAAAATAACAGATGAGACAAACATCCGATTAAAGTGTCAAGACGTTTGTGAATCCCAAGAAGACGATAGGGAGCGAACCAGCATAACGTAAATCAAATCTCCAGGATGAAGGAAATAAGTCCAGAATGCCTCAACATAATTTCATACACAGGTGCAATGCAGATCATACTTCACAAAATGCATGATGGGACCAAAAAACATAATAGAATAAAGGAATATGTGTAAACTACATCACATGAAGGAAAACACACAAAAACTGTTTACCTTCACTGCTACTGCTTTGGAAAGACATTGTAATTCAGTCTGACTGTCAATCTCAACCAAGTGACTCTCCTCTTTCCCCACCAAGATTGCTGCCTGGAAATGAGAAAAAATAAAAAAAACCCATTTTTAAACTCCGAGAGGAGCTCAAAATCTGGCATTTTCATGTCTGAAAATATCATAATGATGTCTTTTATGCTGAAGCAAAATAGAAAAATTTTAACTAGTACGACTGCAGTACCTGTTTCGCTGCTCCAACAGCAATGACCTCATCTCCACTGACCGACGTAAGTTGCTCTGAAGTTGGTAGGAAGTCCGAGATGACACGCTGTACCAGAGCCACCTTGGTACCACCCCCACAGAGCACCACCTACACCCCAAAACAGTGGTGTGAGTGAGCATATTTTTAGACAGCAAAAATAAGCCATGAACTTTGTAATCCAAAATTGAAGTACGGGCACGCAAACCTGTCTTATGTCATCCTTTGAGCAGGCAGCTTCTGTCAATGCTGACTGGATCAGCTGTGTACAACGTGGTAGAACACTACTGCACACACTCTCAAATCTGGCCCTGCACACACATAGCCAACCAGTAAGGCTACTCCAGCCTGCTCCCATATAAAATACATATAAAATACATTCCCAGTAAAATAAAACATAAAAGTGGTCATACCTGGCTCTATACATGTACACATTGCATATGATTGAATGTGCTGTCAGTCTAACCCGAAGTCTTACCTTGATACACTGCAGTGAAAGTCAATGCCATCATGCAGCGAGTCCACGGCACACTGTGCATTGCTCAGGTTAGACAATGTGTGTTTACAGACTTCTGCACTCAACAGGAGTTTGGCTGCAGCTCTTTTGTTCTCCAGTGGATCACTGCGATACATTCTGAGGACGATGCAACAAACGAAAGTCACACTACACTAGTCAAATCAAAAAACTTGCCTCATCACTTTTATAAAAGCTGTCCGCGAACTCAACATCACTTCTAAGAATTGTTTTTGACAAGCTTGGACTAGCAACAGCTCTATGCTAAGTTAAAGCTATGTTTTATCTCTCAACTACTACTTGCCTCTGGAACTCAGATGCAAGGTGTTTCTGCAGAAGGTCTGTGAAGTGATCAGCGCCAAAAGAATGGTCACTGCAAGATGCCAAAATGCGGTACATGCCATTTTGTACCTGCAGCACTGTGGTCTCATGGGATGTACCACCCAGTCGATAAACAAGGACCTTACTGAAAGCAACAGAAGCAACAAGATTTAAAAACAAAATACCTAAGTGGCAATACAGAAAAAAAATCCTCAACAAAAATGAAGCTTGTCGACTTCACGTCGTATGTACATTTACATGTTAGGATGCAGTAATCTTCTAGCACATAAATCATTTTTTTCACATATCCTGTCAGGCAAATACCATAAATCTTTCTTGTCTAATGGTGACCTATTCTTATGTATTAAAATAGTCTACTTCAAAATACTGATATAATAAATACCTTTATGCTGACAATAAAATGTACTTCCCACTTGTGATTGGACAGCTGTTAATGTTAGCCCTGAACTTTTGGTTTGCAAGATTTGTGTTCTACGGAAGGACTCTATAACAATGTGGAATGACTGTTTAGTAGTTGAATGCAGTTCACCAATAAAGACAAGGTGGGTTGTGGAATGAACACAAAAAGCCATTCTCTAAGCAACACAAGTCTGTACAGAAAAATAGTGCATATATGCAAATGCACTCACACTAGCAGATACATAAGAAAATTGCTTATGCTCTTAAGAGACAATAGCAGCTTACAAGTCTTCACTGTTGTCCAACTGACCAAGGTCATACGCCAGTGCTGCCGCAGAACACTCATTGATCACTCGCAGGACATTGAAACCAGCCTTGGTTGCAGCCTCACTACAAAACAAATCATTGTGTTTCAAACTTCCATTACTGCCTGCAAGACTCATGTCAGGAACTGGCACTTTCCCTTTAAGAAAATGTAGCTGTCACTTGTGCACTATAACAACACTTTATGTTATGACATCATTTCTAATAAGTTATTATTAAAATCCTTTGTTTCCAACAGAGGGTGTATCTCACAAGTTCTGACCAATCACAAAGGTCACATATGCCCTTGACATCAATTTGCACAAGATGTACTCTCTCAGTCTCACAGAAGTTGCTGATGACCTTGACACCAAGATAATTATCTCCGATTTAATTCCATATTGCTCACAGAAAGTGTCTGAACATAAGATAATATAATTGTATTAATTTTCCCAATGATTTGAAACACACTACAAATACAACTACAAGTAATTTATAGGACATTAGTTCCCAGCTCTTCATCTCTAAGCAATTCTTGATTGAGAGAATCCAGTCCTTTAGTAATACAGATAGGATCTCAAACTCTGAATCTAACTACAGTTAATTTATTAGTTCCCAGCTCTTTATCTCTAAGCAATCCTTGATTGAGAGAATCCAGTCCTTTACTAATACATATAGGATCTCAACTCTGAATCTCACTACAATGGAATTGTTGCAACAGATATGAAAACTGACATTGATGCAACCTAGCACAGTTTTAGGTCGCCTGTAGTATAACTTACTTTTGTAGAGCTCAAGCATTCCTGTCTTGTGATGTGTGTGTGTGTGTGTGCACATACACTAGTGAAGAGTGTGTGCACTAAGCCAACATAAACTGAAGTTCTGGAAAGTACTATATATAAATGTCTATTATTACAATCATTGTATTATTTGCCAAAGCTTAAAAGCCACATTTTCAAGGTTATTCATAAAGACTATACCTCACAGCATTTCTCTGCTCTGCTGTGAAGTCGCCAGGAACAGCTAGCACAGCATCCTGAATGCCGCGGCCTCCGTGACTCTGAGCTGTTTCTATCTCATTGGAGAACAAGAAATTAGTGTAGCAGATGTTAACAAATTAGGCAGTGAAATCTCACAGCTTAAAGTTTGCTCTCACCACATATGGCATGTGCATCTTGTAATATTAGAGGTGTCTGTTTTTGGTTTAGTCTGTTCTTAACTAGGCAAACCCTTAACTGTGAACCCAAACTGAAAGCATTTTGACTTCTGGTTCAAAAACAAACCTGAGACTGCTTTAATAGGAGTTCATGGCTAAAGGTTTGCCTTTAGAAGCATATACCAACATATCTCTGCAAATTAGTTATGAATACTACTTTCCTTTAACATTCACTTCTGCATAAATCAGACAAAAACCAACATTCGGTACTAACACAAAAATAGAAACACCAGCAATGCATAACGACATTGCTAAGCTACATGTGCTTTACTATGATCTTCATCCACCCCACAACATAACATCATTTTAAAATGAATGATTACACAATAAATATCCTCATGATGATTTGCAACTGTTTATTCACAGGGTCTAGCATTGGAAAAAGTGATTTAGGTATACTTGGCTGGAGTTCAGGGTTTGCCTAGTCCCTGGTGGGGTGAAGGAGCAATGCCCCACCGGGTGGGGGGGGGGGGGGGGGACACGACACAAGGGGTGAAACTAAAGCAAATTACACTGTTACCGAAAAGAGGATTTGGGGCTCTTTCCTGACAGTTAGTTTCATTAAAAATATCATTTAAAATAAAGGTGATTAAAAAAAAAGTCCAACTGTGCTTTTTTCTTAATTCTGAGAAACTAGAAATTCTCCATCGCGGCATTTGGCATTGACAGGTTCCTTTCCCACCTATCTGATGGGTTCCAAATCCTGATCTAACCAGTCCCACTTTCATAAACAGCATGATCCCTTGTCACAGTATGGCTTCCCCTGCTTAGCTTAGTCATTTCTGTGTGCTGCTATGTAGACTAATAAAAGCCCTAGGGGCAGGGAACACTGCTACACTAGTACTGATGTTAGGGTTGTTGACACCATAGTGTATCATGCTCAAACCAAAGCTAAGCTGTGGAATCGTTGGTGACTTGTACAGAATCGTGACAAAAAGGGTGCAGGAACCATTTGAGACCATTTGAAACCACTTGAAGCCATTGCATAGTAGGCTTATCACCATTCCAGTGTGTGTGATATGGCAGTCGGCATATTCATGGACCCAAGTTGCATGAAAATGTCTTTCGCCGTTCAACGCTAGGGCTTGATTCAAGAAGTGGCGTTTTATAATTTGCGGTAAAACTCACCTAGCATTTTTCGGTAGATTATTTCTGCTATTTTGCTGGGTCTAATTTGCTGCCGTTTTCCCTGGCAATCCACCTCAAATGCTGGCATATTGTCTTGAACGACAACCTAGCCACACAAGAAAAATCAGAGTTATATTATTCCCAGCATATCTGTTTACACTGACATTCCACAAACTTCATAAACTTACTAAATGAAAATTAATTTGCAACATTGTCACTGTTATCAGAAAAACCTCTGTCAGTATGGATGAAGGGAAAATGAAAATCTGTTAATTTCTCTTTATCAGAACTAGTCTGCACGGGTTGTTCTATGATGGAATCACAAGTACTACTACCATAGACCAACTGACCAAAACTTGGTTCCCCCACTTAAAAGTCAACTTAGTAAACAGCTACATTCCAGTTACAAAAAAGGCTGCTGAAACTGGGGCGATAAATAAGAAATGGGATTGATAAGAAAAGATGGGGGTTTTTGGTACTGACCAAGACTTTTGATAATTACAGTTAAGTCCTGTCTTCTCTAAGACCCTTCTTTGGATTTTCCAGTGCAACTTTTCAGCTTCCATTAGTTTGGACTAAAAAATCGACAGCATAATAATAACCAAACAGCAGCCAGGTAAAAGTGTTTCACTTTCATCATAGTATCAGCTACTATTAACTAGCACTGAAGCAATGCCAGAAGATCGTTGTTTATGAATTCCTTCATCATCCCCCTACCCACCCACCACTCCACTGCCAAAAGTAAAATTTATAAGAATTCTTGCCCACCCATCTTTTTACCCATCTCTTTTCATATTCTCAGGCAAGTCATCAAAAGTTTGCTTGCCCAAGTGTGATCTACACTTGTACATCTCACATGCACACACACAAGTGTGTGCCCATACCCACACTCTCACCTTTCCATGAGGCCAGGGTTTTAAAGAATCTACCAACATACCTACCCTATTTTTTCTGCCATGTAACCTTAACAACACTTTTTGTGTCCACTAATTCCTGTTACAACAATATCGTTTTTACTAATGATGGGGACAAAAACCTATTTACATATTTTTCAAGACAGGTCAGTTACTGTTAGCTAGCCTTACCTTCACTGGGCAGGAGGCCATGTAGGCTTGTGATACACAATCATCAAAACTTCGTCCAAGAAGACGTTTGACTTGTGAAACTGTATTTGAGGCATTGCGAATGATTCCTTGTTTAGCTGCTGCCCCAACTGTCTGAGACAAAATTGTACATAGCTTTGGTCAAATCCTTACTTAAAAATGCCAGAATGTTCTCTGACACTAAAGGTTCCTCCATTCTCCAACCTGCCCCTAAACAGCTACTCAAAACTAGACAAACTGTTTCTTTTTTAGTAAATAAACATCTTCAGTGCATGGTGTCTATAGTATTAGTATAATTGTATTAACAGACTACAAGAGTCAAATAAACATGAAACTGGCATTGAGACAGTGTTTAGTAAAATTTTAGCTGCTATAATCAGTTTTGTCCATAAATTGAGTTACTGGGTTTTAATTTTTTTTTTCTCCCATGAAATCACACCTGTATTCAAATTGGCCACCCGAGTGTGGCGTCATTCCTGTGACTGGAGGCCAAGGCCTTGTTGCTTGTGAACAATGGCGGAAGGCAGAAATGCTGAACATTCTTAGCTTCGAGTGGACAGAAAAGTCGAACAAGAAAAAGAACTGGATTCAGTTGTGCTGTGTGTGAATGTGCACTGACTAAAGCAGATGTTAGTTTACACTCCCTTCCAAACAATCTGAAAGAGTGGAATGGTTGGATCAAATTTTTTTAAACTATGCATCATGTGGATTTTATCTCGCCATCAGTGAAAACTTGAATATAAGAAAAACATTTCACCCCTACTTGTTACCAAACTAGGTAAATGCAGAGGCACACATTGGGCTTGATGTGAAATGCAAAATCCGAAAAAAGTGTCCTGCCTTATACTAGGAATTCAAATTTCCCCCTATATTGCATATCCTGTCACTTCTTCATGGTCAGATTAAATCCAGGAATACAGCCACACATTATTTCAGATAGAGTGTCATTCTTTCTTTCAACGGTCAACAAATAAGCATTCCTTCTGTTTAAAGTAAGTTAGGGCCGTATTCTGGGATTTAACCCAACTGACTGGATTTGCATGATAGGGTGAATTTGTCAATATTTCCCCTTTTAGACACGATTACTCGGAACCCTATGAAAGTTCAGCAAGCCTAGACAGGCAGACAGAAGAGAAAAAGAGGCAGCTTTTTAGTTTGGTGTTTCCTTTAGTGTTTCATCACTATCAGTTTACATTGGAACATCTGTATAATAATATGTATTTTTAACAGGTGCAAGGTCTAAAGTGTCATATTTCATCCACACACTTCAGTAAAGTCTGTTCTATAAGATGCTGTAACCTTCTTGTGTGAAAGCTTGTTTGGTTCAGTAAAGCAGGCAGATTTTGCAGATGAATATAGTAATGACCCTATCTTTACCTCTATTATTTAATTCCAATAGATATGTATATATGTGTATATGTATGAGGGCTCATATGTGTACCTGTATACAATTGTGTGTTGATCGAGAGTTTTATACTCCACTGTTGTCATGTGCCATTTTTTTCTATATTTATTATCTTTTTCTGATTACCCCCCACACCCAGAGAATAAATAACATCTGAAAATCTAAAGACTGTATGTGTAACACACCCGGATGAAACACAAACACACTGGCTGTCTCAATCAATGTTGCACACTCATCTCCTAGCTTCAAACATTGCATTACCATAATGGATTAGAAAATGGCCCAAAAGTTAAAGGATATTTTTGAACTAATCTAGTAATGAACCAGAAACTCACCCCCACCCCCACTCCCCAGCAAAGTCTGTAATGTTGTGTGAGCATGCATTATATAAATCATACCACTTCATGTTCTGTGAAAGCAACAACACATGGTGTAACTCTGTCTCCGAGGTCATTGGCTACAACATCTGTTTTTCCATCCTGCCCACAAAAAGCCATTTTCAGTAACAAGTATTATTAATAATGTCAGTCCTAATATAGGAAGGATGTATTTACCATTCTGCTTTCCTTCGTTTATATTCACGCAGAAGATGCAACATCCTTTTCTAAAATGTTCTGTGATGCTGCATAAAGTCTTCACAATACCCCTTTTAATACTACTACTACTACTAAAAATAATAATATGACTAATATTAAAGTTTAAACACTGCTTTAAATGCTGTTTTGGGTTTTTAAAAAAATTCCTATAACCTTGCATTCATCATGTTTTTGTTTCGACATGACAGTTAAAGCAGAAAAATAAAATAGTTACAACCACATAAGTAGACCTAATAGCTTTGTGGTTCGTAAATAACGTGATCTGTCGGTGGTTTCCTAAAGAACACAAAAGAATTTTTGTGTGGCAATTCTATGTTTTGAAACATTTTATACTGGATACTTTAGTATCTTATCTTGCTGTCTACGTAACTGTGCTGACGAAAGTAGTTGAACACTCTTGCAACTTTGTTCTTCGTAAGGGATGATGGACAGACTTGTCACTATCATCATAGATGATCTATATCATCTATTGTACTATATTATGACTAATACTAATAGTAGCACTATAACTGTAGTAGCTTGTGAGTATTAAACAGTATTATTCTATCGGAGTGCACGTCAGTTCATGTTAGTGTTGTCTTTTGTTTAATAGCACTGATCTTCCGATGAAAAGACTGTCTTAAAACTGAAAGGTAATTTCATGTTCCTGAGCTCCACATGCCTCTAATTTGCGATTACCTTGTACACCGCAAGGCAAGCAGAGCACGTGCCAAAATGTACACCGTACGCCGCCATTTAAAAACACTTTGTTGCTCTCTCTCGCGTGGACACAACTTCCTGTGTTCTATTTTAGTTCACTGAACTAACCAATCGTATTTCGCCAACTGTACCGGCCCAACGGGAAACACGTTTCTCTTCGACAATCTAAGATCAAATGTATTGGGAATGAAAAGGCTGCAGCACTAACTTCAAGTGTAAAATTCATGTCCATTTCGACACGTCACTGTTTATCTTCTGTCCCGAGAAGACAACGCACTCCAATAATCTTTTCTTCACTGTCATACTGACTTTAATTAAAACTGTCAGTAAAGCGACTTGACAAGTTTCTTGACAAGTATTAGTAAATCTCTAGTCATCATACCAGGGATAGATTCTACATCACAACGGTACCACAGTGATGGAGCGACGAAATTTTACGCTTGCGATGGCCACAGCGGCAGCTTTACTTTTAATCGTGATTGATTTAGTGGATTCTAAAGCTGACCCTCGAGATTGCGAAGGTACGTGATCGCAATTGCTTTAGACTGTTTTCGAGAATAGAAATTAGAATCTAGTCACACGGAGTCCGTGTATTTCATGATTTAGTTCTACCCGAGTCCAATGCTAAATTTGTGATTCCACTACTCACTGTGGTTATACATACTAGTGCTCTTGCGAGCACAAAAGTTGGATTTTGCCTATGATAAAACTATTAATTTATGTAGAACTAGAAATTCATGTTAAATCAAGCTTGCTTTAAGAAACTTCCAGATTGAGATTCACGTTGTCTAGTAGTACAGTAATATAGTAGTAATACGCCATGTTCACAAAGTTGACTAAGCCTAGCAGTAGACGCTTATTCTTTGAAACTGTGGGATGGGGAGGAGTGCGCATGCAGTCTCTAGTGACTATGAGGTGGGGAAATTTACTTTTACTTTTGATCAATACTGTTTATAAAAATATGTTTTATACAAATAGTTTCCAAAGCTGTGAAGATGCTTTCTTGTAGTTCCAGTAATTCATATCATTAATTCATAACTGGGTACAAATTTTACACACAAAATGTATATATAACCGTCTGCGTGCTTCACTGCTGTCATTATCACTATGCAACATTTTCTTTTCACTGAATTAAGGTAAGCAGTCATAAGTTGGCCATTCCAGCTTTTTGTGGTCATCTATTAGTTTTGCATGCAGTTGATAACACTGAAACAAACACATTCCACAGGGCTTCAGACATCCTCTATTTTCCACCACCAAAACAAGTGGTTCCACCTTTAAAAAAAAAATTCACCACTCAGAAAAAATCAGCAATTTAAGAAAAAATGTCATCACAGTGGCAGTGATGTAATGCAGTACAATCTTTGTGTACTATATGTAGTGTAGTGTGCATTTTTAAAAACTGGTTGTCATGGTACACTCCATTGGAAACATTGTATAATTGTAGCCAAATTATACATGTAAAAAATGTACGTCCCTTTTGTGTAAACACTGCATATTTTGTATATGTCTGTTAGTAAGCTGGGTATTTTCTCAAGTGAATTTTGAACGTTTAGAATAACAAGCTATTTAGAATAACAAGCTATGGTCATATGTAGATACCAGCAGAGTAAGTCATTATCTGATTTTTTTAAAATTTGGAACTCGGAAAGCAGTGAGCAAGCAAGAAGTGTAATTTCATCTACTGCAGTTTTAAATAAGAAAACAGAGGGGCAGGATTGATAAGAGGTGGTAGTAGTACTGGTTATTATTGTCATTTCTTCAGCCTTAGATCAGTTTTTAACCCTTTTGTGGTTCATTTCATCAGGTACATTGAACATATCAGTTATTCTGTTGAACCTGTTGCAGTCTGCATTGGAGCCTTGGAGAAGTTTGTGGAGACTGTTCCCGATGATGAGAGAGACAATAAGGACAAGCTTGAGAAACGGTTCCAGAAGTTCTGCAAAGATTCCAAAGGAAAAGATCATAAATTTGTATGTGTGGATTGAAATCAGATATGACACTGACATTGTGATGGATTACAAAGGTCCCATTTCAAAACAATTCAGAACATTGTAAAAGTAGTACCAACATGCAAGTAAAGATCACAAACAGAAAAATGTAACAGTGAAAAAATGTGACAGTTTTTGATGTAAATTACTTAATTAGTGTTTCTAAATATTTTACTTACACCACCAGATCACTTTAACTTGCTGATACTGGGCATGTTCCCCAGATTTTGTACATGCTGCACACTAGTGAACAAGGACCCATACCAAATAAATTGCCTTGCCAGAATACTATAGAGTCTAAAGTCTGAGGAAGAACTTTAGATTTATTGTTTATGTAAATGTAAGCATATGGTCAAGGTCTTTTGCATTTTGATTTTTATGGGAATCCAGTTATGAGCTAATTGTGATTATAAAGGCTCTTTCCATTGTCAGTTGCACTTTGTTTTCAGTGTGTGATGCTGGGGGCTGTTCCAAATTCACCCACTCGGATCTTGGACAAGATGACTCAGCCACTCAGCTGGCGTATGCCTCCAAACAAAGTTTGTGAGAAGCTGAAGAAGGCTGATCAACAGATCTGTGAGCTAAGATATGGTTAGTGCAAAGAATGGGTGATAAATCTAGCTAAAGTATAGCTTATATTTACAGCATAGCTTCAGTAGCCATAGGTGTAGCTTTTTATTGGTGTTGGATATCAACATAGAGCTTTATTTCCTTTAAGTGCCCAAAGCTATTACAGAAAGTACTGCTAATATTGGTTATTAACATGCTTTTGATGATGGCTCCCTGCTTGTGAACCCTCACCTTAGTTGTGGGTTGAATCTTTATTTTTAGGGGGGTGGGTGGGATTCTTAATTTTAGCCAGGCTGAAATAATAAGGCATTACAGACTTCTAGGAAAATTCCTCCACCACCACCACCCGCCGCCCATCAATCATCAATCATTATGGTGAAAATCCCCATCTGAAAGTTAAGTGCAAATATCGAGAGTGCTGATCTCTCTTTGGAGCCGACTGCTTGCTCACTTTCATGGTGCCATGATTGTTAATTGAAGTCATACTTAAGAGTTATAAATTGGTATTCTAGTGCATGCCCTGCCAGACACCTGGCCCTATATGGAACAGTACTAGGACTGGTTGGCCTGATATCAAGATCATGTGATGGGATGGGATTCATTCCTGTGTTGCGACACCAGTCCCAGTGTGGCAAAACCTTAACTTGTCTTGAGCAATACCATTTTTATGCACCTTATTAGTGACTGGATTTTAAGCACTAAATATCGAGCCAAACCAGCTAGCCGATTCAGTTGAAAACACAAGAGAAACTGTCATTTATTTTGAGATTGAACCTGGAGGCAGATGAATGTTATCTCCTAGATCATGGGCAAGCTTTTTTTTAATTATATGCAACGGCAACTATAAAAGTGGTAACTTTCAAGGGTAGACTAATAAATTTGCTTGTGTATCAGTACCTCGTTGTCTGTGTGATGTTGAGAAATAAGGGAAGATTCTGGAATCAGACCGAGTCTCATTGAGACAGTAAAGTAATGACATGTTTTCAATGGCCTGAAAGTCTTTCAATGAATTGGTGCTTTGAGTATAGGGTTAACATTATGAAACTAAGCAGAACAGACTAGTATTTTCAGAAATGCTGTAGTTTTAATATGAAAACACGAACTGTTGGATGCATTTCTGCTGCTCAGATTTGTGTAAGGCGTTTCTTGTCTGATTTGATTCTCACTTTGAAGTGGCACTTCTTGTTTGAACAGTTAATCAAGTAACAGAGGCATTCTTGTGACAGAATATGAAGTTTCTCAATCTATCCAAGACCTCAATTTCGTGCTCTTTTGATTTAAATGGAAGAGGACAAAATTCAAAAGCATGGGATTGAAACCAAAAGCTATCGAATGGTTGCGCATCAAGCATGACAAGGGAAGCAGTTTCTGTGGTCCATAAGCTTCCATCATTTGCTAGGCTACTAGACACAATAATCAGGAGAGAGAAACCCCACCCTCCCACCCACCCACCCACCCAAAATACCACCCCTCCCCCCAACCACACATGACCAAAAAGCACAAGTTCTAAAATCTGTGCTCATCTGTACAGCTTTGTGCCCGAAAACGTATCAAACTGATGAATCTTATTTCTGTTTAGACAAAAATCATATATTAGGGCTCGTGATAATTATTTTGCTCCCTCTTTCTCTCTGTCTGTGTGGCTTTTAAATTAAAGAATTATTACTAAGTACCATTGTTATTATTTCACATTTTTTCTTCAATTCCAATGCTGTAAAAGTAGTGGTGGCAATAAACTGTCAAAATACGTTTGTTTACTTTCCAGAAAAGCAAATTGATCTCACCAACACCGACCTAAAGAAGCTTCGAGTAAGCGAACTGAAGAAAATCCTCTCGGCTTGGGGTGAAGACAGTGTGTGCAAGGGCTGTGCAGAAAAGTCTGACTTCATCCGAGAGATTGAGCGTCTCATGCCAAAGTATGATCCTGAGGCAGCCAAGAAACGGAGTCAGAAAACGGACCTTTGACCCACACTAGGCATTCATAGTTACTAAGAGTTTTCTGAACACTCATGCGCATCTGACACAAAGTTTGACTGAGAATGTTGCTGTTACTAGAGTGAGAACACTGATGTCAGACTGCTGTCCTGTATTCCTGAATGAAGTTGTGAGAGTCATTTGATACAGTTCCGTATAAGGGTGGGTTTGGGAAGGAACAGGGGGCTGTTGCAGTGTTGACCTCATCGATATGTGATGTGAGAGTGTCTGGAGAAAATTAAGTAAAAGTGTAAATTAATTTATGTAGCATTGTAATATCACCATCTCATTAATTGAGAATTACAGACTGCATCTGCAGAAACTTACATCCTCCTCTTGTTTGTAGCAAATATTTTGTGCCAAGTAAAGGCAAATATTTACAAATAAAGGTAAACAAAATTCTGCGTCCTCATCTTGTTAAGAAGAACTGATCGTTCATTAATACATGGAATCAAAAGAAAACATGACAGACAATCTAAGGTTGTCAAGTTGTGGATGCCTTGCACATCTCTGTTGAGAGTTTACTTGTTCTGTTATGATGCAAATATCTGTGTTAAACGTGAATCTTGCTGTGCTGAATGTTTTGTGGAGTGAATAAATGAAAGGGACAAGTCCACTTTATCTCCTGATCTTTTGTAGCAACCATTTGCAGCATTTAATATCTTGCAAAGGTGTAGAGAAAACTGGGTGGGTCTTTATTTGTGTGGTGCATCATTAGATAATGTATGTACATATGTTGCTCAAATGAAAATAGACCAGCTGCACTTTTGCAAGCAGCTCACGAACATGTAATTTGCAAGAACACAATATCCAACTTTGTACATTTGCATGCATCTTGTTTTACCCGGCAACAGTGAAATTTAGTTCTGGGGCGTCTGTGCACACTACAGGAGGGCCAAACATGTACCCAAGATGCCAATGTGTGCAAATCAAATGCCTACAGGTGACAAAGCAACACTGAATGGGTGAACCACAATGCATATGCGATCCATGTGTAACGTGAACACAACAGAAAATATTCAGAAATGATTTTGTGGCAGGGACGTTCTAAAAAGAGACTTAAAAGAATGGGCTTAACATCCATGTGTGGCTTGTAAGGTGTCACATGGTGTTATGTGACAACTAACCCACTTTGATGATGGGTGAATATGCCGATCTGTGTGTGGCTGTAAATAAATCCAAAACTTCTATCAGCAACCTGTTAATCGCTGTAAAAATATCTTTCGCTTTGAAATAAAATGTCAACAAACCACACTGTCGCCATGTGAGACCGCCCAGTGAATTTTTTTCCCTTAGGAATATAGTCTGTTGAGACACTGTTGAGGGAATGGTGGGTATTTATGGATTCAGTTGAAAGTTTGTAACGGTGCCTCCAAGATGTTGATGCTGATTGAGGGATGATCGGGTGATTAGATGGCTGCAGGAGTGCATTGGGGTTTGAGAAGTTAGTTGCCGATTGAAATTATCCACTAATTCTGGCTAGAAGGTTAAAGGGTGTGGCAGGGGGAAGAAACTGGATGGTAAAAGGATCAAATGATAATCATTTTTGTTTTTACTTCTTTCGTTCATGGCGGGGCATGGTGACATTTCAAAAATAATCCGAATAAGAGTTCACCAAAATATAACTGATTAAAATCGAAAGTAAGTACGGGATGAGGGTTGGTCTGGGGAGCTGGGCTGGCTTGCATGAGCATTCGTAGCTGTCCTTCCAGTTGCAACAGCGGTCATAAGGCCCGTTCATCCTGTGTATTTTACGTGCACCTTTATGAATAAACAGGAGATAAGAACGGTCAGCCTCGTGCAAGCCAGCCCTGGGGGTGAGCATCTTTTCTCTGCTTCTTTCACGTAAAAGCATGTACAATATTTCACGAATGCTCTAATCCAGACGAATTCATGTGCTACCTGTCGGTGTAGGGACATCTATAGCCACACGTGAGATCACAGCTATAAACACCTAATCATGACATATATCAGTCCATCTGTTGCATGCATGCACGGTTCTCAATCATTTCTGAAAATATTATCTACATTTATATCTCTGCTCCATTTGAACATATCCTATTTAATTTATTTATCTATATTTAAAGCAGAGATCTTTCGTATCGCTCGATTTTGTTTGTGTGTGTGTGTGTGAAAGAGATGCAACAGTAAAGTAGGTCCGCTACTGACAACAGAATTGTGCAGAAGCCACGTTCATAGTTTGGGTTGGAGAACGGGGTGGGAGGCGAGAGGGGCATAAAGAGACATCAATTGTAAGAATCAAACTTTCGAGATCGTTCTTCGACATTTACTGACGGTGAATCTTTAAAATGCCGATTAATTACATCGGTGATCATATACAACCTTAGTATATGAACGTAAGTTTATCCAGGTGGATGTGAAGTAGAAGCTATAAGGCTAAATATAAACTAGGGAATCACCCCCACGTTTTATTTACGGGCTTGCAGGATCAGCCGATGTGTCTGCGAGTACGATATTTATAATTCTTATGGTTATATCATTCTTGTCCCTCAAACTACTTGACCTCAGAAGCCATCTATCTGCAAAGTGTTTGCTTGGGTCGGGGGTGGGGGGGGGGGGCTGAAGGGTCTCACCAAGCAAAAGAAACGGAAGAAGTTTGATCGCACAGAGCAAAGGTTCGTGTTGAAAACTTTACGTGAGCCGATCAACATTAATCTGTCTGGTCATTTATTTTCTAGGAAGAGCAGAACAGCGGGAGCTGATTGACTTGTCAAGCCACATCTTCATGATCTGACGTTCGGGGATATAAATAGGCCATAGACGCACAGTAGTGAGGTTTTATGGACCGGGCTTTTGGATGGATTGCATGACGCTTCCGTGCAGGTGTAGGTAAACCCCTGTATTCACATTGTGTGTGAAGAAACCAGGTATGAAACTTTTCTGCGCTAGGGTGAACAACGTTTGCATCTTCCCTGCGAACTGAAAGAGGCACATGATATACAGCCAGTCCTATGTCGAGTCTGTGAGGACGACTCGAAACGGAGCTCTCAGGATGCAAAAATGGATGACGCGTCGTGACGTAATTAAAAGCTACACGGTCATGCATGCTACCAGAAAAAGGCTTATGTGACATGGTCCAAACGTGTACGTGTCCCTTTTTCTTTTCTTTTCTTAATTCTGAATGCACGTGAGATCTCTTTTGTGTCGGGGATGATTCCAATAAGTCCAGTATAAGAACGGATAGAGCGAAAAGATCTTGGGACAGCTCTCCTTAAGGGAAGTGGAGACATGGAAGCTCGATGCAACCCGACCCAGCAGTTAGTCTGAAGCACAGTGACAAAGCCTCGTCTATCCAGTCGTCTGTCGAACTGGTGAAGGCGACTCACAACTGATACAAAATTCTCTGTAGGTGACGCATCGTGACGTCATCAAAGGCTCCGCGATGGTCTGAAAAGACTGGTATGACATGTTCCGATCTAATATGTACATGGATTTTTTCTTTCTTTCTTTTTTAAATTCTACCCGCACATGGGAGTCTTTTGTCTCGAAAAGCAAAGTTGTCCTGTTCAGAATAGTCGGCAGTCATGGGGACGTGACTTGGACGAGATTTTTACTTGAATATGGAGAGTAGTAAGATAGTAAGAAGACGACCTGTTTACACCTTGTCAATCAAGATGGAGAAGCGCAACACGAGGAGACCTGTTTTATTGCTCACATTTTTCAGAACGATCACTATATAAGTCATGTTTTAATGTTTTCGGTCGTCAATGATGACATGAGACAGAATTAATGTGCAGGGCGTATTTTCAGTTATCAGCAAGACATTAAAATCCATAGCAAAGTTTATACAGAGAACCTTGGTGGTTTGCATAGTATCTGCCTTCTAAGACTGCTTTCAGTGCCCATAAACGCAGTAAAATGTATGAGCAGTTGGATGGACTGCAGATACGAAGATACTGCAGGTACAACCCAACCCCGGGTTGGATGCGCGGTGAATGGAGGAGAAAGAGAGAAATAGGAAGGTACTGTGCCCTGTTCTTGACATTTTCCGCAACGTAAGGGAAGTGAAATATTTTTAAAAAAAGTCTAAACATTTTTTTTAAAAGTGACAGGGTGCTCAGAGGAGACTCACTGTCCAGAGGATTGTGACAGGTAGAACAACAGCTCAGAGCTGAGTGTGACGTTCCAACCAAGGTTATTAGAAATAGGTGGAGGAAGGATTGTACGTTCTCCTGATCGACAGATTGGCGTGATTATCTTGTCTCTGCCTTGTTTGGATATTTTATGTATTGGAATGTCAGGTATTTTGTGAATTGGATGTTGTTGTATGAGGTTGATTTTGTAAGGTATAAAAGCAAGCTTTAGGAATGCAACTTGTCAGTTGTGGACCTGGATAGCTATGTAGGTACAGATGCGGACTAGCACGCAGAGGGCGTTGGTGATTCAAATCCAGGATTGGTCAAAGAGTATCTGGAGTTAAACATTGTGCAGACTCGATGTGGCCTTTTCTCATAACACTAAACTGCCCTCTTCACACTCACTATCTAAGTGGTGCTATCAGTCTGGTGTTTTTTTTTCGGTGCACGGCTTATTGATAAAAAGACCCCATCCCCCTCTCCCCAATAACGGCGAGGTTGGAGCAGTGTCCTTCTAAAATTACCTACCTACCATACCTTGCTGTATGCATTGTCTTTACTGGAAGCCTTTTGCATGTCGTTCTAGTGGGTTTCGATAGTGTGATATCAATGTGAGCCCCTACCAGTCCTCAGTGGCGTGGTGTTCGGGCTTCGGCAAGGACACGTGTGAAAATTTGACAACGGGTCTGCTGTTATCAAAGAACATGTGGCAAAGAAACCTTATCTCAGGTCATTGCTGGACAAGCAGCGAGGGGCCCTTCCTATGGTTGGTACAGACCGCTGTGGGAACTGAACGTTAATGTGAGGTCGTGTTGTGCGTTTTTCTGCAAGTAATCAGTGTTTGTACACAGTGGCTCTTGAGCAAGTTGTTTTTGTTTTTGCATTTGTAACTAGGGGGGTGATAGGAGGTGACTTGTATGAAGTTTTTGTGTAGACATTGCTTAGGCTGACGTGTAAAGAAAGCCAGACTTGAGGGGGGAGGGTGTCTCTTTGACGAAAGTAGTTAATGTCGATCATTCTCGCCCATTAATGTGTAAATATACACTTGCACCATAGGGCTAAAGATGAGAAGACAGGAACACATCAACAGCTCACAAGAGATATTTTCTTAAATTTTAGCCATTAAGGGGGCTTTTGGAGCGGTAATGTTTCATGATGGTATGACAATTAAATAGGACCTTCCCTGCTCTTTGACAGTAATAGCCAAACGAAGATGGTTAAGCCACATGTACAAAGAAACTTGTGGGGGGGGGGGTGGGAGAAGAGAGAGCTCTTTTGGAGATTCCAAAAATTTCCTTGGCTAAGCTTGCCTCTGAGTTCTGTATAAATATACTGTTGCCATTGTGTGAAACTTAAACCAAAGAGGACAGTGCAAGCACACCTGAGTTTTCTTCCCCTATTTTTAAGGTGTAAAACAACAGAAGGATGTATCTCGGAGCAAACTTCTAAAGATTTAACAGTTCTATCGACTGTGTTCACTTCTATTAGCTTTAATCAAGGCAGACTTTCTTCCTCTCTGGCGACAAGCAAGCAAGAGCACACACACCCTCACGCACACACACACGCGCGCGCACGCATACACATATTTCAGTTAGCATAAAGTGATACGTGTGTGCAAAGGTGGCACCAGATTTCCGAACAGCTTTCTTCCTGAAGATTAATATGCATATATATATATATAAAGTAGAGATATAATACTTAGTTCTGCCCGTAGAAAGAAACACATATATATTTCCGTATCCCTAACTGGATAAAGACATTCCAGAAAAATCCCAAGAGTTTTGATAAGCTGCAGGTAGTCCATATTGAAATGGCCAGTATGACATCAGATTCCCCAGCTCTGTCTGCGCGTACGTGCACATGTGCATGCGTGTGCGCGGGAGTACGTTTGTCCGTCCGTCTGTCCGTCTGCCTGGTCACCATATTGCCTTGTTCCTCTCTAATCTGATCTGAAAGACAAATAAATCTAAGCAGCTGTATAATCCCGTTGACCTCATTACACGCAATAATCTGTGTTAGGGACCCTTAAATTCTGAAGCTGTTTAGAAGACGGAAGAACAAGATAAACAGTTTGGATTTATTGTGCCAGTCTGTGCGTAGTCCCCAAACTGAATCCAGCCCCTTGCATCCGTCCCGGGCTGGGATGCATGAGCAATCGTATCTGTTCCTTCGTCCATAAAAACGGCTGCAAGGCCCGCTGGGTCTTTGTATTCTAAGATGTAGTTTGACGTCACAAAGACTGGTACAAAAGCATGTGTTGCACACCTGCAGACTATGTTGCCTGCGCGTTTCTACCTGCCTATACATTTCGAATGTTACTGGTAAACAGGCTTAGGTATAACAACGTTCCTAGAGCCGAAAGAATCTGTGCAAAGGGATATAGGCGACGAATTTCCTTATTTGTTTATTTGTCCATATTTTTGAGACATTAGAAATAAACGGTTTCCCAATTACATGTATTATTTTATTCGATGAATGCAAAAAGTTTTCTGATCTATTTTCATCAAAAATCAAGGAAAAAACGCTTCTGCTCCCCAGGCTGTTATACTTTATCTCCAATATAGAAGCAGATTGGAGGTGACTGCCAACTTCCCCCTCCCCCCATTTTTCCTGGACGTAGTCATTTTATCCCAGTGTGTGTGTGTGTGCGCGCGCGTGCGTGTGCTGTTTTGTATGGTATTGTACTGCATCTATAAGAAGGCTTCTACATGCCCCTCTGGAGCCAAGAAGGAACTTAAAAAAATCTTGAAATCTTAAAAAATCTTAAATCAAGGTAATCACAGCGTCTATTAGGTGCCGCGGGCGGTGGGGTCGTCACCAAACCATTATAGTTTTTTTTTGTAGCAAATATGGGCTTATGTGTCCCCTCACGCGCCCCCCACACTACCCCTTCCCTATCTTAAACCCTATGTCGTAACCGTTAAAATGGATACTGGATTAAGTAAAAGAAAGAATACAAAAAACAAAAGTATTTGAAGAGGGAATAGATCGAGCCATCAAATGCTCAAAACGCTAAGGCGAAAATCCTAAGGGGAGTAACACTAGAAACCTTGCACCTCACTCGCGAAAAATGTTGACTTGGCATTATAAAGGTCGCGCCTTCCTGGGGGTAGAGGTGGGGACGATTATATTCGTCCATGCATTTCAGAAAGGGGGAGGGGGGGAATTTGACCTTATGCAGGGACAGCCCTAGAAGCTATGACGTCACTAACCTAGCGTCGCTGGTGTCTTTGACAACACGCGATGAGCCCCACAGGACGATACAGCGTACTAGCACTACTAGCTGTGCTTGGTTCTGGCATTAGTTCAGCGGAGACACCGTATAGAACATAAACGTTCCGAAAGTGGCTCTGCGTGGGAGACTACTCTCGATATGAGGGGAGACGACTCTAGACTTCATAACTTGTGCCTGTGGCCCCAGTTCCACACGATAAAGGTGCTGCGCCGGAAAAAGCTATATCCATAAAGACGAATACGCATACAGCGGTCCACCGAAATGTTCAGACACATATTCTTTCATTTCTTCTTTTTTGTTCGTTCGTTTCTTCCCTCCTTCCTGCTTGCCTTTTTTCCCCTCGTTTCCTTTCTTCGAAAAGGGAAAACAATTCAGTGATGGCGGTAGTCGTGGTGGTTGTAGTGGTGGTGATGGCAGTAGCACTGCTTAAACCTCGATTCAGTTATCTCACTCATCCAGATCAACTCTGCGCGCCATCCAGACATCCATACCGAACGAGGAAAGAAAGAGTACTGGTTAACAAAAATGTATTTATTTACAATGCGGCTCTTGTAGGGTAAAATACTAGCTGAAGCTTATCTCGAAGCTGTAGCAATATTATACTTTTTTTTAAAACGCTGAAGCAATGCTGCTATTCCATAGACTATCCTACGGAGTCTATGACTATTCCACAGAATCATCAAACGTCTAGTCGCGGCTACACAGAATACGACCAAGAGGGCTGGTGCCTGTTTAGCGCGTGCTGGCTAGACGGCTGCGGGCTTGCACATCAGTAAGATACTCAAAAGGCGCCATGGGTCTTTGTGGACTTGCTGTGATGGAGATGTTATGAGAGAAATGGGATGGTTTTATAGCTTGGGTTCACAGTCGCTCTGCTTTTTTCGTTTGGTCAGTTGAAGAGACATAACCTTCTTCGTTACTCATGTGCACAATGCAAATGTGCATGTGTACATTTATTATATTTTACCAGAAGCACAGACAAACTTACGTTTCAGTGGTTTTGTTATATATATATATCCAGTCTATTTTTCGTAATCTTTACACTGCTTGTGTGTGTGTGTGTGTTCCAGTATTGTTTATAGTCTATTATCGAAAAAACACTTGTATCCGACCAAATGCCAGGTACACTAATTCCTTTCATGACAAACAAGGGCTACAGAGTTGTGTTCACTCCCACGAAAGGCCGATATGACAAGTTCTGAAAGTATACGTATCATTTTTGCTTTTTAAAAAATATATAACAGGACATAGGATCTAGTTAAAATAATATTTGCAGCCGACCTGGCAAAAGAAACTACAGATGAGTCGGTTTTCTTGACATCGAGACATTCGAAGGAAAAACAAAGCACTTCGCAGATAATGTGCCCCATTAGCTGCTTAATGTATCTCACTTACCTATGTTGCGCATACCTTTTTTCCTTCTCAAAAGGGTCTGAAAGTAAACGCCCATATTTGTGGGGCGGCCCACACACAACAAACTCTGCTACATAAAAGCGGTACGCCTCAATACTTCGGAAGTTTTTAAATTCTTTTGAAGGGTATGAAGTACAACAAACTTGAAAATGCATGTCTGCAACACAGAACTGCTGAACAGGTATTTTGTTAATATCGGTCTCCGACAGGTTCTTTGGCACTTCGTAAGGATCGATGCCGCCAATAGCCGAAATCTTGTTGGCATGTCGATTCCTTGCTTCATCAAAGTGTACCTAAATACTTCTTTTGCACTTTGTTCACCAACTTTCGCATCTTTCTCCGTGATCTCTTACTTCGTGCGGCCTCGCTCACCTTAAGGCAGCTTTCATTTTCGTCTGATGTGCGCGCGCATGTCGTCACTCCCCATAGCGGTTACGCGAGCAGGCTTGTCACCGTAGGTCGTGGGTTCGCATCCTGTGTGAGAAGTACTTTCTCTACATCACCCTCCTCTTCCGGTCACAACGCACCTTTGACTGTTTTAACTGCTGACTTGTCAAACAATGAACCATCTCAGTTCTGTGCAAGCAGTGCTTTGTGCTTCTCTGTAGTTGCACCAGAAGAAGGAAGAGCTGGCATCTTCATCTACTGAGGCGATGTTCGGGGACGACTGTTTTGAGAGTGATATTAACCTGTGCATAACTATCACTGTCTCTGGTCCCTGGCGGATCCATTTACTTGAGTAAAATCGCTGATTTATTTCTGTGCCCCGGACAAAATGTCGGTATTGAAATGCTTGACTGTGTAGTCGGAAGAGGGTTATCTGCTTCAGATTATTGTAGGATGTAGTAACCTGTGGTTACATTTACCCGAAGCTTGTGACGTGGGTCACAATAGGGGCATACGTCACCTGTTTCAGAATGTAATCAAAACACATTAGTTATGCAGAAAACAAAGTAAAAAAGTCAAGAGCTTCGTCGAGAAATCAAAAACAAAAAACAAAACAAAAAACAAAACAAAAAACATGTAGAACACATTACGCATTCTTCGGAAAGCCAAAAACAAAACAACATATTCGACAGGAAGCCAAACAAAAATCAACTCATTTGGCAGGAAATTAAAGAGAAAACACGTTTTGCAGAAAGAAAAAAAAATACGAAATCGTTTGCTTGAAGAACAAACGGAAACCCTACATCCAGACGTCTACTTATTTTATGATATTACTTTTCACGCCGAAGAATTCTAACGAGAAATAATACGGTAGATTTTGTTATGGCAGATGATACTGTTACAAAGGAATATGGTAGAAGGACTGTTGTAAAAAGTATTTTTTGGATGTGGATGCACATGTGACTATTTATCATCGCTTAGCTACTCATTGGCAATCTGAGTCGGAGAGGATTGTGGGAGCTAGGGAGTGGATGTGGGGTAGTTCTGTGGTAATGAGAGAGAGAGAGGAGGCAGAGAGAGGAGGGAGGGAGAGAGGGGGTGGGGGTGGGGGTGGGGAGAGGGAGAGTTTCCTCCAAGAGATCGAGAACTGCGCTCGGCAATCACAGATCAGGTGATGCCTTCCCCCCCCTCTGCCTTTGATGTTGCCGCTCTACCTGCGCGCAGCAGAGGGTTCCCGTGCAGATAAACGTTCAGCAGTGTTTCGGGGCTTGCTTTTGTATATTTTACCTGCTGCCTTCAAAACGAACCGAAAAAGCGAGTCTGACGGCGTCTTCCGCCCTGAGAATCCTTTGATGTCGGCTCACGCCGAGGCCACGTTGAGACTGAAGACGAACCGAACTGCAGGGCTTGTCAGTAGCCTGCTGACAAAAGTTACCTCCTGTTGGAATTGTCGAGCTAGCTCCCAACAACTGCTCGGCGTAACAGGTGAAAACAGCATAAAAACTTTGTACAGTTATGTGCCCTCGTTAACAGTAGCATATAAGCTTCACAGGGTAAAGAATGGCCAAGCTTGCGTACACAAGAGACACGCCCGTGGACCGCCTCCAAGAGACGATAACGAACGTTATGGCGGAATACTGAAGGCAAGGAGTATTCACCAAGGAATACAAGGACACACACCTCACACCTGTTCAGATGATTGCATCTTGCAAGGTACCAGTCGTAGGATGTACAGCAGAGCGCGCAAAACAGATCAAAGGGCTGGTCCTGTAGTACGACGTTTTCGTTCAACTTGCACTTCGCGAAAGAGTGCGTTTACGCTAGGAGGAAACTCGCTTTGCGCGTAAACGCCGAACTTTCGGCCGAAATATACGCGCGTTTTCTTCTAGTGGTCTGAGAAAAATGTTTCAAGGAGATTGGGTGACGGTGGGAAGAGGGGTAAGTTCGGATAATGAAAATGGGCTACAATGGGAAATGAAATATCCACCAGCTTTACTGCGCAGTGTATACAGTGTACTGTATACGGTGGATTTTACTTAAAAAAAACAAAACAACAACAACAAAACTGGGGCGGTTACTTTTCAGTAAAACAGGCAGAATGGACCATCCCACATCTTAACGTTGTATGCTGGTCGTACTGTTTACTAAGGCATTTCCGCTGGATACGTCTGAGACAGCCAGATTCCTACATTGTACGCCTTTGTACATCTTACTATTTTTATGATAGTGTATCTTGTCGACCGAATAGATGTTTTCTTAAAATTGATTTCTTCACTTTCTGTTACATATTTGTCATCTCCAGGCTTTTGTGTGTGTGTTGTGGGCGGGTGTCTTTTGTCTTTTTCTTTTCTCATCCCTCACTCATTCCCCCATTTTCATTTAAAATTGGGCAACCCGACAAACCCGAAAACATCAGTTGCCCGGTGTCTGTGGACAGTGCTGCTGTTTTTTGGGAAGGTAACTCTTCTTGTCTGTTTAAAGGGAGATAAGTTGGTGTCTTGTTGCCTGGAGCTCAGTGTGAACGTATCATGTGCTCGATCAAGAGCCTGCGTGTGCCGTTTCCCTGCTGATGATTATCAACGTGAACTTGAACTTCAACTTGAAGTACGTACGCAGTTAACTAAAAACACAAAAAACCCTGCACTTACACGTACGTACTTTTGCACTCACTCGCGCGCGCGCCCGACACATCGCATATCGCATTTTCGCGAGGAACGATGATTGCCAAGCAGCTGCCGCACAGGCCAAATCTTTGCACGCAGCTTCCCCGCAAGGGAGGTAAACTGTTTTTTCTCGTCTTCCTCGTCGGCGCTTTTGTTCTTTCCTTTCATCTCTCATCACGTGACGCACATCAGGGCTGAGGTGCGTCCCCTCCTCATCCCTGCGTCTCTCAAGATGCGCCAGGGCCACCCCCCCATCCACCCTCAGGCCGCATATCCTCGCAACACCTGCGCGAAACCCCTGGCCCCCACCCTCTTCATCCGACTCCGTCCTGTACCGAGGTGCGCGCTTTCATATCGTCACTGTTGTTCCGCCTATGCCGGTCATCCCTCTGATGTGTGCACTTCAAATACAGGGCGCTCACCACATGCGCGCGCACACGCACACACATGCACAGAATAGCGTTTATAAGGCAGACACCTCGCTAGCTGCGCTGGAGTCCCAAGATGTGGGGGATGCGAGTGTTGCCAGTGAATGCACGTGCAACGTGCAGGGAAAGAAAAGCCGTGACAGGACGACAGGAAGTCCAGCCCGCGGGGGACCAGTTGTGTCCGGAGAGATGGGATTTACTGTTTTCTTGCGTCTACGACTGGGTGAGTCCTGACTACAAATACCTTTGTCACTCTGCTTAGGCCACTGCAATTTCCTCTTTTTTTTTTGTTGAAAACCTGAAATATGTCGAGAAGGAACGTTTATGATTATCAGTCTGATATACATTTTACTGCATCAAAGAACTAGTTCTTCTCGGCAAGCTTCCGATGCATTACCTAAAGCACTGCTGGGGGACACCGTCGCGCTGAGGATAACTCAGGCCATCTGTTTCCCGACGTTCTCTGCCTGTTGTAGTCCGTCATTGAGATCGATTATGTGTTTTTCTCGATTGTGATGACTTTTGAACCCATGCGTGCGTGCATCTATGTGTGTGATGGTGTGTGTGCGTGAGAAAGAGAGGAGAGAGAGAGTGCGGGAAAGAAAGAGAGGTTGGGGGAAAGGGAGAGATAAATTGTGAGAGAAAAAGACATACACAGAGTGCGGGCGGCGGGGGGG
>SMGT01003586.1:563173-607950 GCA_004794575.1 Lanistes nyassanus | reverse complement strand
AACGAAAAATGAACGAAAAACTTTGGCTCTGGCCACATGGTCTTTCCAATGGGAGCTGACCACGACACACAGTATTGACCAATAATTGCATATTACAGAGAGAGACAGAGAGAGAGAGAGAAAGTGAGAGGAGGGGGGGGGGGCACGAAACGGAGAGAGAAAAATTGTGTGTGTGAGAGATGGACAGACGCGGTGAGGGGGTGGGGTCGGAGAAAGGGAGAAAACTTGTGTGTGTGTGTGTGAGAGAGAGAGAGAGAATCTGTATACACACACGAGAGGGAAAGTGGGGAGGGCAGAGGGGACAGAGACTTGGCTTTCTTGTTTCTTACAGCGTTTTCTGGTCTGAATAATTCTATTAGTTCGCCGGAAAATAAATATTACACCGCCACCGACTGTTGAGGTAGTCTGCGTTTTTCCCAAACAGCGTGAGGCTGCCCCCCCCCCAACCCACACACACAGAACTACTACACAGTTCTGGAAGAGAAAGAGGGAAAGAAAGAATACGAACGGAAGAGAAGAAAGATGAAAACGAAGGAAGGATGACCGACCGACTGACTGATTGACTCAAACAAAAGAAATAGAGAAACCAAGCAAATGAGCGAGCGACAAAGAAAGGTAAGGAAAAAAGTCAACAGGTTTGAGATGGCGCTAGCAACATTTCCTGCGCGCAGCTGGAACATGTAAACATAGCGACGCACTGAAGAGGATATAGGAGTGAAAGAGAAAAGAACAAGGCCTCCTTAGAATAAACATGTGCTTATTTCCTGGTGTGGGTGGGTGCGTGAATCAAGGCTCTCCAGTCCGTACAGCAGCAGCAATCACTTTGCTACCAAACCTAGGGCCGTAACAATCACAGCCGGTAACGAGAATGCCTTTTGGTTGGGAAACTTTGGTACTGTAAACAGTGTTATAAATTGTTAAGAATTAGTCAGCTTATCAACAAACCCCATGTCTTCAAAAGAGCCTACACGTGTTAATCGTGTGGTTCTTATGGTGAAAAAATGTAGTGACTGGTTTTTTTTACAAGGATATAGAAGCTATTTATGCAGTACTTAAAAGTGTTTCGTTCAGGTCTTGCTATGTTCTTTGTCAACGGGCTTGTCTCAAAGATATTGTCAGACCGCTGTCTGCTCCGTGCGGCACAGCCGCCATAACATCTCTAAAACTATTTCACAGGTTTCTTCTGTCGACAGTCTTCTATCCAACCGTTAAGACTGGTCCAAACAGAGCTGTTGTTACGCCCAGTAGGTGATGCTTCGTTATGCAGTTAAATTTTAACTTTAAAAAGTACGCAGTAGTTGTTTGCTCTCAGAAAAGAACGACGTGATATGCAATGAGGACATGCCATTTTAAGGAACGTCACTTGTTTAATTCTGCATTACCCGGGTCGCTTTTGTCTCAGGAAGAAAACTGATAGCTTTTAAGATAGGACTGTACAGAACGGGGGCACACCTAGAATACTATCATCGTAGGGCAGACGATAGGAACCAAGGGAGAGAGCCTTGGCTTCTCCCTGATGAAAATGGCATTATGGATTGTCTCCCCTGATATGATTCCCGACGCCTGATTTTGCTCTCGTCTACATTACTTTTCATCGTTTAAGTGTTCTATTTTTGCTGCATATGTCAATTATCTCATAATTTAATTTTGCTTTAAAATATTTAGCAATTTATAGACAACGAGGCATTAAAATGTGGAGGGACAAGGGAAATAATCAAAAGATTCTTCTACAGTCGCCATTTGTATGTTACCTCCCCTGCCCCACTTCTGCTTATATTTGTCGTTTGCGTGTGTAAAGATTTGTCAGGTCATTGGTTTTACACGGACTTTACTTTTTGTCAGTTGTTTTGTTTGTGTAATGCATACCTAAATTTACTACCAAGACCCCCAACAAAAGAAAAATCAGCGACGCTATCATTATAACCATTACTACTATTATCGGCGATAACAACATCAATATTGTCGTTATGACCTTTGCTACTGTATCAGAGGAAGCGGGTGGCCGAGGGGTTAGAGCGCAGGATTCCGAACCCGAAGGCACAGCCACGTTTATTTCTATATCCGTGCGCCGCACCTCACTTCTCCTAGTTCACCCAGCTACAAACAGATACCTGACCCATGGGTTAAGGAAGGTCAGGCAGCGAGAGGAGATGGACGCTGTCTCTATAATGCCTGGTTCCAACCACCCCACTCCCCTACGACCTAAAAGGTCACGGGACAGCCTTTACCTTAACTACGTCTGTGTGAGGAAAAGGCCGTGGGTGTGTTTCGTTTTGCTGGGTTACGTGTATTATATTATTATTATTATTTACATTTATATAGCGCATCACAACGTTCAGAAAAAAACGCGCTCCATGCGCTTGACCCACAAGCATGTACAGACATAAACGGTTCAGAAAATACTACTTATACAAGTATACAAAGAGGAACTACACCAAAAATACAAGAGCAGAATACTAAGCTACTGAGAACGAACGAAATATCTATGTACGAGCAACACAGGATAAAATAGTGAAAGAACTCCCCACCTGCCTACAGCCTGCGTACACACACACACACACGCAGGCATCCATTATCCCATATGGTTTAGTCCTGAGTGAAATGAAGGGTCTCTCGCTTTTCCGTTTCCTTACCTGATTTTGCAAAATGGTTATGTAGGGCGAATTAAAAGCGATCGTTGGGTTCTGATCTGACCACGAACAGGAGGTTGTCGATAAAGAAGAGTCACGAAACCCGGACAGAGGTTCCGTCCCCCAAGCTGGCGGAACCAAAAATGGTCATTAACGTAAATGGAGGGACTAATTTTAGATTAGCAGAGCAGGATTATATAGTCTCCGGAAATTCAAAGCTATTTCATCGTCCAACAACGCTTTAAACTAGTCTCCTCCAACACTGGAGGTCGCTTGTAAGGGAACTGATGCCATGGTTATTGACATCAGAACTGCTAGGAGCGAAACCAGGTGTTATATTATAGTACCTAGCGTCACTCGCGTTCCTCGCATTTTCATACCTGGCTTCGCAGTTGCCATCGACTAGAAGATGCTGCACAAAGTAACGACCTGAGTCGAGCCCCTAATTGAAGGATTGCCAAAATTGCAAGCGTTTACAATTACTAGCAAAGCCGTTCCCATACACTGTGTGTGTTCCCCGTTCCACGTGTATGTTTTTTCTCCCTCTATTTTTCCCGCTGCAAACCCTCTGCTTTCTTTTATTTTCGTCTTTCATTATGGCGCTCCGGGCTACGCTACTGGAAGCCATAGGCAATTCGCTTTATTTCTGACTCAGCTTACCGTCCAGGTACCTTCGCCTTGAAGATATTCCATTGAAAATGTCTACCTCATCCTTATTCTTCTTCCCCGTCGAAGGTACAGTATCGGGTTAATTTCATACCTCGGCTTCCCTTTTATGGGGAGCTGAAAGGCGTTACTGTAAATCAGCTGAGCAGCAAACACTCCACTTCTTGCCAGCAAACACAACTCCAGCAGGGTCTCTATTCCTGCCAGTTGTCTCCCTTTGATATGGGGACTTTGCGGCCTGTCGCGCGGATTAGTTGGGGAACTCGCGAGCTCAGCGGGTGGCAAACGGCTTGTCAAACCGATACTGTCATTTTGGTTGGGAGCATGTGCCCAGCCATGGCAAAGCTGACTGGCGGAGTTGGGTGGGTGGCCGGGGAGGCGGGGGCATTCAAGTGAACTTAACTGAATGCATAATTTCTCGCGCCTCGTTTTCAAGTGAGCTCGCAGCGAAAAAACCCAAGATATTATGCTAGCGGTAAGCCTCGTCAGTTTCAAGTAGTGGGGTAGGAATCCGGGCATGTTGATGCTTCATATTTTATCCCAAGGGGGCGCCACGCTTCTAAAGGTGTACTGAGATGACACCTAGTGGGTGTGGGCGCGCTGGGGGGAGTGGGTGAGTTTGGGATAGGAACAAGATGGGCGTGCAACCACCTTTTGAATGGTTATCTGTTCTGGACAAAATGCACGGGCGCACACAAATCTCAGTCACACTTGCGATCACGCGAAATTGTTGATTTCTTTCGGGGAGAGAGGGAGAGCGAAGGAAGATAGTTTTGCCAGGTTCCTGTAAAATTATCAAGGATGCAACCTCTTAAAACTCAAGCAATTGGCGACAAGCAATGAATGCAATAATGCGTCAGCAAGTCCTATGCGATGTGCTATTTGTCGACTGTATAAAGTTTTCTGGTAAACATTGCCGCCCTGACAGATTATCAGCAGGCCCTTGATCATTGCGGGGTTTATATATGAAGGACGTTTAGAAGTAACTTTCCGAAATCGAACCTTGTATTTACCACTTGCGCCTGTACTTTCAGTGTGTGCTAAAACTATAGGTAGCTTAGAAAAAGTAAATTGCCCAAGCTTTTGCATTCTCGTCGAAAAAAAGGGGTCCATTCAGTTTATTAGATCTATGAGGTATACTCAAAGGCGCTTGAGTAAGCGTATCCTTTTTTTCCTAAAAGTTGCATAACTTTTTTTAATCTTTACTGAGCAAATAGGGGACTCTATATATGATGGAGAAACTCTTACGTAAGCCAGCTGTGCATTGTCACACACAGCCTAAATGGGAAAGACAAAAATGTTTTATAATCAAAGGTGAGGCCCCCAAAAAGTGTTGTGGTTTTGGTGACCCGACCGACCCTATTTTCTTATTGCCGACTCCAAACCACAACCAAAAATGCCAGAAGTCTGCTCACATTTGAACTATCGTGGAGCCTGAAAGGGACGTAATTTTACACTAGGTCTTCAGGGATAGCTTCCCTTCTTTTCCACGCGGTCTCAAAAAAAAAAAAATAAATAAAAGATTTACTGACTTACCTGCCCACCTTTTTCTGGGGTGGGTGGGGGAGATCATGTAACCTTAAACACAACACTTTTTAGGGGCATTATAGCAGCAGGGCGCTCCACTTGAATTCTTAGCGTCGTCTTTGTGAAATCAACCACGATATTTCTTTGACGGATACGGTATCTCACGTTTATACATGATCAGATGACGAAGGATGACGTGTAAGAAAAGGTCGCAGCAAGAGCATCAATGATTTTTACAGGAAGCAAAATTCCGCTACAAATCTGGGTCTACAAAGAACTTATCAGATTCAATTAAAGACATTCCTTTGAAGTGCTGGTTGAATCAGAGCTTCGCAATGCCTATACCTATCAACGTAAAAATCTAAATTCTGTGCCCATGCGCAGTGTAGCCAAAGATTATAGATGGCGAATAGATCCACTATGGATCTTTGGTGTAGCTCTGCATTAACAACACATTGCAGTCATACGTAATACTGAACGAAAACCATGTCTTAAAGTGTGTCGGGAGTCAAAATATTTTTTTTTTGACTACAGTACTTATGGTTTTCCTTGGCCGTTAGGAATTGTTTATCTCGCAGGTCTGGCTACTCCGGGACTGTATCTCCAAGTACATGTACGGATGGCGGAAGAAATTTATCATCGGCGAAACGTTTTACCTGGCTGGGGGATCAGCATAAAGAAACCGCAAACTCGTACATCTCTAAAACGACTTTCATCGCGGCAAACCTCACGTGACACAGTGCCCGACGCACACCCGCTATTTATGTTGTACGCAGCCCGTACTAATTAGTGTCAGCAGGAGGGCGTGACGACACATGTGGAAGCAGCAACTGACGGTTCGAGGCTTGGCCGTTCCATGCACTACACTCATCGGCAAGAAAAAGGCACATCCGCGTTTTTCTTCCTGCTTAATCATTCCGTGCGAGGGAGTGACTGGCACACAGGCCGAACTACAAACCATACGCTTGAGTAAACGTATTTCTCGCACACGAGTTTGCCTGTCACTCGCTCACGCATTCTCACGGTCAGTATTTACTTCATGTTCTAATCAGTGGGAAATTTGTGTGACGCTGGTAAATGCAAATATACGTTCCTGTATTGGGGGAGGGGGGTGCATTGCAAGATGAGTAAAATACGATTGGGAAATTTGTTTTGTTCGTTTCTGAAACCATCTCTTCTTTGAACGTTCTGTCTATTTGCATAGCTGACACACCCACGTTTTACACCCCGCTCACAAATAGGGACAAACCAATAAAAATAAATGTGCACGTATATATATATATATATACCCGTGTGTATTCACGCGCACACACACACACACACACGCATGAATGCCCGAGAACGCGCGCGCACACCTGCCCGTCCACCCACCCTATGTCGCTGACGATTTGTGCTGTGCACGTGGACAGAGTGGTGCATTTCTTGTCCCAGTCTGCACTTCGGAGACCCGACGGCGCGCCAGGATCTGTCAGCTGTTGGACATCTACCCTCGTGACGACGGATCTCTCGATCGCCGGGTGCCCGTCATCTCCAGTCTTAACACGGTGTGTAGCGGTGACGCAGAAGCCGTGACACTAAAAATAGACAAGTCTCGTTCACATTCATCGGTCTGAGGGGCCGGGGCAGCGGGGGGCACACCCAAAACACAACTTTTCTTCAAGAGCTGCAGGTTAGGTCTTTTAATTCAGACCGACGTTCAAGCCTCGCACCTCAAATCCAATCGACTATTATCCTCCTCGCTGCAGTATAATCCACCGGTCAGGGGTCACGGCAGCTCTACCTGTTAGGAAGGTGGGGTGAGATGGGTGGAAATGAAAGGTCCTTGTTAATGTACAATGAAAGTGACAAAGGAATGTAATCTTTTTTGGAGGACCTCCCACCCCCAACATAGCCTGTGTATCATATCATGATTGTCGATCACTTTGTTACTGCAGAGAACGTAAAACAAAGTTATAATAGTATAATAAAAGTAATTCAAGGCGCACACACTCTCGTCCGCATGCGCACATACAATGCTACACGCACACACACACGCACGCGGCCTCATTAAGTTCAAGTTTGTTGTGCGTCATGCAGTTTTGATGTCCTTGATCACGACATCACATGAAAATGTGGTTATTTAAAATCCAACGAAATCCGAATACTAGATATTAGGGAGGACATCAGAAAAAAGCAAAGCCGGGGGATGTGAGTTATTGACTGCTGTTTGATGAAACATAAATGCTTTTTCTCAAAGTAGATGCTTTACCGTATCAGCTGGTAATAAATGAAATTCATTTGCTGTGCAGATCTAGAGTTTAAAGATCGTTTTAAAATAAACGAAATTTAAACATTGTGATTTATTTAACGAAAGGCTTCACTGCCTGGTAGCAGTAGTACCCTCACAGCATTGAACTCTACCAGTTTTCATTATGATGAGAGTTTAAGATATGTTTTCCGTTCGGAGCAGTTCGTTGAGATGTGCTGTCAAAGGGGGAGAAAGTTAAGTTTTTACTTATACGTAGTGGATCTCCGATGCTGAGTCACAAATCGCCATTTCACTCCATTTCATTTTGCAGCCGATAGTCGGAGTGATTCCTTACTGCATTTTCGAGTCCGTACATCTGAATGAGACTGGCACAAAACTTGTTTCTGCTAGCGTCACTTTGTGCTCTGTCATTCGTTTGCTCGCGCGTCTCTCAAGCTAAAGTGCCTGTGAACTTTCCCTTCAATACACCCCTCGCAGACACACCAGGGAGTAAAAATAACTGTTTGTTGAATTCTAATACTCACTTCTGTTTCTTCTTGCTTATTTAACATTCGGAGATTTTTCGCATTCTGCTGGCCAGACAACGGAAAGAACTTGAGAACTCTCGTAGAGACGGAGTGCCAAGCGCGTGTGTGAGACAGCAGTTTAGCGGCGAAGCCAGACAATGTCTCAACTGTTTTATTAGATTCACTACACTACCGTCATGAAACTGTCAAACGCATTTTCACTCATCCTCGACTTTCCCCCTCCCCACACCCTTCTTTCGTTTTGAGCCAAGCAAAAACGTTTCACCCCTTGGATACCGCAAGATTCAAGACAAAAGAGAAACAACAGCGGGTATTGTTGGCCGAAAAAGGATCCACTTGTTGATATAAGGATTTCTTTCCCCTGGCGTCAACAGATACTGTTTGCAGGTGGTCTGCTGCCGTAAGGTGGCACATGTTAAGAGTATAAAACACATGTATCATACATTCCACAACAAGGCCGGATTCGGGTAGGCGTGAGGACTTTATGTGTGTTCTCGTCTTCCTGCTCTCCTACCCGCCACAGCCAGAAAGAAAGAAGGAAGAAGAAAGTTAGACAAGACGCCCCCCCCCCACCCAAGAACAAGGGGCTAAGAAAGTCAAAACGCAGTTATATTCAAAAATAAATTCATTTAAATCTAAGCATAATCCTGCATATCTTTAGTTTTCCCCATAAATTTTCCTTGTTCTTCGATTGTACTCTCAGGTAGCACCCAAATTGCAAATAAATAAATAAAAGAGGTTTGACAAGATAGGTTTTCACTCAAAATGACTTTTAGAGTGCATCCTCAGCCTTTGACTGGCGGCTCCGCAAGGAAGGTTATAATTTATTAATGTCCGCTTTGTGTATTGTAGATGAACTGAAGAAATTGCTTCATCTCTCACCAGGACCATATGCTAGAAGAGGTTAAATTTTGACTGATTTTTTTTATAAAGCATGCACTCTTAAATTTATAATGAGTGATAAACTTTCTCATCAAACGAGTCTTTTTGACCTTTACTGTTATTTACATATGCGAAAAATTAAAAAAAATCGGTTGAGTCCATGTAAATACGCTATGTTGTCATGGTGTATTAATGCTGTTTTTATTATTGTTGAAGATCATGCGGCACGAAAGCCATACGATAAATGTTGAATACCGATAGAATATGTTGATATGTTTAAATAATTCATTAAAGTCTGGGCATTCCGTGGCTTAAAACAGAGTACCGCAGACCAAGCGACCGACAGAGGTTTCCAGATAAGGCGATACGAGAATGTAACGATGCAGCAAAACATTCACGAGCAGAGGTTCTGCATGGCATATTCTGTAGCTCCTCAACTTCAAGCAACCTGCTGTTGTCAGCGCTCTGTTCTGCGGTGCTCGCCAGTGGCTGAAATGAGCAGCGGGCAGACGAAGTTTAGTGCTCTTGAGCGTGCAGACAGCAGCGCCGCCATCATTCTGTCAAGACAGCAGGCAAGGCCGAGCACTTGGCAGAAGAGTGATCGCAAAACTCGTCTGTTTGTCTGCTCTGAAAAAACATGCTTCGTCTCGTGACGCTCCCACGAAGTGTTTTTTAGCCGAAGAAACGGAACCAGTGACTCCAAGGAGGACATGAGCAAACAATACCCCCTCCCCCTTTTCTTCCCTTGATGTGGGCGATTAAAACACTTTCCGCGAGAGAACGCAGGTAACTCTTGACTAGCTTTTGATCTGGAACATTCAGAGTAACGAGGAGATACAGGGACACGCACGCCGCATTACAGAGATGTAAAAGTGGAATTTTTTTCTGTCACAGAAATTAAAGACAAAGTATGGGAGGTCTCGAAGTGTGTGATTGTTATGTATGGATGCACAGAAAGCAGATCTGTTAATCTTTAGAGGTTGGGTTTAATTAGTGGTCTCAATGAAGCAAAGTTGCCGACATGTTCCACTGAGGTCGCTACTTTCGGCAGGAAATAAAACCCTACTCTTGAAAGATGTGAAAGATTGTCATTGCTAATTTAAACAAGCCAAATTATTTTATTAAACTGATAACGATGTCGATGCCGCAGGAATGGCGAAGTTTCAAACAAACACACACACACACAGTACAGACTGTCGCTCGTCAGTAAATATAAGTTTGCTCTTGGGCACGACATCCAGGGACATAAACTGCCCACCCGACTGAAGCAGGATCATTCATTTTTTGCTTCTAATTGTTAGCGCGTCCACAATAAACTTAGCTGGTTTACAAAAAAAAAACCCGACGTAATTATTAGATGTTAGAAGTTGGATTATACTACTTTCAGATGGTAACACAATGTTGAGGGATTAAAATCTGATGTTCAACAGCATATTATGGGCATTCAAAAAGAAAATGATATCCCTCTTCTTAGTCATATCCACACGATATGCTTTCTTTGGGAGAGGATGCACTTTGGATTTGAATTTTTTTTAGTACTTCTACCTGTTGATTTGTGATGTTGACTCCGGTTAAAGCTGTCGGAGAAACTGCATTTTAAAACCATCAAAATAGTGACACAATGTGAATTAGCGCAATGGATATTTCTTTGTTTCCTCGTTGGACTTTATAGAGTTTACTTGTTTCAAAGCGTGAGTCCTACATTTTGACTGCACATTGCACGAACATATGATGTGTATTTCATTCAACATGGTTTTTGTCTTTGGAGTACGACTTGTATTTCCCACACACGTTATACGTCTATAACTATCTGAATCCTGACATGCCAGTTTTGTTCGAAGCTGGCTCTTAGTTTAAACTAAACTCTGCTGCAAAATATTTGTTCCCTCCAAATCCTCTATGTTACGAAATCCTGGCACACCAATAGCAACAGATTTGTTGCGGGCTTGGACCGGGCTGCATAGACGTTACTACCACCTGATCATACGTAAATGTGGCCGTAAAAATACACAGGGGAAGGGCCTTATGACAGCTTTTATAACAGGAAGCGCAAATACAAACGCTCAACCAAACCCAAGTTTCAACCCTTTTTGCTCAGAGATTCATCATCGTCCGGTAAGCCATTTTAAGATCATGTAATAGTAGTTTCATAAATCGTGACCAACACTTTATGGATTTTGCAACTGCACTTGAGGTATTGGGAATCATTCGCCGTAAATGATACGATTAGGTGTTTGGAGTGACGGCTTTAGCAGATTTGGACGCAAACACTGGTGTTTATTTTTCAAAAAAGGAAGGGAGGGCCAGTCCTCATATCTTTGTAAGGAACGACTTACACGTCGAGCACACTACTTTAATACAAGACTGAGACGTCATTATCTCCAAAATTCCACAGTGTGCTGAAAATCTCACCACAGCCTCCACTTTGCTTGCATCGAAATGTCGATCATCGTGTTCTTCAAACATAAACAATTGGGGATAGTTAGACCAATGCGTTAACTGTTTACTTTGAGGAGCGAGAAGAGGATGGGCCAGGGGTTTGAGTTTGGGGCTCCGAACCCAACTGCACCACATTTCCCCAGCTGACCTAGATGGGGATGGGTACATGACGTTATATGGCATAGGCCTGTAGAATTTAAAACGAAACAACGAAGTATACAACATAAAATGATAAAAAGAGGAAGAGATAATGTAGGGAAGGGAAGAGATAATGTAGGCTATCTAGAGAATACGAGAGAGGGAAAGGGAGAAGGAAAGATAAGGGGGTCTGGCAGTGCAAGAAGACAAGCATAATATTCTGGATATATAGGGCGATAATTACATTGATCTGGGAACTTCTTGTTTATGTTATAGAAACCACAATCTCAGGAGAAGCGTTTCTGTACCATCCGATCCTTGCATTGTCACAAATGTGCTTGATAAATGTAAACTTTCCAATACTTTCCTTTCTTTTTACCACTAAAGTGACGAATATAATTAAAGGGATTTGGCATAGTATAATTGGTCAGGGAAGGGGAGAGAGAGAGAGAGAGAGATAGACAACAAAGTGGTGGTTTCCACTCCCCTACGACTTTAAGATTGCGGGACAACCTTTAACCTGTCCTTTCCCTACTAGAGGATGGGAGGGGAAGAGAGGGAGGGAGGGAGAGGAAAAAACCTATATCTCCTCCAACAAGGAAACAGCAAGACGCAAAATAGCAAACACAGACAAGACACACGTTGAAGAATGCCTGGCTAGCGAGCTATGACATTAACAATAATCTTTTAAAATACATCTAAACTGCATGCCAGAGAGTAAAGACATAACGACCACCCAGTTTCCAAGGCGATTTTTGTTTTCGTATCAGTTAATTGCCGGTGTACATCAATGACCAGCAGCTGCATCGCGGAGATCTCTTAGCTGGCCGCCTGGGCCTTGATGCCGGAAGTGACCTCTGTTTTTCTGACGTTTCTTTTGTGATAGACAAACTTGCTTTTCGTGCGAGGGGTCACCCGTGCTGCGTACAGGTAAGATCCGCTAATGCCTTGCAGAAGAAGGGCATCTGCGTTGTCTGACGTCACGATGTTCCTTTCATTTAGTCTCATTAAATTCTTATAAATATTTTGTCGACCCATATTTATTTTGTTTACGACTGTGATTTACAAGTACTTTTCCGACACTGGTCTTGTTACTGAGTTAATTTTAATGTTAACATGCGCATTAATTAATTTTATCGCGAGGTATTGGTGTTCCGAGCGTCTAAATAAAAAGCGACCGACTTTTCCTTTTATTTGAACGAGAGAGGGTACCTGCCTACATCCAGCCATTACTGGTCTTGTTTTAAGCTTCCTGCTACCTATCGATGAACAACAGAAAACTAAATCAGTTTTTAAAAAACCGTAACACTCGTACCATTTCCTTCTATTTTAATTTCATTCTTCTGCGTGTGCGTATTAAGCTATTTTTAGTTTTTACTGCATAGCAAATCGCGCTGACTGCGTGTCAGTAAAATATTTTCAGTTCACTTCGATGGATGGCTGTACGGTGATGAGCTGCTTCCAATGTTGAAAGAACGAGCACTAGAATCTAGTTATTTTAAAGAATTTTGTTTTTTTCATCTGTTTTGTTGCGATAGTGAAGGTCTTGACTTTTGTCTGTCCTAGCGTTAAGCCTATATCATCTGATAACAATTCACTGCACTGTCTCCACAAAGCGAGTGGAATACAAATCGTAAACTTTTCAACTCTTCAGGCAGAAAGTCATTAGACGGGCACTGGCCTTCTCTTGGCGTCTGGACTTCGTCTTACTTCAGCCGTTACGTCCAGCGTGTCTTGAGTGGGCATTTGTCTAGCGGGATGATGCTTGGTTCCCCACAGCCCACCCAACGTCGCCAGCAGTCCCCCGGCCCCATTCTTACTAAAAGCCAAGCACTTCGGGGAAGTGACGTATGCAATTAGCCGTGTTTGCGAGGGGGGTAGGCTCATGCATTTTCACGCACGCACTCGCGTACTAAGGCACGCACCAAATGATACACTTTTTTTTCATGTGCAAAGATTTTAAAAGAAGGTAGAACCTACAGTCAAGCAAAGAAGCAGGCAGGCAGGGCGGCAGGCAGACAGAGCTGATGATGCTGATACACATGTCAACAAAGAAATCAACTTCATTGGATTTGTAAGGGCTGGTGTCAAGCTAAATCTTTATGGCATTTGGTCCCTGAGACTAGTTTTCTCAAAATTTTTCGTAGTCGCCTTTCCTCCGCCTTTTTTCTCACTTTCACCCTCATCCGACGAGATGCCTTTGACAGCAGAACGCGGCGGTCGCACGAGGTCCGCGCGACTAAAGGAATTCTACGTTCCACTCCCTCCAGGAGCAGGTGAAAAGACAAACGTTACAGACAGGCACGCGCCATTTCACGTCAGCTACTGACAACTCTCAATCCCTTCCCCACCTTGGCCTTTGAATCAGTTAACATGGCATCGCTTTGCACTTGTTGAGGTTTTTTTTTTTTTACTTTCTGGCAGAGGTAGAGGGAGGAGGCTATCTTTCCTTTCTTTCTTCCTTCATTCTTTATCATCGTCCTCCTCATTCCTCGTTTGTTAGTTTTTATCCACAATTACACGTCAAAGCCAATCAGCGCTGAGGGTGATGAATGAAAGTGTTTCAAGCTCTCGCCAACTTCACTCACGTCTCTAATAATTTACCGTGCCATATATTTAGGGATGAAGTGAAAGGAAAGGTGATGGGGTAGGGGTTGGGGAGCTGGTGGTGGGGGTGAACTCGACGAGATAACCGTATCGGCGTACCTTCGGTCACAACTTACGGGTCAACACACAGGTACCCGATATGCTTCTGAACCCCTCCCCCCTCTCTCATTCCCCCTCTCTTGCCTCTTTTTTTTTATCTCCGCACTCTCGTTTCCTCATCCTCTCTGCCTTTCTCCATTCTCTCTTTCACTCCCCTCTCTCATCTCTTTCTCTTGATCATTAACAGTCATCTACCTTCCGTTTTCTCCCGGCCGTCCTTTAGTTAGTTTGCCTGCCTGCTTCCTTGACTTCCTGCCTGTTTGTCTGTTTGTCTCAGCTTGAAATAATTATCGAAAATGAAAACTGTTTTACATAATGTGTGTGTGTGTGTGTGTGTGTGTGGAGGGGGGGATCCGAATTTATGTCACCTCGTCGGTCATGCCAGTGCAAACTGTAACAAGACAGCTGTGTTTATGACTCCGCCCCTACACGTGCGCTTTCTTGCAGCGCATTCTGCTATGATCACTCATTCATAAAATCATTTCTACCGAACACGTGAATACTTGCAGACGTTATTAACCACAAATTTAAATCACTTTTTACCGGCAGCTAAAACCTCACTTTTTATGCTGTCTGCCGGGAGGGTGGTGGTGTTGCTTTATAAGCCCGCAGCATTACAGCTATAGTGTTTTGTGAATACAGGTACAGAATTTTACGTAAGGAGACATTTCGAGCCACATAATTGTGTGTGATATAGACATATATGCTATAAGAGCTCATTGTGAGTTCAGTGATCTAGTCCTCTTTGAGTGTTATGGCTATACTGTGTGCGTGCATGAATGTGACAGCGCGTGCGTGTGTGTGCGTAATTCATTAAGAAAATCTTTTTTCTTTCAACTCATTTATCATTTATCGAAATATTTCAGGAGTAAGGTGATAAAACTGATTTTTGTGGGTGTCTGTTACCAGGCTGTATTTTGCCTTACGTTGGTGAAAAACGCAGTTTAATTTTTAAAAAAGGAAAATGAAAAAAATGACAAAAGAAAAAAGGAAGGAGGAGAAAATGAAACGGAACATCGCAGTGAAGGTTCAGGTAATTTAAAAAGAAAACGTATAGGGCAGTTAAGGTTACGTCCTGTACACGCACCGTGCTTTCCCTGTCATTCTCGTTAGTTCTCGGAGTTTTCAGACCACAGTGTTCGAGATATGCTCGCGAGTGAAGTCTTGGCTTGCCGACATACGTCATGCAGGTCGGTACACTGCAATCGCCATGAGACAGGCCGGGCGCACTAACAAAGGAGTACACAAGGTTTTTCAGACAGCGTCTTGACAAACGGCGGCGGGCGTAACATTCGGTCCCTCCTGTTGGCGGAACGGATGGTGAGGAGGCAGACGATGAAAGCCGATACGGAAAAGCGATTGCGAAATGAGAAAGATGGTTGATCTCTTGCCCGTTAGCGGAGGGATTTGTCGGCTGTAAACGACACAACAAGCAAGGCGCAGCAGAGTTATGTGTTTGGAATTTTTGTTGCTGTTTTTTTAAAAAATCACTTAGCAGCAGGCAGCGGCTCGAAACGAAGAGAGATGGGAAGGTTTCGCTGCTCTCAGACAGACGTCTATGGAGTTCTGATCATATTTTAAACGTGTTGTACCCTGGTCGGGACTTGGTTAATTTCTTTAGCCGGGTGCAGGCGGGCAGGAAGAGGTCGGGAAGATGATTTGGCGCAAGAACAAAACACAAAAGGGTGAATAGAGCTGAGAGGATCATTATTACAAGTTTTTCCTACCAACGATTACTGAACAAGATTTACAGGACAAAGCGCATCTCGGACGAAGCACATCGCGAAGTGTTCAGCTGGACAAAACATGGAGTACCTTCTTATGCCAATCGCCGCCATTTTAACAGCTTGCCGTTGTGTCGATCACTCTCACGATGTTCTGGAAAATGATCTCACTCATAAATAAGACAGGGATTGCTTTTCCCCCTCCACTACAAGCACCAATTTCAGACTTGTTATTATTTTGTCAGGCCGGACTTCACACTCTGCTTTATCTCACGAGACCATGCACAATGTTTTTTGCCCGACTTGTGTTTTGTCCCGCGTGCCTTGTCCTGCGTGCTTTATCACACCTGTTTTGTCCCGTTTGCATCGTCCAGAAAAGTTTACAATAATGACCCATTCATCTTTACCCGACCTAGAGGACCTGATCAGGGAAGGTAAATATAGTTGCTGAGCAAGTAAAACTTCTGATAGCTTTCCCGACTGGGTGAGAAAATATTGTCAGATATTTTCCATATTTCATGGCAAACCTTTTTCGTCGATTATAGGTCACCTTCGTGCAAAGGAAAAGTAAGGTAAATTTCCCGGAAGGGGAAAAATGATTTAATGTTCAGGTGCGCATGATGGTTATAACGAATGTCCCTAGCAGGATAATATCAATAGGAACCTACATACACTGGGTTTGGTAGTTGTTTTAAAACATGGGAGGGGGGCGGAGGAGATAACAATTGCATGCGTTTGTACCTGTAAACGCGCGGGTAAAGGCCGCATAATTATATGCATTTAAGTCTTACGGGTGTTCCTTGGTTCACCCTTGGTACCCACGCACCTTGGAATACCTTATAACCTGTCACCCAAGCATTTCTCAAAAGGAACTTTCCATTTCTCTTCACACCCGCCATGCCATCCGCCATCTATGCCGTATACCCGATACTGCGTCAACAAGAAGCCTGGTGGAGTTCTTAAGGCTATGACTTCCCCGTCGCCGGCCAGGGGAGTGGGGCGGGTGGAGAAGGAGTCCTCTTGTTCACGGAGCAAGCAAAGATGGGTGGGATTTGTTATTGTTACTCGTGAAGACGATTCTAGATGCGATTCAAGGTCACACGGGTCGCGTTTTTCGCAAGGTTGTAAATCTAAAGCGAAGACTCGGCGGGTCAGGAGGGCCTTGCAGGAAGTCTTGGCTAGCCACGAGTGCGTGCACGCACACGAGATGTAAACCTGTCTCGGTCTGCTTGGAAAAGGTTTGAATGCAGCTGACTGTTAAAATTAGTTTTCGACATAAGAGTACGTCTAGTTGCAGTCACTGAGAAACCGTCATTTTCCCCAGACGCACATTTTCTTGGCAGTGAATGATCCGGCAAGAGGACGGATAATTACTGATTTATGAGGAAAGAGAGTTAAAGGAAAAGGGGTAGACAGTGAATTCCTGCCCTGTATGACTAAAAAAAGAATCGGTTCTGGATCGTTTTCTTGCTCCGTGAAGTACAAAAGTCAGTCATGTTGCGCACGGGCTCACCGGAAATAGAGGGCGCTGCGTATAACACGTGCGGGATGTCCAGGTGTCTCTCTTCAATCAGAACGCATACTTTCCTACAGGGTTTCATGAAAGCAGTGATAAAGATCTAGCAGAGGCATCTGCGACTGCAGAAAAAAACCCTCGAGTTAATTTTGTGGACAAGGGATTGAAACGTCTGTGAAGACGTGGATTCTTCATTACTTTCAGTTTGAGACATACTGTGGCGGAAACTTCTCGGTTGAAATTAGATAACATTTTGTCCTTGCAGATGTACTTTTATTTGTTACAACTGCTAATTGTGAATCAGTAGGGTGTATATGTAGTCTACATATATATATATATACACGGATTTGTGTTTTCTCCGTGTTTATTTCATCTACGGTCTTTAGTAATTATTCATTCACCTACAGACAAGATTCGATTATTTATAATCTCTTGTGCACATGTACCATATACCGACAGATTTATTTTAAAACTTAGGAACTATAGCTAAATCCTCTGGCTGTGGTTAAAGGAGTACATAAGTTTACTTGTGGGTAACTAATTTCTTTAAAGTGCTCTGAAAGGTTTTGTTTGGTTTGAAATATGCGAGCACACGGATGTTAATAAAAAGACCGTTTCGAGCCCCATCGAAGCTTTATATTTTCATTATGTTTCTATTTACGTGCATTCAATAATTGCTGTTATTCGTTTCCTTTCGTCTGTTCCCCTTTTCCTCCTCTTTGCCTTCAAACTTCTTTTCGTCTTGTATTCTCCTTTCGGTTGACAATGTAACAGCAACAGTAAGACTAGCAGATTTTCGTTTCTAAATGAGAGTGGGACACGTTTTGTCAGTGATTGCAACTAGACGTACTCTTATGTCGTAAACGTTTGTTTACGCGCAACTCGAGTTACAATTTCTCGTTTTTCCGTCCGATTGGTATGTCTTCCTATACGTAGCGTTGACCCGCCACTTGCGACTTGTCGAGCATTGCCAGCTTTCGGCGACCAAGTGTTGTTTACACTCTGCAGTGTGGCTTCCTCTGCCGACTGAGTTCTATTTACACTCTGCAGTGTGCCTTCCTCTGCCGACCGAGTTCTATTTACACTCCGCAGTGTGTCTATTGTTCTGGTCACGGGTGTGGTGCCCTTTCCGCCTGTCTTTTGCGCGGCACCCTCCCAGACCGGAAGCTGGCTCCTGAATATTGATGGCGCGGCCGTCTGGAAGGACAGCGGAACCGAGATGGATTTGCCGGACTATTTGTTTGGTTAGCTGCAATTGGCAGCGTCGCACTGCCTCATTTGCGCACTATGAATGGTGGCCAAACACATTAGAGAGTGCAGCCTTGCTGCCTCACAAACGCCTTCCAGCCTGGGTGCTTGACCGTTCATATATTAACCGCGCTGCAGTTGTCTGCCGTGAGAAATGGACACAAAGATGCAGACTAGAAAGTCTTTGGAAACGGACCAACACCTCGGAGAGCGGACCAAGAGCAGTGCCTAAGGGCGGGTAGAAGGGGGTGCCTGGGACCCTAAACAGTCGTACGAGATTACTCAAAAGTTAAAAGAAAAAATCCACCGGCACCAACAGCTGTGTGTAAGATCTTTTCTTTCTGGTGGAGATGAGCTTCAGATTTCTTGATCACAACAGTCTGAATAACCTTTTCCTATTATTTTTTAAATAGAATTTTAAATAGAATTTTATCCTCATCAACTTACGGTGTTAAGTATGTTTAAGAACTTCGTGTGAAACAAAACAAAGAAAACAAAATAATTTTTAAAACACAAAAATTCTTACACAGAAAAGCACTTCCCCCTATACATATGCATTCAGGCTGATTCACTGTTATGTGTCGACTTTTCTTTTATAAATCTTAATGTGTTAATAGACGTTAATTGTAGATATCATTAGAGTAAATTGTAGATATCGTTAAACGTTAATAGTAGATATCATTGGAGTAAATTGTAGATATCGTTGTTTAGTGGTGGTAGCATGTATCGTCAATGCTGGATTAAAGCTATTAACAGAAAAAGTGTCCTTCCGTTTATAAATCAGAGCCTTTACCCCAAAGTATACAATGCAAAATTCTACTAGCTATGTGAACTTCAATAAAATCCACATCGCAATTTGTCTAATACCACTGGTAGATGCAGGCAAGCTTGCATAATAATAATAATAATAATAACAATAATAATAATTTTGTCATCAGGTCTTCTTGTATTCACAGATTTTGTTTCCTGTTTGTTCTCGTTTTCTCTCTCGTTATGGCTTTTACTGGACCGATGTGAAAGAGGTATGGAATGCGTCTATATAACGCGCGCTATAAAATGAGACAGGAATAGTAACGTATGGTGGTTAGAGAAGGATAAGACAAAAATATGTTGATCATGTATATCAGTCTGGGCACAAAAGGCACTATTCACGCTTGCTTCATGTGCCAGAGAGTCATCGGCTAGCAAGAACGTATGACTTCCTCACGTAAGTGTCAACCCACCGGCAGCAAAATCCACACATATACCTAGGTCTCCGCTGCTGGGGAATATGACTTGAAAGCAGGGGATAGATTGTCCCTGGGATTAAACCACGATGTATCGTGCGTACCGCTTGCGTTGCAGGACGGCAGACGCTTCTAGCGTGCGACCAGGAACGCGACGAAACGACTGTCGTGGTGACAAGCCCTCGCCAGAGGGGCCGGAAGGTTCAGCCCCACGCCGACCTCAACCTGCCCCCCACCCCCAGGCCACCCCGGCAAAGAAAGGTCGAGAGTATAGACGAGGTTTGGAGGGGCGGAGGGTGGCGTAGTGAAGAAACGTCTCGATCAAAATGGGGAGAACGTGTCATAACCCCTGTTGTGGCCGGGCGAGAAAAACATCTTTTCAAAAGGCTTACGGGCATCGGCGACATTTGTTTGTATATTATCACTGGTAGACGCAGGCACCCTCGCACCCGTTCCCGGCACCCGTTTTCCACCCCTCACCACCACCCGATCTCGCCACCCCCCCTCCCTTGCTATCACTGGCGAAACAGAATTCTTCGTGGGGTCAGTATGCAGACGCACGGGCTATCGCCTCTTGACTCTGTGTTCTCTCTTCGCCGTCTTGTCTCCGTTGTCTGTCTTCAGCGGAATTTCATCGATTCAGCAACAGCTCTAGATGGGAGGAGCTTGGACTAACAGAGAAGTGGGAGGCAGGGACGGAGGAAGGGGTGCGTTGGCAGGGGTTGTGTGGTCAACGTGCACACTGGAAGGGTCTGCTTCTTGTGAAAGGTAAACGGTATGACAGCCAGCGCGAGCCGGTTATATTTAGCATCGTCGTCTGCTTTTAGAACACAGGAGTGGAGTTGTCTCATAAGCAGCTGAGGAAAGAAGAGGAAGAAAGCGCATCAACCAGTTAGCTGCAAACTCCTTTCTTTCTTTCGCTCGCTCGCTTGTTCGTTCTTTTTTCTTTCTTTCGTTCTTTTTTCTTTCTTTCGTTCTTTCTCTCTTCCTTTCTCTCTTTCTCTCTTTCTTTCTGTGTTTTCTGTGTTTTGTTCGTTGCTTCGATCGTCCCGTCCATCCTTCCTTATTTATACTACTTTTCTTGTATTCTCATTTTAATAATCTTTTTGGTCGTTTCTTTCTTCCATTCAGAACTGCTCCACACAACCTCGATTTCAGACTGACGGTTTAACAACTTGACCTGCTAAACCGCTAAGATCATTGCCCCCAATTGGACGTCTGCTCAAAGAGAAAACACGAATATACCTTGTGTAAATGCCGAAATCTCAGCATTTTAACACAAAGTACACCTATGTGTCTTCTGCGTAAGCACCTTCTGGAAAATTTATACGCGTGCAAGAATGCACGTCCTTCCTTTATGCATAAAAGCACATATAAAAATTCGGCGTTTGCGCACTCCATGCTTGGAAGTCTCCTGCAAAACACATCTTTAGAGAAAAAGAAAAAACGGCGTTTGCACAAGATATACCCATGCTGGCTCTTCGGGTCAAAATATAATTTGGAAAAATCCGACAAATGCCCCTAGATACGAGTGTTGCTTGTGTTCGTAAGTAAACCATTTTTCGACAATAAGACGCGCGCAGACATGTGCTTCCTCTTTGCCCGGCAGCCTGCACGTAACTCAACTGGAACAGCGGCGAGGGGGTTTCGCCTCCCGGGATTCTTTTAGCGTCCGCACAAAATTGCTCTGTATTACCAAAACAGATCCTTCCAGCTCGAGATAATGAGAGAAAAACAAAGCCCCATCCATCTGTGTCATGCGCGTGACTTGAGGAGGAAGTGGCGGAGTTGGGGGTGGGGGGAGAAGTCGGGTTGACGGTGGCACCAAGAACATTTTTAGTCATACGTTTTACCTGCTTTCCGTACGGCTCTTTTGTTCTGCAAAAGTAGCTGAGTTCTATTTTTATGCAATGAATAATTTTATTTTGAATGATACTTCGCTCTTACCTGCTTCCGGTCCAAAAGACAGAATGCAGGTACTGGTATTGTCGGATCTGACTTGAAAGAATATAGTTGCAGATGAATAAATGGGTATAGACAGGTTACAGGTAATGAAAAAGTCAAGTAGCCATCAGGTGAGCTGACCGTTGCAGATCTGTCATGATTGGCTTCTCGTATTCGTAAGTTTTATTCTAGAATGTGTGCGTGAGAGAGAGAGAGAGAGAGAGAGAGACTGTTTGGTGAAAGAAAAACAATTCCCCGTCTGTAGCAGGGCGGTGTGCTCCGAAATTTGTCTTATTTCTTACAGTACGCCGGGGACGCTGTGGTGTTCCGATCGCGTCGTTACCGCCGTCTTCATTAGATGTCAGAAAAGAGTCAAAGTCACTCGGTCTCCGTCCCGTTCAGTCAAGCTCGCCTGAAGTATTGTCAAGAATTCCACTCTAGACTAGCGCAGCTGTTGTTGCTACATAAAAGGGTCTAGCGAGCGGCGCGGGAGGGTGTGGCGGAGGGTGGAGGCGGGCAGAGAAGGGAGCCAACGAGGGGAGAAGTGCGCTGTCCGCAGGGTCTTGAACGACGAAATAATTGAGATCAACAAACGGTTTAATCAGAGAACGATCCCTGGATGATATCTAAAATGTTTATTTTGAAATTTGTATGCACAACGCCCGTATCCGTTCGACCAACCAACCAACCAACCAACCAACCAACCAACCAACCAACCAACCAACCAACCAACCAACCAACCAACCAACCAACCAACCAACCAACCAACCAACCAACCCGGAAGTAAGCAAGCCGTTCACGTGGGTACCGTTGTCTACAGCCATTATGGGACGGATAGAATTTACTCTTTTCCAGATAACTAAGAGACGTTGGTCTTAAACAAAGAGGACAAGAAAAACATTACCCTGGTATTTAGGCGCGTGTTCATATGGTAGCAAAACACTACGAGACTAAACGAGAAACAACTTAATCACACCGGGTCGCCCTCATTATCGCCCAGAATAATTATTATAAAATGTTTATTTTGCAAACTCTGTGCTTACGCCCCTCTGCATTTGAATGCCTTCTTGCTTTTATTCATCGCAGACTTTTCTTTTACTTCTCCACTTGAAATTAATCGATTCAGTTCTTTCAGCCATACTTAAAATATATTTTGGGTTTCTCGTTTGCCTTTATTTATTATTTAAGACCTCTATTTAGTCAAAAACGTCATTAAATTATCATTTTATCCTTTTATTTCCTGTATGAGCTCTTACCTGCCATAACTTCTCTTGAAAGTTTCATTTTTAAAAACCGGCAAATGAAGACGACTTTTATTCGTGGCTGTCTCTTTAGCACAATCCTGACAGTGATATCTTCTAAATACCCTAGCTTGCCTACTCTCAACAAAATCTCTCAGTTAAAAAAAAATTCGTCAGTTTAAAGTATTTTTGCTCTTTATTACTTTATACTGCACTTTCTGAGCCGCCACAATATTTTTTGAAATGTAACATTTTCTATTAAAGAAACATCTGTGGATAATTAAGCATGTCAGTAATATGCTACTTTGATTCTGAACTTGCTACATCACAAGGAATTCATCAAACTTTTTTTTTATTCAGTATTCTTCTCTCCCAAACGGAATTAGATTAATAGTTGCAAACACATAATACACCATTCCTAAGGAAAAACACATACGATGCAATGTGAAATAAAACAAAAAGCTCATTTAAGCCCCAAAATATGCCCTAGGCATTGTGTTCCTACATAAAAGAGTGTTATCTCCAGTTATATTAACCAGTTTGCAGTCAGTTGTCGCATTACGTTCTTGCGATACGCTATCAGACGCTACGTCAAATTATTGGAAACAACAAAAGTATAGTTTCACATTTCGGTATTATTTTTTTCTCCAAAATCTGGGTGTTTATTAAGCGGATTAATCCATCCAATCACATCACCATTTTCTACGAAAAAAGTGTAAATCTTGTCCTCGGTATAATGTGTACAGTATTTTCTCATACAACACAGAGTGGAACAGCCTAGGCTGCGTTATCTTCTAGACGGCAAAGGTGAGAGGCATGAAGTAAAAATTCTACAAATTCGAATGAAAGTGGTCGATGTTCAGTGTTCATTAACAAGCAATCTCTTCCTAAGAAAGCTCATTCTTGTGGAGCCCTACGCTGTTGAGACGACAAATGGATTAACCGTAAGAGATTACATTAATCTGGAGTCCTGCCCCGTAACGCAATGCTTAGCAAAATCACCGCTAGTGACCCATGCTCCTACAGTGTATTCGAGTCCTATAAAGTGCGTAGCAATTTTCTTGTAGAGTTGAAACATTTTGGAATGAGAGATGCTTTAATTAATCTTAGACTGGGCATTTTAACATCTTGTCATAGCAGTACAACGCTACATTCACAGGGTGTCGACCATGTGTCCGTTTTGGAGTCAGGAAGAATCTAACTCTGTTTTCTGTTTGTGTGCCTAAAATACATCGAACTGCGAGAACATTATATTATTCCTTACAAGTTTTATAATGCAATGTTTACAAAATATGTCTGAAATCTATAGGCTATTTCAGCTTACTGAACGGCATAACATAGGACATTACATCGTCAGTAATGCCCACTCTGTGCGAGAAAGTCTGATTTAAAAAAAAAGTTAACTTAGATTTTTGGAAGGGTGTGGAATTCCTGGCAGGCAGTTGCACTTTTCATGAGAATTCATTTTTCTTTACTACTATTATTATTATTATAATTACTATAATTACTATTATTATTATAATAGTTTTTCTAATGCTGTACTACTGCGTATTTTCAAGAAGCTTAGATTTTATGCACGCACTCTCCAGATTAACATCTTAGTGATGTCTACTTTGATGGTACGTACTATTAGGTAATTACTTGTTTAGCTGCATACTGTGGGAAAACACGGCCTCGGTACTCTGCATTTCTGTAAAATCTTTAAATTGTTTGTGAGGTAGGAATGGGTTTTCCCTGTGCTGGTGGCTTGTTTGACTTCGTCCTGACATCAATCATTTTAAAGGCTTCTCCCCGAAAATGAGGCGAAATAAAATCCCATAACTCTTTAATGAGGCTTGCTTCCTCACCGGTTGAGTTATTAAGGCTTGCTTAGTCGACTGAGACTGTTATGAAAGGCTACACATTTGTTGAGGCTACTGATGAGAAAGTGAGACGGGTGTTGAGGGTGTTGAGGAAGTAAGACATGCGTGATGCTGTTGAGTGAGCGAGACATACCATTTAGGCTGCTGAGAAAGGGAGACTTGCCTGTTTCGTGTGTTGAAGCTAGTGAGTCAGTGCACTTCGAAGCACCGTGGGTCGGTCTTCGCCTTTTTGCGGCGCGGTTCACACGTTAGGTATGATATCATCTTGATAAATCACAGCATGTCTGACATCATGCAGGGTGTAGGAGAGATGACCAAGATTGGTTTTCCGCGAACTGTCTGAATCAGGAGCTTGATTTATTTGTTGTAATAAGCACAGACTTTCGTAGATACAAAGACACATACAAATACAACTGATCATACCTTTCACTAGCTTAAATAATTTTAGATGAAGATTTCGCCGGTGGATTTTTTAAATATAAATTTAGGATGTGGGAGAATTCGTAGTTTTAGTATGAACATAGGCACATAGGCATAGACAAACTTTTCATTTATTCCCCGAGAACAGCTTGTATCAGCATTACAACAAAATTTTCACAGTCCTTTCTGGTGACATGTTCCAAGTCTGTGGGCTCGGTGGCAGAAGAGTTCGTTTCTGTCCTTCCACCCATAAGAGCGTAATAAAAGCCCGATAACCCTGTATCTTTACGAAGGGAGAAGAAGTACGAACGGTCGTGCAACCCATCCAGGCCGGTTTGCACAGGTGTCCACGTGTCGTTTCTGCTCTTAAAGCTGCACGTAAAATACACAGGGCGAACAGGCCTTGCAAACATTCAAGCAACCTAACCTTGTAATGTAGAAATAACACAACGGTTTCCAGGATGAGCTTTTTGTTAATCTCTTTGATATCACTTTTTTGTTGCAATCACAGGGCCATTGCCTTACATCTTCTTAATGGGATCTGAGATGACCTGTAGGGCTGTGTTTTAACCTACGGAAGTAGTGCGCAGTTCAATGTGCAAAGTTGACGTCGGTAGCTGTTCCATTCAAATGTGGCGCAGAAGAGATGGCAAGGGAGTTGTATTGGTATGGGTTCCGCACTTCCGCACAAAAGAGCTGTCAGTCTACAGCCTATCAGGGCTTGCTGCAGACAAATTGCTGAATCAGCTTCGGACATCGCACAGCATGACCATTGAAACGGTGAACTCGGTTCAGCCACTGCTTGATTCCTCATTTTTCAATTCGCGATATCCAAACTTCTGTGAATTTAGCCGAAGTTGCGATAGATTAGAACACGGCTTCAGGCGTTCCCACACGAGAAGGAGCGAGACAGAGACTTCATTTAACGTCCTCTCTCTCTCTGTCTCTCTCTCTCTCCGGACTATACCAGGTTCCCATAATGACACCCAGCACAGTTATCTTGCCCTTCCTGTAGCAGAAACTGAGGATTTCCGCCAGTGAAAACAGCCCCTATTGGCTAAAATGATCAAAAGGAATGAATTTGTCTCATCACATGACGATTATATCGGGAAGTCGAAAGTTTCAGAAGCTAAGGTCCCTGCCAGTTGTGACATGACGGGCCGTACCTTAACTTACTGGACTCGACTTCTCCAGAATTACTGGACAAACCTTTATGGAGATCTTGTAAACGTAGACTTAATTGAGCAATCGTCGCCAAAACCTTTACTGCATCAGGTCAATGGTTTCTACACCAAAGGGTGACGACGCTATGAAATAATGTGAATAACTAGAGAAATCTACCGAGGGAAAAGGCGCAACAGCAGTCACTTACTAGTCTGTCTCGTAGTCGGCGAAATACATCCTGTGTATCTGGCGTGAAATGCTGGAGCCCTTTACTCTTTCAACGTCCTGGCTAAGATGGCTAGGGGCAGAGGTCCGTGGGTCTACACGTTTCCGCTTCTCTTGGTCCTCCTACATTAACTCTCTCTCCATGTCCTGTCCCAGTCTGTATCTATATCCTACACTCGCGTTTTTGCCATCTTAAGTAGTAGGCATCCTGACGCCTTAACCTCGATTAAACCGGTTCTGGCCAGCCTAGGTTGGGGAGGAGCTATCAGCCTGTCTATGACGTACCTTCCACCTACCAGGTGTGAAGAGAAGGAAGGGGGAACAGGCTTACCTAAGAGTGACATGTGACAAAGAGCCCCCACCCTCGTAAAAGACACAACTGCGGCGAACCATTATTCAACATATATTTCCTACACTAACTGACTCGACAACATCAAATATATCTACAGACTATTTACAGAGAATCACCGTGCTCGTGTCTAGGGTAAGACGCTGCCTGATTACGTCATACCATGAGGAATCAGACAAAGAGGATAAACAAACTAAAGCCAGAGGGGAAATCACACTGCAACACGGCCTATGATACCGCTCTATACACAGATACAATAAGTGACCGACAACAGAGCTCCTACTCTCTTCACTAGTGAAACAACTGCTTTACCGCAATACACAGCTCTAAAGCTGTACAACGACCCAACCACGAAGTTTGTGACAACGCCACAACCAGCACTTCCCTCTATCTCCTCTTGGCATACGCCCGGCCTCTAGCTTATGACGCCTCCTGTCTCAAGATAAAACCACCTATCCTAAATCAACCCGAGTCCCAGACTCTAAGATAAGTTTATGGCAAGACCAGTCCTTATTCAAAAGGCACAACCAACAGTCACTTACACGTCTATTCCATAGACGTGTCGGCGAAATACAACCCAGTGTATTCAGCGTGACTGCTAGCTGTTGCTCCGACGTCCTGGCTAAGATGGCGAGGGGCAGAGGTCCGTGGGTCTACACGAGTGTCGGAATCCCCTACACTCAGGCTCCCCCTGCTTAAGTACCATGCGCCCACCACGCTCAGTGTTCATGGGTACCACCTTATTCTAGTTTAAACCAGTTCTGGCCAGCCTAGGTGGAGCAGGGCAGCTGCCATGACGAATCACGTAGCGCCCACCTACCAGGTGTCAAGAGAGGGAAGGGCGAACAGGCTAAACGAGGAGTGACAGGTGACAACCTAGGAGTGACATGTAACACCAGTTTCTCCAGCAACTCTCTGGAATCTGCTTTGGCAGCGCCGCGTGATAGCAAAGCACCGGCAGATGCACAGACCTTGCTGCTACAAAAGTACCCTGTATGTCCTGATATGGCCCTCCTTGATGTCCACTCGCTGTTACAACGGGTGAGGTGAAGCTGGACGAGCGAAGACAGACCACAGAGGTCTGTGACCTTTTTTACTGGCCACTTCAGCAAATCCGTACAACATACCTGACCACGAGCAGGTCGTGGGCAGGTAATGAAGCTGTCACCAAGCGGTCGCTCTGTCGCCTGCTTGGAGGTACGCCACTCGACATCACGGTGCCATACTTTCTGATGGTCTCGATGCTGGCCTTGCTATCACGTGGTATCAGCGCACCTACCATGAGCAAAACCAATGCCATAAGGTCAGATCACTCAGCAAAGGAGAAATCAAATTCCGACCCTCGTTGAGGAATGGTCATTTAATTAAAGATCCGCATTTACATTTTAAAAATACATGCGAAGTGGAAACAAATTTGGTCTCACTACGGACAACTGACAGGCCGGGACACGTGTCACGCATCATTGTAGAGTACTTGACTTTTTAAATTACGCTTTCCCCTCCCCCTTCCTCCCGATCTCCCAGCCCCTCACCGCAGCCGGTCTAAGACCTAAGGTTATATAAATCGTGAAGGCAAACGGCAGATTGTGAGCCTGATTAGCGATGGTTCTTGAATTCCTTGTCAGTGGCAGCTACTGGTTAGGCTCCGAAGGAAAGGGGGTGGGTTGGGGTGTAACAAGCACAAGAGAATTCTTGGTTGGCGATGACGTTTTCCTTACACGGGAATGTCTGCGACGTCAACTCTCCCTCCCCTCTCCCGCCCTCCTCGTCACGCGCCAGTCGCGGATGTCACCGAGCTACTGTCCTGGCTGCTGTTTGTCCGACGATCTGCCACTGAAGATAGCGGGCGACAAGAAACTCACCCCACCCCCTCCCACCCAAAGTGCGGATAAGTGTCACATTAGTTCCAGTCCTCAGGCCAGGGGTTGACGGAACTGATGGCTCGTTGGCTCCTTTGTCAGACTCAGAGCGAAGCACAACAGGGCCAGCCGACCCGCCTTCGCCTTTCTTTGATAGGCATAGGCAACCGTATACCCGAGGCGCGCCTCGCCTGGTCGCGTTTTCCTCGGCACAGCTGTCTCAACTGCTCAAACCATACGTAGCCAATTCGCCTGGGAACAATGACACACCGTCATCTTAACCTCCTGGTGAAATTTGTCCTCTTTGTGCGGAGAGGGCGCGGAAATGGAACCCATACTTTCTCCCCTTGACCATATCGTCTAGTCTGACAGGTTTATTAGTTCGTGTGAATGTGCGATTATAATTAAGACTTTGCGAATATTTTTTTTCTTGATTCCAGGTAAGATAAAACTTTAAAAAGTGGTTGCCTTTGTCAATAAGCCCTATTGTTCTGAACACTGAGTTTTTCTTGGTATGGATAAAAACTATTTCTCGATGGAAACCCGCATCTAAGAGGATAATAGCGGTAGCTACAGATTTTCTAAAATTTAAAAAATAGCCTTTTGTATACTGCTCTGTGTAGTTCGAGTGTTCACATTTATAGGGTCGACTCCAGGTACCCACCCCTGTTTGTGAATAGTTTGTTCAGTCATTTATTTTCATGCGTTAATATCAAGGAAATCCCTTTTTACAAATTTCCTGCTATATCATTCAAGCTATGTAATCATATTAATACTGACGCACTCATGTATAGGGCGGTGTAGCTTAACAGCCAAAGATATATATATGTATGACATTTTTTACAACACAGCAAAACATACACACACACACATGTATATATATATCATCACAAGAAGAGCTGTGTGAAATGCTTAGGCGAAACATCCAGAAATGTTTTGGAACAACTAATAATCTGGATATAAATTATGGAGGAACAGCAACATCGGTTTACCCACCAAGATCAAGCTCCACAAAGCCCTCGTCGTCTCCATTCTGTTGTATGGTTGTGAAAGCTGGACTCTGACAGCTGTTAGAAAAGAAGATCGAAGCCGTTGAGACCAGACGTTTTCACAAGGTCCTCAGAATATCCTGGACCGAACACAAAACAAACGTCTGTGTCCTCAACAACGTAGACAGACTGGCTGGTCCGCAGGAGCCTATCCTCGCCATCCAAAAAAGGGAAGCTGACAGGGTTCGGCCCCACGATACGTCGTAATACACTTTGCTAAGACCATCAGGAAAAGCTGGCTTGACACCATCAAGGAGTGGACAGCAGTTGGAATCTCAGTTCTCCTACGGATCGGACAACAGAAGAGAGAAGGCAGAGGAAAAGCTGGCTTGACACCATCAAGGAATGGACAGCAGTTGGAATCTTAGTTCTCCTACGGATTATAGGTTACGGGTCTGAAATGATGAACCCAATAATCTGGCCTACGTCATACGTAACGTTAGACACAAGAAAAGATTTAAGCGGAAAGCGGGAAGAAAAAAGTCAAGGTTTTAGTCAAGGAAAAAACCAAAGTGGTAGAAAGTCTCAGATAAAATTGAAGCCACAAAAACTTTTTGAGTACAGAAGCTTTAATTTGCAACTCCACCCAGATTTATTTGTCAGCTGAGACCTTCGGCAGTTTGGAAACACGCCACTACTGACCATGATAAGTATAGTTTTTGTTTGCAGGTTAGGAGTTCACGAGACCAGCGGAAGGTTCATGCCGCCTGATGGCATGGACCTTTTCATCAGATCAAGTCCTTGACCTCGAAGGCATTATCTAAGTTTTTGACGTCATTGGCATGATTTGAAGTCTTTGACGCCAGGTGCATTAGCGCAAGTCCTTGTGGCCCTGTCACCCTGTCAAGGTCTTGAGACGTGGCCTTGGCTCGTAGTTTACCTGCACATGCATCTTGCAGGTCCTTGGGAAAGGTCCAGAGTGGAACCAGCTTGATCAGCTCTTGAGATTTGGCAGCCACGTGCTGTTACGAATTGCAGTGAAACTGAAATGGACAGCATGGGCAGTTTAAAAGGCTCAGGTTACGCGTTCGGCTTTGTAAAATCTCTTTTGTCTCGCTCAGGGCCAATGTTCATCACGGCAAAGCATTAAAGGCAGACGGATACGCAAGATTAGAATTGGATACAGGAAGGCAATAGACAGTACGCCAGTCTTCCGACAATAAAATATTTATTGCAATATGATTAAAAAAACAGACGCAAGCGAATGCTATTTTTTCCATCACTATGCAGATAATCAAAATCTTTATAAAGAAACAGATTTTTTCAGATTAGTACAATCATTTGTGTACATTTGATCCTGTGTGTGTGTTTTTTTTAAAGAACCATTTCTTTGTTAGTACTATGCCGAAGTATCCCAATGCTAAAAGGCCTTTCTTATCTGGACCAATGTACGTGCGTCTTTGTGTAAAACATGAGCTATGTCCGGCGAACGATAACAAATATTGTTGTTTTGTGATATTCCATTCGATCACAGCTGCGTTAAATGCTCATAGAGCTCTACATTTTACAAGTGTGAATATTTAATTTTTCAAATGTGATTTCACAGTTCATTTTTAATTGTGGTTTTATGATTCATTTTCAACCACGGTGGTCTAGTGGTTAACTCATCCGCTTTCGAGGCGAGAGACTGGTGGTTCGCGCCACTGCTAAGTCTTATATTGGCAATCTAGTATTCGCCCTGCCAGATGCCTGGCACTATAGGGAACAGCACTAGGTCTGGTTGGCCCGGTGTCAGTATAATGTGACTGGGTGGGACTGAGGCCTGTGTTGCGACAGCAGTCCCATGTGTGGCAGCACGTAAACTTTTGTCTAAACATCCCCGTCCTTATATGCAACTCGTCTGCGACGGGACGTTAAGCAACAAACAACCAAACAGTTCATTTTCAAATGTGATTCCGTTATTAATTTTTAATTGTGGTTTTATAGTTCATTTTGAAGTCTTTTTTTCCGGAGCGGCGTTTGTGGGGGCAAGTGGGGCGACCGGCCAGGCCCCGCTCTTCAGGCCTGAGTCCGTCCTGATGAGTGTGTCAATCCGTTGTCCACAAACAAGAAAAAAAAAATCTGAATAACGAAAAAACTAAATTCGTGCGCCAAGTCGCGAAAGTTGATCTAGCCTAGACTTAATCAGTGTTTACACTAGAATACCAATCGAAATACCGATGGTCTGGCCCCGCGCGGTCATGGTCGGCCCTCGCCCCCGAGTACTCCTAACTCTGTGTTTTTGAAATGTTATTCCACAGTTCAATTTTCAAATTCGACGTTGTATTTTATTTTCAAATGTTACTTTATATTTCCTTTTTGTTATATAATTTTGATGAGGCTGGCTGACAGTGTGAGTTGGCTGTTAAGCTCAGGCAGAAGAATGCAACACTATATAAAAATAAAACAATGTCATCTAAACAATACTCCCGTGTAGGTAGAACTGACATTAATGTTATCTCAGCAGTCGAGTCGAACATTGTGCAATAGTTCCTCATCTTCAGCGCCACGCACAGAACATTACCAAGCCATAGGATCGTCTCCAATTTGAAGGCCTTTAAAACATATGCTTTAATAAATTTTGCCACCATTTTCATTAGAAAAGTATGTCTAGAAATCGTATTTTTTAAAAAAAACTGTCATTGAAAGTACAGATTTTTTATTACTGTTAAATATTTACGAAGTCATTATTTTGTAATAGTTTGGGTCAAAAGATTCCCAGCGGAGTAACTATAGAATAGATATTGTTTATCCTATCCGTTCGCGCGCGCGCGTGTGCGTGCGTGTGTATGCGCGCACTTGTATGAGCGTGCGCGATGGCAAACTGTCTACCGTAATGAAATGTGCACGTTTGGAGTGGGGAGCCATACGCAGATGAATGGACTGCGCGTGGCTAACCCTCGGCTGAAGATGTTCCAGGAGGATGAAAAGAAACAGATGGCTCCTTAGTCATTTACGATGTTCCAAATGACCCCCCTGCTTCTCCCTGTCACGAGACAGTAACCAATCTATAATGAATAAGCGGCGGCTTACTTGAACAGTCGAAACCCGTTCCGTGGGTCCTCAACCCCCTCCCCCACCCGTCTCCTCTTCATCAGCACCTGTGGTGTTGGCGCAAGAAGGAACGAGTGGTCTGATCTTGTTTTCGCAAACTCCCCCCCCCTTCCCTGCACCATCCAGTCCACCTCCAAACCACCCCTCCACTCCCAACTGAGTTCTTTGCGACTTCTGTCTCGAAGTACAGCTGAAAGACCTGCAAGGCTGGTTTCAGCGCCCAGGTCCTTCACATTCTTGGACAACACCTGTAGTCAGAAGTTCCAGACGCATAGACGCAGGTGAGTTACCGGGGTAGACGGCAGAGGTAATTCTTATGGCTAGATTCTCGGAGTTGCGAGCCGTTGAGGGTTCGCTGGTGCAAGGTCCGAAGACAGAGACGGGCTGAGAAGGGCTGGCGAAAATATCGCCCGGAGGAGGGGTGTTTGGGGGTGGGGGGTACAAGGAAGGAAAATAAAATAAAAAGGATCAGAATTTCAGCAGACGATTGGCAGGCGACGAGAAAGCTAGGTGGGCCCACGCCTTGGCCTCTCAAGTCACGAAAAGTCTCATGCAGGCAGGCGGGGCCAGGGCTGCTCCTCCTAACGCGGACCCCGCCCCTCCCCTCCCTTCACTGTCATGACCCCCAACCCTTTCCATTCACTTCTTCCTCCGTTACTCCCACCCACCCACCCATCCACCCACACAGGCTCTTACTAACACTCTCTCTCCCCCCTTGAGACCATCAATTGGATCTGCGTGTCTTTTCACACAGCTTCCCACCTTCCGACATCCCTTTGGTTTTTCTAGACCCTTCCCAGAGAGTCTCGGGCCACCTGCAAGAAGGGCTTCATTCGTCTGTCTTGCCCTCAAGTGCTCCCAGGAATTACCGGCTCGTTTGTCTACCTGTTCCACGCCTGCCCGTCGTCTCCGTCTGGTGCTGGTGCTGACGCCAAGCTTACCTGTGCGTCGTCTGCGCAATACTTACCTGTATATACCTTGAGGGCTGATCGCTCACCTGCCGCCGTTCTGGAGTCGACCACTGGCCCTTGCTTGCCAGTGTCCGGTTGAACTTGGTTTTATCGTGTCTTCCACTCGTCCTTCGAGCGGTCCGAGGATTTTCCAAGTCTGCCGCGAACCCTGACGAGAAAAGGAAGGCGTTTTCCTTGCTGACTGAATACAGGTCGTCTGCTGCTCTCCACTCGAGGATAATCCAGAGACGAAAATAATCAGACGCTCGATGAGCTGTCGAGAAGAAGCAAAAGTCGTGATCCAAGATGTTATGAGGAGTTCTCGAGTGCGCAGAAAGAGTTGTCTTTCGTGAGAATGCATTACCACAGACCATTTATCTTCTTGTCAGTCCCCTGCGCGTGCCCGAAAGAATTTCAAGCGCGAAATCCACGGAGAAGGAACTAACGCTGCCGTCGCCTGTGTCTGGATGCCAGGTCTGTGTACTCGCAGAGAATTTCTCTACCGAGCTTTTTTTTAAAAAATCCCTGGATTAATAAAATATGTGTCTGGATACAAACAAAACCGTTCTCACGAGGGGAGTGGTAAATCTGTCATTCAACATTGCCTCCTAACATTTTTAAAGCAATTTTATGTTCCCAGCTAAATTGCGAGACAACATTGATAAACTATCATTTTTATGTATTTCGAAAGCAAAATACTAATTGTCGGAACAGTTTTTCATTTTGTAACAGCCTCCAATAGTGATCAACTATATTGATTTGTCCAATATTTTATTGAGTGCAAGCCAATATACTGGTTGATTTTGAGTCAAACAATCTTTTTCCTAGAGGAATATCTACAAAGATGAGCTTGCGTCATTTGTAGGTCATTCCTTACGGGGGATATGATTTCACGTGATTCCTTTTACTGAAAACAGTTTGTCATTGCGTCAAAAATGTGAAATAGCTGCCACTTGGTGATCTCACTTCAAGAAAATGAAATCCCGTCCTGGAAACGGTTGGCAAAATATTGACAGAAGAGGCAAGATGTATATTCCTTGGTGAGAGCAAATTTTACATGTTTAGACTTAACTGCCTCCTGCAAAGGATTCGGCAAACAAGTGATGGTCCATATCGGTTTGTCTTGCTAGTCGGCCAAGACAGGCTAGCGTCCCTCTTCTGCAACACTGCATCTGATCATCCTGCCATCGTGTCTTTTTAAATACCTAATCCTGAAACCTAAGGACACGCTGTTGACAAACCGCGAGAACAGAGTGTCCAGTGAAAGTGTCATCATGCGACAACACAGAGATCAGGTCCTCCACAACGCAACGGATCGACGGAAGAGGCGCGTGTGACCCTTTGCTACCAGTTTTCGAGGGAAGAAAGCAGCTGTTACGCCACAGAGCGACAGAGCCGCAGAGTTTTGTTATTGGGCCGTCAGTTCGTCTTCAGACAAAACAAAAACCGAGGTGATGTGAAGAAACAAGACGCCAATCAGTGGAAAACGGGCCAAAAGCGCAAGTAATATGCGCGAAACCTTTTTCGCTATCCCAGACGGATAAATTTGGGGTGAGGAAACGTTGTTTCGAGAATGCAACAAATTTACAATAAACAGAATTACAGAATTACACCTGTACCGATGGTAATGACAACGTGTAAGAAACACCATTTATTGGAAAACTACAATTCACTAACCAGAAGGCGAGATCTGTTTACTGACGTCATCTTCCTCAGCTGAGTGAAGTCCGCCTAAAAATGAGTAACACTGGGGACAGTTACGAATCAACCAAGTTTTTCACAGCCGTGATAATTGTGATAAATAAGAGTCCAGTAAAGGTCCGCACGTAGTGTAGTTTGATGTTCAGCACACGAAAAATGGAACCTCTTTTCTGAAGAATTTGTGGCGCTCAAATTTTGAAAAATCATGCCTATATTTATCTGACTGACCATATTACACATACCGTCAATCCATTATTTCTACTATTCAAAGGAGGACTACATTTGGAGAAAGAAATACAAAAGGCACGTCCTATTATTCAAAGCTGGAAACAAATGCAGGACTTATAGTCTCTAGACGTTTAATAATTACCTGATTATCGTCGGCGTCGAATTTTTGATATCCAGGGGCGAGTGAGTTGGACAAACAAGGATTTATGGGGGAGAAGCACATTTCTTATGACAGTACGTGACGGTTGTGCTATACTGGAAGTGTATCCATTTCTTATGACACTACGTGACGGTTGTGTTATACTGGAAGTGTATCCATTTGCTGCTTTGAAGAGATCGAGAACTGGAATCCAGAAGCGGTTGAAAATTGTTAGCCAATACAACGGAGACAACTTTCTGACCTGATAACTTCTTCCGCGAGACAACTAGTCGACCCTCTAACTTCCAACGCAAAGAATTTGTTGACTCAATTTTTCCATGACAAAGAAGGCGACAGACGACCTGCTAACCTGCATTTTTTCCACATGGACATCAAGAGGGCAACCCTCAGGGTGACCCTCTAAGGGGAGAGATACGACTAGCGGGCACGATGACGTCACGAGGCTACGTCACCGTTGATGACCCTAGTAGCTGCCTTGCGACGGGCGGGCGGACGCAAGGACGGAAGGGACTGCCCCGCAGTTACAGGAGTCCCACACAGCAGCTGAAGTCCAATCCGTGTCTCTTGCTCCTATTGTCGCAGTGTCTGTGCCTGGCGTGCTTGGGTCACGCCTCGGCGTCCTGGTGGTGAGTCATTGCGAGATCCTTCTGTCTTCTGTCTAATTACTTTTATTTACTGTATCAACTTTCCGAACCCACTAGCCCCACGCTGAAGCCAAGGTTCATTTTTACGACTTCTTAAATGGCCTTGACCGTAGACAATTACAAAAAAACAAAACAACTTAATTGTCTGACTGACAAGAAAACCCTCTGATAATTTTTTTTCTCGGCATTGTGATGGAATATCTTTAACACGAAGATTTTGCCAAGGACCCGGTGACTTTTGACTCTTGAGTTCTGTAGTCTGCAGAAGGTTTTGACACAAGGGATTGAACTGCTTACGGCATTGAAGGGTAAGCGAATCTCGAATCCTCTGTTGAAAGACACAGTGTCTTCCCCTGCTTGAGGAATTCTCATATGCACGTTTTCCAGGTATAGCATGCACTGAACTGACCTGCATAAGTAGCCAGAGGTAGTTCTCGTGGGTGGTGGTGGTGGTGGTGGTGGTGGTGGTGGTGGTGGTGGTGGTGGTGGTGGTGGTGCAACAGAGATGATGCGATCAGAGAATAGATCTGAAGCGGCTGGACTTGACACATTGATGATTAATTTAGTCAATTGACAGTCTATTCAATTTTAGCATCAGTCGGTGGGTGTACAGTGAGACCCCACCCACCCCCTGCCCACCGACAAAAGCTAATGTTTCAGGACAACTTATAATCCGTAATTCTGGTCAAATAAGGTTCGCATCCTGTGGCCTCGTAATAACATAAGCAAACATTTTACATTTGCGTCGAGCATAGCGTTACAAATCCAGGGGCGGACTAGAAAATATTTCACCCACCTTACCTGGTGACTCGACTTCTCTTTCAGAAATCGGTTTTCTCCTACTAGCTTTTCACACACCCCTCCCCCTTAACCTCTATACTGTTCTTGAGGTAACCTATAGCTGTCCCGCAGAATAAATTAGGCTGAAATCGGTCACTTCGAATTGTGCTTTACCACAGTAGATGAATAGTAAAGCCATCTCTATCTGTGCAAGGATTTATTTTCAGTCTGTCTTTCTTTCCTTTACTTTTTTTGTACTTGGTCTCCATACAGCTTCATGTCTTCATGAACCTCTTCACATTTCCAGATTGTCTTTCTATTTTAAATCTTATTTTAACATTCCTTTTTAACGAACCCAGCCAGCTAATTCACAATGAAAAGAATTCTACCTGAAAATTGTATCTTCATCTGGTCGCCGCAATATGGGAGAAATACAATTTTTATCATCTGAATTTTTCTGAGTCTGGGACAAGAACTTTGCAATGAACTTTTAAAAGTGTTGGTACTCTTTGTTGCCACTCCCTCCCCCACTTCCCCCGCTGTGCAGAATGTAGGAAGTTAGCTTAAGATGTAAACAGCGCGGCTAAAAGTAATTGCTGAACCTTGTATTCGTTGTGTGGACAGGAGAAATATGCATTTTTTCTGTCTTGATGAAGATGTTACGTCATGCAAAATTGGCAGCAACCGCCGCGCTGTTGGACTTCTGTCGGTGTCTAAATTTAGATCGGCTCGCAGTCGCGTTGCTCGTGCCGGCTTCACGTTGGCCTCGGCACGCAGTATGCGCGGTCTGGCCCGGCCTCCGCCCGTCTCATCTCCAGGCGGCCTGCAGGCGGCCCGCAGTCTGTTCGCCGCTGGTCCAGTGCCGGCACCTCACGGTGGCTTGGATACGGTTTCCAGGGGCATGCAAAGTCGAACGCTTTCACGTGGCGTTGCCACTTACCGCGCAGTGGGACATCCTCATTGGTCGGCGACTTAGTTACGTCGATTTACGTCACAGCTATTCACCTGGCTCCTCTGTTCAGTCTCACCACCCTAGAAATTTATTTATGTTTTCCCCCGGTTAACCTGTTTTTTTTAAAAAAAACAACATATCTTGGTTCTTTAGTATGTCAGGGAGTGATGAGTCTTCCGAACAACTGGTTGTGACACATGCGTGAAATTAAATTTTGTCTGCAAGTCTAGCTGTCTTTCTTGGTGTCCTCCTGGCTGACTGATGTCTGTCCGCAAACATGCCTAATGCCTGTCTGCTTGCCTGTAAGTCTGTCTGCTTGCCTGCATGTCTGTCTGCATGTCTGTCTGCATGTCTCTCTGCTTGTCTCTCTGCTTGTCTGCTTCCCCGTATGTCTGTCTGGATCTTGATCAGAAAACAGTCTGCTGTTACATTGAAACCCCTGGGTGAAAATACTCATTTGCAAGAAAAATATTGCGTACGAAGTTTTAGGTGACCAGTGTTTTAAGACCGTCTTACAACAGTCGACAACAAGTTGTAACGTTTTAAATTAAGCAACAACGAAAACGTTTTTCTCGACAGCCGAATTGGTTTTTGACTGAAAGGATACATGAATTTCTCATCCCGTACGCCAGCCTTCAGTGGGTCGCGTGTGCGTTCGCCTGGCCTTTCAATACGTACAACTGCACATAAAATACACAGAGTGAATGGACCTTTTGATCGTTATTATGTCCAGCAGAACAGATACAAACGCTTGTGCTACCCAGGCCCAGGTGTGCGCCCCAGGACCAGGGTTGCCTTGCATGAACGTTCTTACCCCTGTTCATATGTAACAGTGGACGTAAGATACACAAGGTGAGTGGGCCTTACGACCACTCTTATGACCGGAAAGGCCGCTACAAACAGCCATGCAAGCCCACCCAGGTTTTTTGTTGTCATAAATGTTCCTTTAGACTTCTGGCGCGGCGCCATCTCTTTTTCAGTGTTTTTGTAGTTTAGATTAAAATCACCTTTCACCTGTCACAGAGAGCTCGCCAAAAGCCTTTCTCAGTGGAACAAATGTTTGTCCTCATGTGCAGAACTAGGTCATAGGGTCACCCCAGACGTGCGTTGCTTACATGCGAAAGATTTTCGCCGCTAGTTATAAAAGTAATTTAATGTGCGTCGTCAACATTGACATCAGTTTCAAGTCCATTGTTGGCAACATGCTATTAAGGTGCATTTGCGTTGCGAAAGAATTCGGCAGAAATTTAATGATACTATCGAATAAATTATCCACTGGCACAAGACAGCGCAAACACCTGGTTTCTTCAGCGAAATATTTCGCAGAGATCATTTTTCGCGTGTAGGCAACCCACATCTGGTCACACATACAAAACTGTTTTTTCCCCGCAAGTTTCATCTGGATTTGAAAGTTTGATAATTTGTCTGGGCTGTAAGCTCTGTCACAAGAAACAATTTAGTCTCCTCCAGCAGACGTTCTGTTGTAGTTGCTTCGGGAAGCTGTTTTGTTGTTGTTGTTGTTGTTTCACACTCCAATGTTCCTCAAAAATAGGTGTAAGTGCAAAAGAGATGATTCGCTTCTTTTACTGATACATTTGTAGAAGACAGCAAATAAAGCCGATGTATGTTGGCGTTGTATGTACAAAAATAATTTTAGACAGGAAATACAGTAAAAGACATTTTAAAAAAAGTAGGATGGAGTAGAAAGATGAATTCAAGATTCTAGGTCTCGATTGTTCGGAAATAAAATAATTGATATGACATTTTGGGACCCATTCAAAATTTCGAACCATAGGTCTCTGTCAGTGTTGGCCTTTACTTTGTTTCTTCAAACATTGTGCGACATGCTCACTCACGAACGAAACAATATCATGAAAACGAGGGACGCCCGGATTTAAATGTTTACTTCTACCCAAACTAGTATCATGACAGGAGACAATGAAATACAAAAATAGTTTTTCTCACAATTAGGCAGATGGTAGGTGCGACATTTTTCAATTTGTAAACGAGGTGTGGCTAGGTTAATTCCCTTCAGTCATATTGTGTGTTATCTTCACTATACGAACCTCGGGTAGTGCAAGCCTTTGATGAGGTGGAAGTGTAACGGGGGATGTGCTGATACTCTGATTTGGACAGATTATTTAACTTTCGCTACTAAGCGCGATACAGGCGTTTATCACAGCACAATGTAATCCTGACCCATTCAGGAACAACGAGGACCTCAGAACTTGTTGTACTGGAACATCCACGAATGTCACAATTTCAACACAGTTCTTTTACGTCACTCGACATTACTCGACTCAACTGTTCTTCTACTGTTAGACCTTTGACGTTTCTAGGCGTGCTAACGGCCGTCCTTTTGTTTTCACAGCACTGGCAGTCGCTTGGCGATGGTTAACCGCTAGTTCAACAATAGCTTGCTTGCTGTTACGTTGAAGAGATTTTTCTCTTAATTCTTACACGACGTTCCCAGGTGGCACGAACTTATTCTACACACGCTGACCTTCTCAAAATCGGGAGGGCAATCATGACTAGCAGACTAGATCTCTTGTGGATGTCTACAGTTGAGTCAGCTGCACGCCGGTATCCTAAGTTCCTCTGGTCGTTCACCCCACGCACACTACAGGTCTTACTTGGCTTTCAAATGAGCTGTCCACTCACTCGGCACGTTTCACCGGTCCTCCGTTCACCAGTACTTCGGCAGTCCACTCAGCGTCGGCCTAGCTCCCTTTCTAGTGTCGCTCTGATCCGCCTCTCACTGGGACTGATGTGCCTGTCACGGGACTGATGTGCCTCTCACTGGGACTGATGTGCCTCTCACTGGGACTGATGTGCCTCTCACTGGGACTGATGTGCCCCTCAGTGAGCATGGCTGAGTTACCACTTTTATGGGCTCAGCTAGGCATAAGTTGCAATAGCTGGCGCGGCTGTATCAGGGAGCAGCGGAAGATGTGCCCTACTGACGTCGTCTGCTCTTCGCCCCACTGACCTAACCCTAAATTAGAGGGTTGGTAATGGGCGCGATTACCAAATCAGACGGCAAGACAGTGAATACAACCATTTCTATCTCTCCTCCCGCTAATTTCTTAGAAAAATCACAACGTGGTTAACAAATCGGAGAAGAAATTTTAGACGGACGTACGGGCGGACGGACATCTATACGTACATCATCATACCACGCACGCATGCATACTCATGAACTCTTCTCTCTCTCACACACACACGCAAACCTTTATATGTTTTTAGCTTGAAGAAAATTGCGACAGAACAATAAGCTGCCTGCCAAGGCTTGTCTGGGAAAAAAACTTTTAGCCAAAATGCGTTGCTTGTGAATGAGGTTGACACCGGCTGATGTTTTGAAGAAGAACCGCATAAAAAAGAGTTCGGGAATCTCACGAGATTTAAGTGAATTACTGCAGGCTGTATTTTATATTGCCGACTTCTCGTTTGTCTCACGTTTACCTTCATTTCGCCTTTGGTTAATCGAGAAATTTTCTCTTGACTGTATCTGTTAACTTTATCAAATGTTTGCTGCATTTTTCCTTTGACACCTTACTGGTGCTCTAATGATTATTTCAAGGAACAAGGAAGATGTTCATTCGACAGCGTGCTGTCAGACTTTGTTGTCAAGAAAATAGTAGTGTGGTGTGTATCTGTTGCTTAACATCCAGCCGCAGACTAGGTGCATATCCGGACGGTGTTGCTTAGAGAAGTTAACGTGCTGCCACACTGGGACTGCTGTACCAACACTGCAGTCACGTTATACCAACACCAGCCCAACCAGTCCTAGTACTATTCCCTATAGTGCCAGGCTTCTGGCAGGCCAGGTACTAGATTGCCAGTATATAAGTCTTAGGTATGACTCGGCCGGGGTGCGAACTACCGACTTCCCGCCTCAACCACTAGACCATCAAGGCGGTCAAGAAAATAACAAAAAGTCGTAGACTGTCGAATTGGAGTTTGTTGTCGAGAAAATAGAAAAAAGGACCTCGACAAGCTGTCAACGTTAGCTCCCAGTGAATCGTCGTGTGATTTTAAATGCTATTTTCGCACACAGACCGACGCTTCCTGAATTCTTCTATTGAAGTCTTGGTGGAATTATGGGCAGTGCACTTCATTATGTCCGTTATTTGATCAAGGTAAAACTCAAAGGCACATCGATCATGCCCGTTTGTAAGATTTTATAAGATTCTTTCTTTCTTTAATCCTTCCTGTCTGTATAGGGGTGGGTGGGGGTGGGTGGTAGGGGCAGAGTGAGCGAGCGAGTGATTAAGAGAGAATGCGCTGGGTTGCTCAAAAGTATTTGTCCTTGAATATCTAGAACTAACCGAATACTAAATTTGGAAGGAAATAGTTCTTTGTATTACCATTTGTGCTGTACGTGTTGTCTCCTAGGAGAAGTCCTACAAGCAAACAAACCACCAGACCCTCTGTCTGCTCTCCTGTCTGTCTGTCTGTCTGTCTGTCTGTCTGTCTGTCTGTCTGTCTGTCTGTCTGTACTTCTGCCTGTGTTCTGTCTCTCAGAATGTCCGCTTTCTCTCTGTCTTCTAGGGCTGGGTTGCATGGGAGTTCGTATCTCTTGTTCATCCGCTAAGGTGCACATAAAGTGCACGTGGGTAGATGGCCTTGGCGACCGCTCACCTGACCGTAAGCCAGATACGAACTCTTATGCAACCCAGCCCGAGGTATTTATCCATCGATCTTCTTGACGGTTCGTTTCTAATAGTTTTGTGGCTTGCTCAACCAGAACCGAAAACACTCGCCGAAGGAGATTTTTTTCACATAAAACTCCACGTGTACGCCACTGGCCATACCTCAGTCACAGATGTTTCCAAGCTAATCCTCCACGGGTCACCAGCAAAGCTGCAGACTATCCTTTTAGAGCTATTCCTTGATCCGTAAGAGAAATCATGTATTAAAAATCACAAGAACTGTCTTTGGTAAGGACAACCTTAAGACTGGAGCTTTTCTAAGAGCTTTTTAAACAAGCATATGTGGGTCTTTCTTCGAGAAACTTGATGACTGTACGCATGGTCATGTTTGGCGAAGTGAGATCCTAAGGTCTAAGCTGAACATCACGGCCAGGACTTCGCGTAGATCTCACGTGACCACCGGCTGCTTTTGTGATTCCAGGGCGGGTTTCGTGTGTTTCGTGAACATAAAAGACATTCAGGAGAGGACTTTACTATCGCTTTTAGAACCAGAAAGGCGGACCCCAGCGCTCATGAAACCCAGCTCTGGACAGGGCTTTGTCAGCAGGCAGTACCCGCCTGTACAGAAACATTACTAGTACCCGCCTGAACAGTGCAATCAATATTCAATGTCCGGAAACGTTTTTGGCATCGGACCTTTTAGACATAGCTGTCGGACTGGAGACAGAACTATAGTGCAGATACCGACACTGTGAGAACATGAGCAAATGCGTATCTGCGCAAATCTCGCGTAAAGGCCGCAAAATTCTCTTTGGGTAAACGGGCATTCTAACGCAGTACCATCCACTAGGCTACAAAGCGTGTTCGTCTAGACAGGCCCACACCTCTGGGCCCAGGTGAAAACCTAGAGGTCTTCGTCTCGATTCTGCATCAGAGGTATAGCAACTTCGGAGGCATAGCAACCTCGGAGCCAATCCTGTATCTCCGATCCATAGCTTCATATATATAACTCCAGAATGGAAAACCACAAGGAAACTGTTCGCAAAAGGGGAAGATAAGCCCCAGACTTGTGTTTTAGTTGTCTTCTCCTTACTCATTCGGGCTGCAATATATAGCCTTTTTGTCAGAACTAATTTCCAGATATTACCCAGTCTGGTCTAGAGTGCTGTACTTGCCATGTTTACTCGGCAATCGACATAAATAGTTAGTTCGCAGCCTGCCGGAGGGGCTTCCAAGAAATGCGCATTCCACGACGCAAGATAATGACTTTTAAAGCCACTTTTCGAAGAGTGAATGCCAGAACTTTGGATATTCTTCAAAAACGTATTCACCTACGATTTCGGCGTTAATTTATCATCGTGAATCTTCGCTGTAGGGTTGTTGTTGGGTTGTTGGTTTGTCGCCAAGTTGTAAAGATGTTCACACGATCAGTGTTGTCACAATCTTGCCCTGCAACCTCCATCGCCATTATCGCTACCATTTTCATTGCCATCCTCATAGCCAACATACTTAGCAAGTTAGCCTAGTGATCGTCAGATGGAAGGTGGAGTGAACGATAGTCCAAAGGATGAGAGAGACAGAAAATACACACCGGCAGAAGGGGGGGGGGCAAGACAGCGAGAGAAAGGGGGGGGGGGTGGAAGGGTGGAGTGAAGAATAAGGAGATGGAAGGAGAAGAAGATAAGAAAAAAGCGTAAGACGGATAAAGATAGAAGAGCAAGGGAAGTGAAGCAGACACGGTGATGAGAGTTTTCGCTTTTCTGTCGTTCCCCATTATGCTTCCTCATCGAAAATATCAGGCACTCGTGTAGGAGGGAGGAGGGAGGGGACAAAGAGAGAGGAGAGGGGAAAGCGAGATAGAAGGTTCTTTTATGCACATGTGCGTGCCTGCGCGTGCTCGAAAGTGTGAATGGTGCATGTGTGTATAAGTTGGCGCGCGCATGGGTGGATCTCACTCTCTATATATGGAGCTTTTATGGGTACGCCGGCATACACGTACATGTGCGTTTGCGTGCGACAGTATGCGTGTCCGTCTGTGTGAGAGAGAGAGAAAGAGAGAGAGAGAGAGTGTGTGTGTGTGTGTGAGA
>SMGT01003586.1:530977-544007 GCA_004794575.1 Lanistes nyassanus | reverse complement strand
AAAAAAAAAAAAAAAAAAAAAAAAAAAAGGGAAATAACTGGAGTGACTCTAAAATTTTTGCAACAATCAAAGCAAAGATTGAACAGATGAAAAGAACAAAAAAGCAAATGAAATGGGGAGGGACCTTCACATTTCTGCAACAACCAAAATAAAATTGAATGAATGAATACAGTTCAAGACGAAAATTTCTCTCAAAATTTATCCTTCTGCCGGGAAATGGTTGAATATAATTTGCTGAGGTTAAGGCTGACGGCAAGAAATAGATTACAGCTAAATGGTCGTACAAAAGATCTGAGAAAGCTGACTCCTACTTTTTGTAAGTCTTCTTCGTCCAGTGTCAGCAGATAGGCGAAGTCCACCTGGTGCTGCTGGAAGATGCTCACCAGGTCACCAAGGTCAAGGCCAAACAGGAAAACCTCGAGTTCACTGTAGCGAACTCCACTCAAGCTCCTATTGATGAACAGACATAACAGCAGAATGGATCAAGTCATTTCACTCGAACTATCATCTGCATGCAGGGGGTGGGGGAGGGAAAGCATAAAAATAACACTGGTTTAAGAAATGTACTGCCCTAGATAACAGAACCCATAAGCGTGATTAGCAGTGCTTTCAGCTGAAAGTCATTCTCATGTGCACAACAAATCATCTACCTCACCACACCTGTATACAACTGACTAATAGTAAGTAAACATGCGCTCCCTTAAGAGAGGTTGTAACTAAACTTGTTGAACCTGGAAAATAATTTTTTTAAAAATCAGGATAAATTCACACCAACAGTGAGCACCCCCTCAAATACTCAACAATGCAGAGGTTTGTTCATATAACTGGATTTTGTTCACAGCAAGATTATCACAAAGCTTTTGGTGGTTAGCCTTAATCGTTTATGCCACCTAAGTGAAGTTATGGCTCTTGCAAATTAAACTAGTCAAACTGCTGCTAACATCTAATGTCTTATGCAGCCCTTCCACTTACAGCAAAAACCACAAGCTTTCAAACATACAGCACCTTCACTAGGGTGCTGCCTCACACATACACAAAAAAAGCCAAAACAATACTGACACCGCATAGCCAGCCATAAGAAAATATCTCATTAGCAAATCTTTCATGCTCTCCCATTGTCACAGCCTTTATTAGTTAATGACAAAAATATGCATGTTCTCATGTGCCATCACAACTTCCTATATATATATATAACTGTTTGAAAGCTAGTATCTCGTGAAAGTGCAAATTTGCTTGAACAGAAATTAGTTTCATACTATGAAAAAATACCCCAATCCACTGAACAGATCCTTAATCTTGAGGCAGCTAGATTCCCTTAATTTGTATCCACTGCTACTGAATTCTTTTAGAGAATGCCTCATCACAATTACTATCTTACTCTGCCTATAACAACGCTGTGCTCAGAATAACAAGATTCTAGATCCCACTTCTGCAACCACCATAGAATTTTTTTAAATGGAACAAGAACAACATAAGCAATGCACAAAGAGTGGATTAAATGAAATCACTGGGACGGAAGAATCAGTACGATGCTCATCGCACTTAACTGCATTAAGAGAGGCTGCTCACCCTGCGCTACTAGAAGACAGGGTTCCAGACACAGGTATCCCAGGTGATACAGCAGCAGCAGCTGATGCGCCATCAGCTACAGCAAGACCAGCATCTCCTGCTCCTGACTCTACAGCAGGTCTGCCCTCCAGCACCCTGATCAGCTGCACACAGCAGGTAAGCGGACTCCATGAAACTGACACACACACTACCTACAGGCGCGATAACCATGGCACATTCAAGGTAAGATGCTGACTCATCACACAGTCTGGTGCAGAAAGCATGCTATTTGCAACAAACCATACTGAGTTCTTAAAAAATATCTGGTCTGCTCATGTCTTCTATGTCTACCACTGGAATTTAGTTAAGAGAGTTTCATCGAAATGCACTTTCAAATTGCTTTCTTGTAGACACAAGCAGAATTTATCTAACTCCTGTCACTGTCTAGGCTATCTTGTATTTAAACACAGTGTTTGCTCAAGAATTTCTTGCACAGCACAAACACATCACACTGCCCACAAATCCTAACTCCTTCCCACCTGTCATAGGCCTATCTTCAAGTTTTTTGTTGTTGTTGTTGTTGTTGTTGCTGGCAATACCAATACTGCACAATAATTTCTGATGAGCTGACTTCTCATAGTCAGAAATTCAAATTTTCGGAAAAAAAAGGTTCTTTCCAAATTTTCCACTTACATCATCTTTGCCATCAGTAAGATCAAGAGGTGTCAAGTTGTCATTGTGCTTCTTGAGAGGGTTAGCACCACGTGCTATCAGAAGTTTAACCACAGCCTTCTGCTCACGCTGAACTGCCCAGGACAGTGCCTGACACAAGAACCAAAAAGCTGTCTGACCGCGTAACAGGAATTTCTCTAATGACTAATGAAAAATGAAGCAGGGTCATAGGCTGGAATCAGTACAACCAGTGATTAACTCTTAACAGTTCGCTCCCTTGACCATCAATGTTATAACATTGACGCCATGGTCACCTTTTTTCTATGTAAATCACATTAAAATTTCTCATTAAAAACTGTTCTTTCTTGTTAAGTTATCATCAAAAATGATTAAAGTTTTAATGTTTGTCACTTAAATGTAAAACAATGGGACACTTTTGTGTTTTTAAACCACCATGAAGTGAGGCCATACTGTGATTCATTCTTTTCACATTTCCTTGCAAACCACGTTGTTTGGGGCAGTGCTTTTGCAACAACAAAAAAGTCCAATATCTTGAAAACATGACCATTTCTGAGCTCATAGCTGATAGTTTCTACTCAAAAGATAAGTCACTTGGGATTTCTGATGAGGATATTGAGGAGGTGGATGATGTCAAGAATATTTCACCAAATCTATCATAGTGTGATGGTGACACTCAAATGTAAGCCTTTGTTTACTTCTTATTGATATCACATAATTTTTCAAAAAGATAACGATAACCTTTTACAATTTTTTTACCCTGTATGACTTTTTCAAAACTCTGATTTGTGTTTTTGTGTCCTGGCAGCTTTTATACGCACTAAATTCTGTGGCTCATATTATCCACAGTTGTTAACTTGTTTGTTATGTTGTGGATGTTGTAAACAGCTTATGACAGAACTGCAATAAGGTTTAGAAGAAGCACAACAAATTATTCATGCAGTTGATGAGAGATAACATTTCTAGTGTTATATTTATTTACTTTTTTAAAATAACTTTTCAATTACAACACTGACAAAGGCCTTGGGGTCCCAGTGTTTTCCTCAGGCAGAGAGCCAGGAGTGGATATTTTTTCTGATTTAATTAAACATATTCTATTTCCTGAACTTATTTGGATTTATATGTTTAATCTTTAGGCTTTTAATTTAGGTTTAGATAAAAGTAGGATTAAGCCATTTTGTCAGTTTAGTTTTGTAAAACAACTTCTAAATCATTCCCCAATCCTAAGCTCCACAAATCCCAAAATGAATGTGTATCATTCACCAGCAGTATCTCAGATATCTGAGATGAAAATGTAACAAAATCAGAATACGCTATGTGGAATTGCAAGGACATTCAGAATATGGTATCACAACTGGTATAACTGAAGACATAAAAAAGTTTCCTTCTTTCTGATTTTACAGTTTTACTTTATGGGGACTGTGCATACACTCGTCCTTTGTGTCTGATTAGTAATCTTTCATTTCCAGTACTCCATTTTGTCCTTTTATTTGTATTACTTCAAAAGTACATTCATTTTCCTTTATTTTATATACCAAGCTGAGGTTAGTCATATTTTTTACCTTGTAAAACAAACGTTTCCATGACAACCCCATTCCATGCAAGTAATATCCCTTTAAACTCACGAACTGTTAAGAGTTAAGGCCGATGCTTTTCTAATGCTGCATGAGGTGAGGAAAGTACACAAATGAGAAAACCCAACATTGTATTAACATTTCAAAACAAGAGGCACACCCATGCTATCAAAACGCCTGACTACTCATATCCCTATAGATGGAATGAAAGAAAAATATTTTAGTTCTGTTAAAATGATAGCAATGCAGCAAACACTGTTGATTTGTTGTTGTAAGTACAACAGATGCACATGATTTCCCCAGATTCCCCATTTAAAAAACAAATCTACAGAGAACTATCACCCTCAAAAGATGAAGGGAAATCTCACAGTCCATCCCCTCGAGTCCTGCTGGTCCACCTGTGCACTACTGTCAAGCAGTAGTTCCACGACATCTAGCTTCCCATCACGTGCAGCACACATGAGGGCCGTCATATGAAATCTGGTCAACATTTAGATGCACAGTTCATGAGATCACTGCATTGGTCGGTGCTCTCAACCTCACATTCTTATTAGTTTAGTTTTTTTAAAAAAAATAGAAGTTGAAGCGATGAGAGGTAGGAATGCTGGCTTGTCCTTTAACACCGTATCAGCGATGAAGGCTGTCTCACGGAAAATCTAGGAAGGAAAAGGGGTGATGGAGGGTTTCGGGCAAATAGAAAGGGAGACAAACCTGGCAGATCTTGATAGAAGTTTTATGAGAAAGCCCTGTAAACAGGTGCTGCATGCAGAGAAAACATGTATATGCCTGCCAGGCTTCAAATAAACATCCCTGTGTATTAGTGACAAACAAATTATTTGACTAGGATGTGGGACACTCAAATCCTGACCCTTCCCCGTCCCCCCTCAACCTTTGAATAATTGAAGATGCACATTTTAACTGCTTTAAAAAAAAAAGAGGGAACAGACAGGTGAGACAGCAATCTTGAGAGTTCAAATTCCAGCCTAACTCATTCTGCATACACGTACACATCTGTTTCAGATCTTCTACAGTCCTCACAATCTGAGAATCTTAATTATATATTTTCACTAACATCTTGTTTATGTAAAACTAGATTATGTTAAAGCAGGAATAAGATTTTTTTTAAAAAGATAAAAATAAAAAAAAGGCTGAATTATAGGTCAACGGATGATAACCATTTGGGGGTAAACACTTTCATTTTCAACCATTTAAAATGAAAATGAGGGCCTCCTGTGACAGACAAAGCTGTTATTTCAGTTTAAATTGGTCTCAAAAAAGACCTGGGCAGCCTTTGAAATGGCAGAATTGTTCTGGTCAGTGGAAAAATGTCATGCCTGTTTTAATGAGGGACTTTATTAAACTTTTGATTTCCCTACTGTTGAACTAAAGAACTTGCTTGCTCATTCATTTGACATACCTGTCCTGAGCGTTGACATCCGCTCCTCTCTCAATAAGCATCTTGACGCAGTCATAAACAACACCTGGCTTTTTGCAGTTTGAGGAGCATGTTGCCATCAGCACAGTGTACAGATCTATGGCGATAAATTGCCAGACACAAGTACACACAGAAACAACCAGTATGAGCAGAATATCCTTTTATAGTGAAGAATTAGAAGGAAAAGTCTTATAATTTTATATTCTCTCTCCTAATAATAGAGTATTACGGAAGCACAGGAGTTGTATGACAATGTGTGCTGAACATGTCAATAAAAACATAAGAAAAAGATAACTACCACAATTATCACAATAAAAATATTCAGCTCAAATCCCTTATTTAATAATCATTATCAAACCATTCATTGTTACGGTGAGAATTCCCATCCTCAATCATGTGATGTTTTAGCTAAAGCAGAAAAACAAACAAATAAAATAAAACAAACCCCCCAAATCTCGCCTACTGCCAATAGAGATATCTGCAACTGCAAACTTTTCAACCTTCCACTTCTCACAAAACAAGCAAACTTTTCTCACTTGTATGATAATTAGGATTAGCTCCATTCTCTAAGAGCAAATTCACAATATCAGCTTTCCCCAGACTCCCAGCATACATAAGTCCAGACCACCCTGTGCTCAGTACAGTGTTAACGTCAAGGCCTGAAAGCAGAACAGCAGATGCTAATGATTTTGAAGAATGGCATAAACAGCCTTTCTCTTAAAACTGGTGAGTGCTTAATTCCAGCCCTGTGGCATTATCTTATATTTAGATTTTCTTTTACAACGCTCTAATAATAATATTACACTGACAAAGGCCAAGAAAATTATCTAACAAGACTTGATATTAAGGACACACAGCTTAAACAGAAACAAAAACACCTACTTCTGAGCCTGTATTCAGACATGCATATGGAAGATTGTATGTACATAGAATCTGTGACTGGTCAATGATTGCACCCTGCATTATGCCTTTGTGGAGAATTTATTTGTGGTCATCCCCTGAACAGTGAACTGCCTCTCAGCACTGGCCTTCTAACTGCAGCTGTCAGTTTGATGGATGTTTGAGTGCATAGCTTATTAATACTAATAGGACCCCATTCCCCTGTAAAGTGAAATCACTGTTGAGTTGGAAGTACTTTCCTTGTGTTAAAGAAAAACCCAAATAGCCCAATAAAACATTTTCAAAGACAATAACAACTTATCAAGATTTAACAGACCTCGAGTGTTGCATCACGTATCAAGATAACTGTAATACCTTCATCGAGTGCTTTTTTCACTGCTTGTGCATTGCCTTGAATTATTCCCATGCGAAAATCTTCCGTCAGTACTGCTGGGGGATTTCTGCTGCTCCAAGAACCAGACGGCCCAGTATTTTGAAAACTTGACCTTCCTCTTTGATGAAGGCCTTCACCTGGCTGAAAAAGTATCAACACCATAGGGTTGAGTTGTTATTTTATTAAACTGCAACACTAAATCAAATATGCGAGTGATTTGTGTGAGAAAAATAATGAAAAATCAAAGTTCACATTTGAACATGGATGATCATAATATAATTGCGAAACAAAACACCTGTAACAGAAATCTCATACGGCTATGAAGACTCATGTATCTATAAAGTGTTAAATGTGTTTAGATATTTAAAAAAAATCATTTTCACATAACAATTCTCGGTAGCTGAGAAGCATGCTGCTTATTTTGACTCAAACCGTGTGAGAAGAGGCCTCGAGATCTCACAAGAAAAATGAATAAGCGTGAAATTAAAAGATGCATGCAGTACTATAATGCATACTGATACTTAATTTTACCCCATGTTTTGAATTAACGGCTGAGAAGTCTTCGTCGCCGAAGAGAAACTCATCTTCACTATCGGACTCAGCGCCAGCAGCAACAAACGCCGCCATACTGTCTAAATGATAGCCTCGCACTTAACACCCCCACCCCACCCCTTGACCTTCCACTGCGTGCGGTGACAAAGTGGGGAAAAAAAAACAAAATACGATGATTTTCACAGTATGTGACAAGTATCTTATATTTCTGAAACTTTAGAACATATGATTTAATTAGATATAAAAAGTTGGTTATCCGCTGCGAGTCTGTGCAGCATTCGTATCGAAACATCAACATGTCGAAGTACATCGAGAAAATAAATCGTTTGCAGAAAATTATCGCAGAACATGGAGGAATATGGGGATCAATAAAGCATCTATACAGGTTGAATCTTTTGAAAATTACTTATGTTGTACAAAGGAGAGTTGTTATATGTTTTGCACCCCGGTCAGATGTGCTTCGACCAAGGCAAGACGCCAAGGAGTGAAGGACATTTCGTGTTTCCCGTCTCCCTCGTCATACCAGTTTGTTATTAACTAGATTTAACAGTACACCCATACGAAAACAGCCATAAACATAGTTTGATTTGATATTATCCACAACCAAAGTGTTACATTTTTCTCTGTTGTTTAATTAGCTTTAATCGTTACGCGGATTTATATCAAGACTGATGATACTATATAGGCTATAATTAATAATAGTATTACAGAATTGAGAATACAAATTGAAATTGGTTGGGAATGATAGTTTTGATACGTTCTTGTATTACCCTAGAGATTTTGCTATTACGTAATATTGAAATGCAGCTAATATTCCAGGCAACTAACAATAGTCGTTCAGTATTGCAAATAACAGTGCAGTTTTTAAATGTCCTCTGATTCCAATCTAAAGATTGCTTTTTAAGTTTAAGACTCCTAGAGATACTTTCAGCAAAAACATGAGCAATTTTCCAGGCTTTGAAATGTAGTTTTATTACTAGATCAGAGGTTTGCAGGTATAGATCTTTGTTATTCTTTCAGAACTGATGAGCTGAAAACCGGTACACTTATTGGTGAAGATGACTTTGGAAACAAATACTACCAGAACACTATGTATTTCTTAGGTGAGGAACAATGTGTATCTCATAGATGAGGAACAGTATGTATTTCATAGGCGAGGAACAGTATGTATTTCGTAATAACTTTTAAAATTTATTTCTGCCTTGCCTTGATGGTATTTTACTAGTAGTTTAACTATTTTTGTGCCAGAAGCCACTTTGAGTAACTTTGCACTTTTTATTAGAAAAAAAATATGCTTCTTCCATTTTGCCTCTGTGTAACTTTCCTTTTCTTAAGAAACAATGCTGCAGTGAAAAGAAAGCACACATTTATGCATGGTATCTTCTCTTCTAATCACCCCGTTATGTACATTATGTATAGGTCGCAGTCGATGGGTTGTGTATTCTCCTGCTTTTGGCATGGATTACGATGGTAGCCAAGTACCCCCAGAGTGGTAGGTTAATATTGATAAGGAGGAAGAAAGTCTTGTTGTTAAAAGTTTTATCAACATCATTTTCATAATTTTCAATGTATGGTTTATATTCCTCTTTTGGGCTGAAAACTGTAAAACCTTATCACCATTCACAAATTTATTACCATAAACTGTTTTGCTCACTTAATGTCTTTAACAGTAGTGTTGTATGGGTTTTGTTGTGTTGCATTGTCTTCCCTGTTATTTCCAATTTTGCCATTGTTTGACAAATTTTGATCGCCTGTGGGCAAGAACAGATGTAAACACAAAATGCTCCCAATAGAAAGATGCAAAGCACAATCATGAAAGTAGTTTTCATACACTATAGCATTTACACTATATTGATGCACAATATTAGAAAAACAAAAATCATGCTTTATCTGTTTTAATCTTTTATCTACATGTATTTACATTGTCTATGACTGGTCTGATTTTAATGTGTGTGTGTTTTTTAACCAGGTTTAGTTTTTGCCACCATGCTCTTGCTCGTTTTTCATGCTAAAGAACAGCCGTGCAAATTTCACACATTTAAATTCATCATACATTTTTCTTTTCCCATTTAAATTGAGAATGCTTTTCTAGATTTGTTTTGTTAAAAAATATTTTTGTGTGTTTTCAGGCACAGATGGCTCAGCTACATTTCTGACGAGCCACCAACAGTAGCCAAGCTTGTGAAATATCCCTGGATGCAGAAACACACTGAAAACTTGTCAGGAACACCCCAGGAATATGTACCATACAGTACTGTGCCGCCAAAGATCCAGGCTTGGACACCTACAAACAAGCCTTAGCCTATCAGATGATGTCCTTGACAGTTGACAGAAGAGAAAATGTCTGTACTCCTTGGAGCTTGTTTTGGCCTTGGGCATGTCACAAAGAAAGCATAAAATAAAAACAAACCACTTAAGAGTTTGACAGAAGTAGAACATACGGCTTGGCTTCTGATAAACCAATCTCAATAAATATCCATGATGTAAAGCATACCTCCACACCCACCTCAAAAAGGGAAAAGCACTGAAGAGTTTGAGAGGAATAGATACCAGCCATTTGTTACTGTAGATAACCATGGTGTTTAAGCAAAACTTAAGGTTAGAGAGACACGGAGAAATTTGTGTATTGTGTTCAGTATATAACCGTGATCTACAACAGCTGTACAGTATCCATTAGAATTATTGGATAAGGACCGGTTTTTATGAGGAAACAAAACAGCATGGACTACTTCTGCTGGGTTTGCCCAAATCTTAACTGTTCCTCATTCAGTGAAAGATGTGCCCGCTATAGAATGTGTGAATAAATTGAGTATTATTCTAGTACTGAAGTATTGAAAGTGTTGTTTTAATAAGTGTATCAGAACTTACAGTTTTTATATTTTATATTTATTAAATATTTGTTTGTTCATAGCTGCAAGGAAAGGAAAATGCCGATGTTAAAGTTTCTTTGCAGCTTTGTTGCATGGTAGTCATTAGACAAGACTTTCTCAGTGCAAAGAGCCAGCAGAATATTCTGAAAGAGCAGGGTTGTGCACCTTTCATATACCCAATGTAGCATGAACAACTAGGGCTTGGAATTGTTATTTCAACAGATTTTTCTCTAACATGGCAAATGTATGTTTAAAAAAGGGTGCTGTTTGAAAATTGATGTAGTTTTACTGCTTGATTTCTTAAGAAAAGTTTTAATAGTGTAAGTGCACTTCTGAGAAATGGGGATAGAAATCATCTCCAAGACACGTGCTGTGTCAGTGTGAGGTACTGAATGTGGCTTGCACCCGTGTGATGGGTCAGAACTGGTCTGGGCGAATGTAACGATGGTGGAATCTGGATGGGACGGTGAACTATCTTTCTAGACGCTGGTGCTTTGCCACAGTAGACAGTTATGCAGATGAATTACAAAAATAGACAAAGGCATAAAAAATGTAAGAAATGTCTGCATACCACCATAGTGCTACAAATAGTGGTCAGGAAGGGTGATCACACCCCATCACCAGTGGCCTGAAAGCAAAAAGCAGCTTTTCCTAATGTCGAAGAGCAGAATAGGAGACACAGAAATTACTTGCAAAGGTGTTGCGAGTTACACAATATCCCCAAAAATAGTGTACTCAGAAATCCGGTTTAAGAACAGAAGAACAAGATTGGATTTCAAAGACAGACAATTGGTGTACATAAATATGGATGGATGCAGTGACCAGATTAAAAAGCCTCCACTTCACCAGCAAATAGGAAGATGTTTGATGAGTGTGGCAGGATTCACCAATTCACACATGCATATCACTGTATATTTCATAAGATTATACCTGTGGCACAGTGTACATACGCACCGGCACGGGTGTACATGTGTGTGCCAGCTTCCATGTATACCTACCCTTGGACATACGCACGCGTTTATGTTTGTCACCAAAGAGAAATATTTGCAGGATAAAGTGAAAGCAAAGCCTGATTTTTAAAAAGTCAAACTGTGCTTTTCCTCAGTGTACAAAGTTGACAATGTATGCATGCACCTTTATGTTCATCAACAAAGAGAAAAGGTTGGGGGAAAAAAGCCCCAGGAAATCCTGATTTTAAAATATTCTGTATTCAAATTATCTTTTTCCACAACGAACAGAGCTGACGACACGTTGAGAGCATACGGACAGTGCATGCATTCATTAAACAACAAGGCGCTGTGGTGTAAATAACGCATGACCTCGGGGGGAAAAAAACGCTTCAGACTGAGTGCACCATGCAACAATAACGGTGGTAATTAATAGAATGGCTGTGCTTTCGTGTCTGATAACTAAATCAAACTTAATTCTACCACACCATGCCCAATAAGATGTTTTTTCTTTACATATTTTTTGCTAGAATCTCGGAGTGTGGGTAAGGCTACAACAACCAATCTAGACCTGTCTTTCTGTCAAAGAGGAAACTGGGATGCGATCATATGTTCGGGTCCCTTTTACAAAATACTGTTGGTTTAACGAGTACCCCTCTGTTTTTACGTCGCCGCGTTTCAAACGGCCTTCAGAACCATTATTACTCAAATGAAGACAGACCTTCCATGTAGATGCTAAATCAGGATACAACTGGAGTGATCTATGCAGGAAGTCCGTAATTGCCGAGAAGTGAGCACGTGTGTGTGTGCGTGCGCGCGAGCTCTGTATGTGGGGGGGGGGGGGAGAGAGAGAGGTAAGCACAGATGGAAAAGAAGTCGATGCCAGTGCCACTAGCTGGTTATTGACTCAGACCACTTCCATCTATCAGCGCTGTCAACAGATAGCGCGTCGCTCGCACTCCGCCCATTCTAACCCGTCTCCATTTGTTTACGAAAATCAAAAAGCACCATGGCCATCACAATAATCCAGCTTCCCTTTGCCATTCACCCACTGTTCCCGCTGTCTGCTTCAAAAGAAAGGACAAACTACTGATTAGGCGTCAGAATTTAAAGACCGTTGCCATGTGAACCACATGCATCTGCAAACCAGAAAAAAAGACCTGTGGAAAGCCACACTGTATAAGGTCACTGCGTCTGGGGAAACCTGCACAGAAATTTCTAGATCTGTGCTGAATGCGTTTCTTGTTTTAAATAGCTTCCATCCGATTGTTACTGTTTGTTCTATTTTTCAGATGTTGACAAAAACGTTTTCGGTGTGTAAAATATGTTGCGCCAGTGATGTTCTCTGGCATCTTTCCAGCGGGATTTTAATTAGAGTGCCATTCTGATCTGACGTCCAGGTTCTTTCAGTGCTGTTCCAGATAAAAGATATTGTGAATGTTATCCCGACACTGAAAATATTCTTTCCTAGGCCGAAAGTTTAAATAACGCTAAATTATTCTAGAGTGGATCGTTCCAAATAATAAACATTAGCTTCAAAATGTTTGCAATGATAGGTTTGATAAAGAGATAATTCAATCTTACGGTTTTGTCGAAATCCGGAAGAACACGAGACAGATCGACGAAAGAACAAACAGAAAAACGTTATAAAGTCAACAAAAGTCAAGTCGAGAAGAAAGAGAGCGAGGCTGTACACAATTTGGAAAGAAAAATTTATGATGGAAAAAAATTAACGTGTTGCTCCAAAACAAATCCTGGCCAGAAATACTATATTGACATATATCTGAGTTTGAATTAATTCCGTCTTCATCGACTCGCCCATTAGACAAGGCAATGCATCCGCTGGTCTAAGGAATCGCACAGCTTTGTGCCTCGAAAAATCAATGTAGAGTCGCGAACAACCCACAAAGTCAGCATCTGTAGCAAAAAGCTCTGTGCTATTCACTTGTGCTTTTCACTTGTGGAATAATTCTGTTCTGCTTTCGCTAACTTCCGGCTAACGTAACCAATCGGATATGCTATCCCTTCTTCTTCCTGCATCAGCACGGCGCCGAGCCCTACATCGCTGGCATCCGTGCGTAGGATAAATGGTTTGGTCAAGTCCGGTAACCGCGTGGTGGTGTAATTTGACAGTCGTGCTT
>SMGT01003586.1:498888-525959 GCA_004794575.1 Lanistes nyassanus | reverse complement strand
CCCCCCCCGTACCACTTAAAACCTTCCCCTGCAGCAGTCGGCTATTCGTCGTTCATACCACTGTGGATCTGACAAGCCCCAAAAAGCAGTTGAACATGCGAAGTCCAGTTGAATCCCAGATACGAAATGTATCCGGATGATATTAGCGCTGGCAGTTTCACTTAAGAAAACTCCTTTCCTGAATACTGTCATTCCCGTCTCCCTCATTCGCGTTCTACTGCCGTGATGGGATTGCTTCTGAATCTGTTCAGGATGCGGCCGTTGATGCCAGTCAGAAGCCACCAGTCAGTTAGGTGGGCTGTGAAGTATATGACCATAATATTAACTCAGACTGGTGGTGTCAAGGTAGTTGTTCCCTGCTGGCTGTGGTCTTCTGACTGGTGGTGTCAAGGTACTTGTTCCCTGCTGGCTGTGGTCTTCTGACTGGTGGTGTCAAGGTACTTGTTCTCTGCTGGCTGTGGTCTTCTGACTGGTGGTGTTAAGGTGCTGGTTCCCTGCTGGCTGTGGTCTTCTGTCTAGCGGTGTTGGCTGTTCAACTGGTCCTAGGTGCAGTGTGGGGCGTTATGTTGGCCAATCCTACTGGTGTCAGAGCCACACTTTCTATTTTTCTCCGCCTTCAGGTTTCACATTAGCTGTTGACGTTTTAGTGTTATATTGCTTTGATTTTAATTTGTTGGTGTATCCTGCACATTTTAATCTTATCCTTTTCTTTGTCATAGCTGGTCATACCCCTTTTAGAAGTTTTTATGATTTAGATGTATCTAATTTTTGGGTGGACATTAACTACCTGCACTGTGAGTTCGATTACATATGGCCATTGTTGGGGGTCTGGGGATAGGGTTCACGGAGAATTTTAGATTTTGAACAAGGCTGTAATTGTAAAAGGTCTTCCCTTTCGAGGTTGCACTCTAGCAGTATAGGTGGATGCTGAGTCTTTACTCACAACTGTAGCCTACTGGATTTTTGTGAATTAGATCGCACATGTAGTCACCACTTCATCTCATTCCTGCTACTCTGGTTTGGTTTGTTCTGTTGGAGTTAAATAACGCGAGTTTGTTACTTAGTGATCTTTCTATTTTTCCTTTTGTGGCCTTGGCTTTCTTTTTAATTATACTTTTCGTTCCACTGCAGCATTACTGCTGGTTCAATGGTTATTTTTCTCTCTTCTGGGAAAACTCCAGTTCCAGCCGTGTAGACGGTCGGGTCATGCCAGTCATCCGTATTTATCTCAGACTTGTCTTTGTAAGTAGTGATTAGATTTATGTTTTGTTGAAGTGGATTAATTTATTGTACATGGTGAGACTTGTGTCGACCTGTAGTGGTGGTGGTGGTGGTGGTGGTGGTGGTGGTGGTGGTGGTGGTGGTGGTGGTGGTGGTGGTGGTGGTGGTGGTGTCCAGGGTAGGAATTTTATGAATCTGTACGTGGGAGCTTCAATGTTGGTTTCAGCCCCTGCTGTTACACATTTCCTGTTTCTGTCTGTAGGTTGTCTTGTGAGGTGTTTGTAAACTATAGTTTGGATGGTCTGCGGACAGACATTGTATCTTGTAGCAGTACTTTATTGCCTTCTCGTTGTTAGTTTTACAGGATTTTAAAAAAAGGCATTGGGGCTTTACTTGGAACCTCCCCCTTCTCATCCTGGCGTCGACAGATTTTTCTGCCTCTCACTCGGGCCCGGTTCCATGAGGGCAACGGGCAGTCTAGTGGACTGCTGTTGAGAGGCGCTACAAGGGATTTTACATAGAAACACAAAAATTTTACCTTGCGAGTGACTGATGTGCGGCATTGTGACATCCCTTGCAGTACCTCCTAACTACAGTCGACTGGGCTGCCCGCGGTTATCCTGAAATCGCTCCGCGATCTTGATGCGCAGCCCACACGCCCGCGCGGACGGTTTGTGGGGCCGCTGTCGGGGGGAGAGGCTGTGACTGTCGTATTTCACGGCGCTGATGCGGGCATTGATGCGGGCGCGTGGCCAGGGAGGACCCAGCTGTCCGGCCATTGCGCGTGAAGACCCGGCAGATGCCCGGTGCGCGTGTAGCACTGAATGAGACGATCAGATTGAACGCATGTGACTTTCTAGATGTTTCTGTTCACCGCATCATCTGGCAGTAATTTCTAAACAGGTGAGTCTTTCTCGATCTGAATCCTGTCTGTCTGGTTGCCCGTTCGTCTGTTTTGGCGTGTCTATGGTTGCTTCTTGTTTTGTCTGATTTCGCCTGTCGGTGTATCTACTTGACTACCTTCCTGTCTTCTTCGTGAGTTTTTCTCCTTCTCTTTTCTCCTTTTTCTGTCTTTCTTTCTTTCAGTCTTGTCATATGTTCCCACTTTGCACTATTCTCTTTCTCCCCTTACCCTGGTTCTTGCATTCACTACCCGTATGTACACATAAATGGGCTAATTATTTGTATAAATGTATATGAATTCCAGATATGAAAACAGGTGGGGTTAACCAGCTGTGCCACTAGCTCGATCTGTGTGTGTGTGAGAGAGAGAGATGGGAAAGAGAGAGAAAATGCGTGAGTGCATGGCTGTGTGTGTGTGTGAGAGAGAGAGACAGGGAGAGAGGACAAAGGATTTTATTTACTTAATGAAGAGCAAACCGACTGCTGTGCTTTTAAAGCCATCTGTACACCGGCTGTTAAAGAAAACCTCACGGTATAATTCGCTTTTATCCTCACATCATCATGAGGTAAAAGTAACCCAGGGTTAAACATTCGGCAAGGTCAGTATACCGGACCCTAGAACTCCAGCCTTGTGGAAAGACAGCAACAGTATCGCACTAGTCACATAGACAAAGCGTTCTACCCGTAGGCAGACGTCATGAAACCTGAAAGGCTGGTGACAATATGTCCCGGTAATATTATTAGCATGTGACCCATTAGGCGACCCCTATATATCGTTCCTTTTAGTGATACCAGTTCAAGACAAAGACATGAGTTTTAATCACGCAAAATACTGTCTTTGCAATTTCTGGCTCAAGATCCCCTGGCCCTCTCCTAAAAGCCTGTCCAGGGAAATAAGAGAGAACGGCCAGTAAAATTCAGAAATTGCAGACTGCCAAGAACCAGGACATGGATTTTGAGCAAGCTCACAAAACCCCATATCTTTGCGAATTTGTTGGGGTGGGGGGGAGTTAGGGGGCTTCTGAGTTTGGGGCCAATGAAAGCGGGATTACGTAATTTGTTGCGCATAAATAGAAGCTGCCACGAGTTGATGCTACGACTGTTACTGAGCACAAAGCGGGGGTGGGTGGGGGTGGAGGGGTGTTATTGTTTAGCATTATAGCCGAAGTTGTCGAGTCTGCTGAGCATGGGCTGGGATTACGCCTGGCATTGATGCTCTGTAAGCTTCTGGTGAGCACAGGCACTTGTCACATGCAGTTACCATACACAGCACGCCAAAAGCCCCAGCATCCAATTATAGATCCGAGCGCAGCTGAGGGGACAAAAATCGCTCCCTTGCTGTGCAAAAGTGGCCTTGAGATGGAATGAGGCGAATAAAACACGACGCAAAGCTGTGGAAGCCTCTCGTAATGCGACAGTGGGCAGTGTTCCGAGACAATGCGCTTCCGTTACGTCTTTGTTATTCTGCTTTATTTGTTAACGTCTCTCATTTCCGTTAGATATAAATAAAATGTTGTATCAACAAAAGTGGTCGTTATTGCAACAAGGAAAACCGATGCACACATACACGCACATTTCCTGCACTACCCGGCCACCGTCTGTACCGTCTTTTCCTGTCCTACCATCTGCTCCTCTAAAGGTGTCGGGTGACATAAAACGTGTTCAGTACTTGTCGCACAGACAGGGATTTGTAGGTCGTGGTTCAGATTCCCTTTGTATGATGCAGCCATTACCTGCTGATTCGGCGTAAAACACTAAGCAAGCAAATTGTATTTCTCCTCGTCCTCGTCATCCTTCATTTTCTCTCTTCCTTCTTCTCGGATTTTTAGTTTTAACCAGCGAGTTGATTCAATTGAAGTGGCAGTGTGGCAGGTGGATGTTTTAATCTTAAACATTCTGACATGGTAATATTCAACATTAGTTTTAAATGACTCCGACCTGTACAGGGGAAGAACTGGAGAGTTGTCATTAATTAAGCCACTCGGGGAATCTCAGCTAGCTCTTTATCACCTCTTCCCCCAGCAACTCTTCCATTCCACCCACATTGGTCACTGCCTCTTGTTTTACTAGCTGTTGTTGCAAAGCCCAAGGCTGGGATGTCCGAGTGTCAGATTTACTCTTCGGCCTTAATAGCAGTCGTAAAACCCGTTCGCCTTTCGTATTGTACGCGCGCCTTATGGACAGGAGATACAAATTAGGCTCGTGCAACCCACCCGAGGAACCAAAGCTCAAGGGAGAGATCGGAAGATGGTAAGTTCTATACGTCCTTGAAACGTCATCGCTTCACATCTACGTGGTTCGCTGGATATATAAGAAACTGACCCTATATGGGCCGTTAACAGCAGCAACAACAACCGAACGGGATAACTGTGAAATGTTTTTTCTTTTTGAGAGAGAGAGAGAGAGAGAGAGAAAGAGAGATAGCACTAAAGTAAATCCTGTCGTCTACCATTACAACTTCGGAAAGTTCTTGCACTCGGTTTTTAAGCAGTTATAATGCGCATGGAAAGTCAGGTACATGGCTGGATTACATGCGCGTTGTATTTTACCACAACATGCAAAGTTGAAGTAAAAGACTAAAACACACAGGGCTAAAGTGGCTTATAAGGGATTTTATGGCCGGAAAGCCAGGTACAAAAGCTCATTCCATCCAATCGAAGGCTGACTTGCATGAGCGTTCGTACCTGTCCTTCCCTTCATAACAGCGGTCGTAAGCCCCGGGGGCCCTGTGTAGTTTACGTCCACCTTTACGAATGAACAGGATATAAGAACGCTTTTAAAACAAAGCTAAAGAACTGAGCGCAAGAGGTTGCAGACCGCACATTCCATTTTGTTGTCTCCCGGTCCGTATGCTCTTTGTTCATTTTAATTTCGTCTTTTGAACGACAGCAAAACCCAGCGTGAGAAAGCGTTACTTTTGCCAGTAAAGCGACCTTTTCACTATAATTTGAGACTAATGCGGCCGACGGCCGTAAAGACACAGACATGTGAACAGCCTGCACGACGGCAGGAGGAAGCCGTATGGGCTAACGTCTATGAATCAGAAGCCCTCCTCCCCCCCCCCCCCAAAAAAAAAGGGAAAAACATGGAACATCTTTGGTTACTTAGGTACGTGACAATCTAGGTCTGGGCGGGGGGGGGGGGAGCGAGCGAAACTCTTGTGAGAATTTGATGCCAGTTTTTTTCAGAAGTGCGTTGGGCTACCAAAGATTTTAATTATATGTGAAATAGTTACTTTAAAAAAATCCCCAAAATGATGATTATCAAAAAGACGCTCCCAAAAAACAACCTTGCGATACAGAAGCTAAGTAACCATAACAAACTATTGATGTGTCTCAACTAAGCATTTTTGATTGGGTATTCTTAATTTTGTGAGGCTCCTACTTCTATTTTAAAATTCTTTATTTTCAAAAGTCCCGTCTGCACTTAGCAAAATGGTTGCCGTGGTGTTTCGCAAATCCCAGAATGTCTAATTAAAGAGGACCTAATAGAAAACCTGACTAAATTTACATCATTATTTTTTTCTTTCGTTAGAAGAATCATTTTAGGTTCCGTTTTACACTTAATTTTGAAAATCTATATTCTTAATATACTGAGAAACGGAGTAGTTATACCGATAGCGTCCTTTTTTCAAAATTTACATAGCGTGTCACGAGATCTCGTCGAGTTGCCGATAAGAATTGTGGACTATTGGTTATTCGTGACAACCTTTGCCCCGTAGGCCTCTAGAACTGTTGACATACTTTCTCAAGAAGGCCTAATCTTAAAGAAAAAGTATTGTTGTGGTTAATAGAATTAGTATTTGTGTTTCAATTACAAATAAAAATAATAATATAAATGAATAAGCTGAAACTAATTTTCATTGTTTAAATTTAAACATCGTGTAATGTGTTTATATATTTAATCTTCTAGTACTCTGTGTACAATCTATCTTACTTTTCATGGACAATTAAGTGTGTAAATCGGTAAAATCAATTAAGAGTAATTTCATTGTATTGAGGAGAGTTTAAGCTTTCCATTGATATCTTATTTTCAAATATTGATAAAGATCTGTAGAAGTTATGAACGTTTAACGCTCAAAAACTCAGTTCACTAGACACAATTTTCTTTAAGATGCTTATGCCAAAAAAAACTTGACAAAATTAAATCAAAGAAAAATTCATAACGCCCTTAATTTTGGCCTACTTTAAATAAATGTTTACGTAATTTTGCTTGTATTTTAAATCTCTTTATAGTGGTATACATTACTTTTGAAAAAAATTGAATTGTTTTGTCATGTACCTACATCCGTGCAAAACGTTTGGTCAAGATCTATCCAACAGCTCGAAAAAAAATCGTTAGTTATATAGTTCAGCAACAGCTCTCTTAGAATCTGTCCATCGCATTCTGATGAGATATTCATGTCTTTGGCCAGTTGTAACACTTCCTGATAGCAGAGTTGAAGCTTTATCATTAGCTGCTACCATACTGAAGAAAGTTTACCGTACTCGACGTCGATCGAACTACAAAATCCACAATTGGAACGGAGTGACCTTGATTATCTGGGCTCTCCTTCGTGAAGATAAGAAAGCTTTGTTGGACGCGACGCGACAGACGTCACTGATACTACAAACTGCTGTGTGTGGTGAGGATTTTGGAACTGCCTTTGCTTTCTTTTAAGTTGTTCGCAAGAGATATTTATTCAAGAAAAGTTCCGGTTTGTAAAATTTTAATTTTTAACATAAAATGCTTACGACTTCTTAAATCTAGCTTCGTTATTTCACAATGAATTTGTCAAATTTAATGACTCTTTTTGAGATCAAACGCTTGTGGTGATCACAGATCACTATTCAGTGTATGTGAAAATTTCAAGTTCATCCACAGGAGAAATGGGGATGGGGAGAGAGGGGATGAGACACGACATAAAGTGAACCAAATGGAGAACCTGGACACGCAGTAGCCCACCCCAAAATACTTATCTTTTGACAGATTTTTAAAAAGTCAATATTGTAATTTCAGAGGCCTAGTATTAATAGTAGTATTAAGTATGACAAATCTTCTGATGTCATGTGATTATAAAGGCAAGAATGGATCGTAAAACGCCAGTGGTATATTCCTTGATTAGCTATTATGTTAGTATTATTATTAAAATTCTTTCTCTGTTCGCTTGTTGTGCGTGTGTGCGCGCTGTCCATCCACCACACCACCTTCACTGCTCTTATGGAATTTATTCCCAACTATCCTGTTAAAAAAAACACCCACCCACTCACTCATGCAGACACGTCACTACTCATATCTCGCATACTCTGACCGCCTCGGTGGTCTAGTGGTTAAGGCGTCCGCTTCCGAGGCGGGAGGTCGGTGATTCGCATCCCGGCCGAGTCATACCTAAGACTTAAAATTTGGTAATCTAGTAGCTGCCCTGCCAGACGCCTGACTCTATAGGGAACAGTACTAGGACTGGTTGGCCCACGGTGGGTTGGCCCGGTGTCAGTATAACGTGACTGGGTGGGACTGAGGCCCGTGTTGCGCCAGCAGTCCCCCGCGTGGCAGCACGTAAACTTTGTCTAAGCAACACCGTCCTGATATGCACATTGTTTGCGACTGGACGTTAAGCAACAAATACCCCTCCCCCCTCGCATACTCCATTCTGTACAATCAGGTTGTCTCCCCTTAGATGACTTTTTAGTTCCGGTCACTGCTGACACCGCCTAACCTCACAAATACCACCAAATGTTTCCTCAGTCGACCAGATACTTTGCATATACAGCGAGACATAGCCTACTGCTGTGCTTTCTGTGTTACCGCAAAGCGTATCTGAAAGAAACGTTGATGTAGGCAAGATTTTGCTCGAAACACTGTACTGCAGCATGGCCAGACAAAATCGATTCATTCCAACCCCCTCCCTTCCTGTTCCATACCCCTTCATGTGACTGCTGTATTGCATCGAATGAATAATTGACAAACAGAAAGAAACCATGCTGATTTTACTTTGTTTCATGAAAATAATCACAAATGAGGCTTTACATGATGAGATTTTGCAATAGGTGCCGTGCGACTGAATAGACTACGCTTTGTTCTTGTTATTGATGTGATTTAGTCATTGATTTTTCATTGTTGGTGAGATACAGTCGTACATCCTTGTCACGTATACAGCTACGTCTGATAACATGGGTGAAGAAGTGAGAATTAGGTTGTACTACCCGTACGTCCTGGTTTATTCAGCTTTAAGGGGGAAGGTTTCTTCTGGGTCGGGGTATGGTGTGGTGCAGGGTCTGCTGAAGAGACGCTCTCTGCGCCATGCAATGATGCTATAATTTTTTTTAATGTTCAACCATTGTAAGCAGTGTTCCAGCTAGACGTCACAGTTTCTAGCTAGACGTCACAGTTCAGAATGAGGTTAGTCAACAGTGAACAACAGACGAGTCCAGTTAAAAAACCAGCCTGGAAGTCTCCCCAGGTTACAGTGTGTTTTGTTGACATTTTGTTACCAAGGGAAAAAGGATTACAGGGATCAGCAGCGTGTGGGCAGAACTTTTGGTATCGAAATATCAACCTGTCCTCGAAATGGATTATTAAGAAGAAAGCTCGTCGGGTGTAAAGTTAAGTCATGACAAGTGCCCCTGTGAAAACACCTTACAAGCCGCACGTATAGCTGCTGTTGAAGGCTATGGAAATGTGCACGAAAGAAACGTAAGTTATAAGAAGTTACATTCTCTCTGATCACAAGTGCGAGTACTGAAAAAAGCGTTTTTAAGTTAAAATATTTTCAGGGGAAAGGACTTTAAAAAAAAAAGGTTCTGTGGTTGGGAGATGGGAGTTACAAGCACTGCTGTGTTTCTTGAACCATCGGCATGCCCAGGAATGTGGGTAAAAGGACGGGGTATAAATCCAGTTCAAAACTCCAGAGGTGAAGACGATGACGACAGAGTTGATGACGATATTGATGGTTTTGTTAAAACAAACCCTCTCCCCCCTCCCCCTCTTCCCACTCCACCCCTCTTCTCTCCAGGTCCCGTTTCTGTCTGTCCAGCCACACACAACATCCTGTAATTCACTCTAGGGAAGGTGAGAATTTCACACCTGCAAACCAGTCGAGCACTAGCGACATGAAAGTGCTTCTGTCAAGAAAGTAATAAATGTATTTTGATAGTCTCTTGTTGGTAATATTGAATGAGCGGACGGCTTAGCAACAAGAAAATTGCACAGTTACACAGTAAACATAGGTGTGGCCAGAGAACAATACATTTTTAATATAGATCTCTAATTTTTTCTTTTTACGTGTACGCTGGAAACACATGCACGTACTGGCGCATGCACGCACGCACACACACACGCACCCTCGGGTTCGCTTACGTCCAGCTTAGCACTCGAACAATATAGGTCGTTAGTATATAAAAATTACGAATGAACTAAAAAAAAATTTTCTTCGTGGGAGGAGAGAGCTGTTTCAAGAGTCTACGAGGGAGTAGCTGCTTGGAATTAAAAAAACGTCTTGAGAAAAAAGTGATGTTGTTGAACATGTTTATGACCACTGCACTATACACATTGCCATAAAAAAAACAAAGAACATCTGCGCTTGATGCAGTGAAGGACCTCTGTGGTAAGGCGAATGGACAGCTGAAGCTGTTTAAAAACGTCGGGTAGGCAAACATCTGGGATAGTTCACGCTTACCTTCGTTACGACCAGAGACGCTAATGACTGCTGGTACCTGGTATTCGGACAGGTATCGGATTTTCTCGCAGCGATGTGAGGATTTTCATCTAGAAAAACTATGGATTCTTTCTTTTAGTTTCCTTATCATTTCCAATCCTGCAGATATTAGCACCGACTGAATTGTGAAAGGCAGAGTTTAGACGATGGGAAAGAAGACGGACAACGAGTTCTGCAGCAGCTTAAAAACTGTATCAATCTGAACAAACGTTTTAGGTCTAATAGTTTGTTTGTGGGGGAAGGGTAAAGATGGAGACAAGAAAGGACATGCATATTACATTTTCACTGGTATAATCAACATTCAAATTTGAATCTCACTGCCACTTTTCAAACCTTAATGCTTTGTCTGAAATGTTTGTTGTTTGCTCCAGGGCCATTTCCATCACGAGAGGAATGACATCTTAAGAGGCATCTGACAGTTTGTGTGGCGTTGCGGCTACGTGTGTCCCCATCAGAACTCTAGAAACACGAAGACAGACGTCAGTACGCACGCGTTTGGTATTATTGTTTGAATATTTAACTGCAAAGATCTTTAATCCGGTACAGCATTCTACGTGCAAATCGACAGGTTGCCTGCAAAGAAATTTAACAAAGTTATAAATGCTCTGGAGAAACAGTTGCTTAGCCAGAGCCTCATTCTTTTTGAAAAAAAAAGATTACCCTGGAACCGTTGGCGGCGAACAGGAAAGCACACACAGTCGCAGAATACCTTTAACAATCCTTGGAATGAATCAGTTTAGCTGTGGCAATTAACCAGCTAGCCTCTTAAGATCTCAGAGGTTTAAAACTTTGTCAAATCGGCGACTGAACAAGCAGTGAGGTACAGGGAGGATTTTATGAATAGCTGGTGTTACCCATATCTCAGCCATAACCTTATGGGGAGATATATATTTCAGTGTCGATCGTCTGATCATCATCCATTAAAATAAGTTTGAGCAGGGGCCGCAACTGCGAGAAATAAAATAATTTCCACCACGATGGACCGCTGCTTGAATTGGGTTAAGCCGTCATGATGCAGGAAATGTCTGCCAACGACTCCATCACCCCAGCCGACCCCGTCCTGCTGCAGAGCTCTCCGGTGCAGCAAGGCGAGGCCGAACAAAACGTCAGCAGTGCCAAAGGCCAAGGGAACGGGCCAGGTCACTACGCGGCCGTGGTCCTGATGGTCGGGGTCAGCTGCCTGGCCGTGGCCGGCAACGCCTGCAATTTGCTCGTGGTGGTTCGCACGAAGCACCTGCGCAGGGTGCTGTCGAACTTCTTCGTCCTGAGCCTGTGTACGTGCGACCTGCTGGCCAGCCTCTTAGTCATGCCTGCCGCGGCCTCTGCTTTTGCGTCAGGAGCTTGGCTGCTTGGCGACACCGCTTGTCGCGCCGCGGGCTTCATGGGGGCCTGGCTGACCTTCGTCTCCGTGGCAACCGTCTCGCTCATCTCGGCCGAACGTTTCTACTGCCTGCGCTGGGTCATGCACCACGAGGTCTTCATGACCTTCCAGAAAACGCTGGGCGTCGCCCTCCTGGTGTGGGCGTGGGGGGCGCTGATGGCCGCCCTGCCGCTGGCCGGCATCAACTCCTACGACTACCGCCCCAGCCTGTGCAACTGCTCCTTCGCGGCCAAGCCGGAAGCCGGTCACGTGACTTACGTCATCCTCGTAACTACCCTGTTCTTCCTGGTGCCGGGTGCCGTGGTGGTGGTCATGTACGCGGGGATATTCCGGGTGGCCCGCCAGGCCGCCCTGCAGGTGGAGCCTTTACCCTTGGGGCTCATCACCAAGGTGACGGACCGCGAACCCGTGGCCACTCAAACTCACAGCACGGCAGCTTCCCCTGCCCCAGCCTGGACAGTTACGCGCTCCTCCGTCTCCCACGTGACCAGCGTAACGACGTCGGCAGCTTCTCTGCCGTCAACGACCAGCAAGGCCAGCGGGCCGGCGCAGACCGCAGAGGTCAAGGCCACCGCCTCTTCGAATCTTCCGCCCCCGGAACCCCACCCGAAGCGTTCCGGCTTGGCCCTGCTGAACATCCAAAAACAGCGGACCGTGCGCGGCCACATGAAGGCCGCCAAGACTGTTCTGCTTTTGGTCATCTCCTTCTTGGTGCTGTGGGGCCCGCTGTTCACCCTGCACCTGCACAGCGCCATCAGGCCCTCGTCGTCTTTGATGTCGAACGCCGGACTGGCGGCGCAGTGGCTGGGGTTCAGCTCATTCGCCGTCAACCCACTCCTGTACGGCTGGATGAACGCCGCCATCCGGGAGGAGCTGGTGGTCGCCTGCCGCCTCCTGTGCTGCTGGTGGTGCTGGCTGAGTCGTAGGTGCTGCAAGTTCCTGAGCAGAAAGGACGTCAGTGGTGAAGAGACGGAGGGAGGGGAAGGGGAGAAGGAGGAGAGGTTGTGGGGAGGGGGAGGGGGAGTGGAGGAAGGGCCCCCCGATGAAAACCTAGACTTCCTGCAGTTTCTGAAGCACACAAGCCGCACCAGCCAGCTAACTAGTCACGATCACGTGCAGAGACAAACGTCGCCCGGAGATCGGCGGGACACGTGCCAAGTGCCGCCCAGAGATCGTCGGGAAACATGCGTGGCGCCGGCCAAAGACTGCCAAAATACCAGCCAGGCGCCGCCCGCCAGTGACCCCCATGTCGAAATCATCATGGAGAACACAAAGCCGAGTGACGAAAACAGCATAAGGGCAGGAGAAAATGTTTCATAAAAATGTTCTGCTGTCATATTACAGAAGCAGATTTTTAAAATCGGACGATTCATAACAGCCGAATAAAAACCTTGTATGAAAACATTTAGCAACAAACTGCTTGGCAAGCATTTCCGTGGAAGGTGTTTGCAACCAATTTGAGATTTCATTTCGTACACACACACGTAGAGAAAGAGAGAGAGAAGTTTTTGGCAGTCAGGTTTTTGGAAGTCGGGGTGGGGAGAACAGATGCAGCAAAGAAGGAAGAAACTTTGATAAGATGAACGATTAAAAAAATGCATGTGGATTTTTCTGCCTTTTGACAGAAGTATAGGTCAGGAGTCAGTTGCTTAGGTCAAGAGACTTAATTTACTGATAAAATTTACAAAAACATAACTGCAGATCTAAGACCTGACCTGGTAAAGAAGGCACTATATGGCATGTATAGCATATCACAAATTATCAGTCACTGAAAATATAAGGAACATGCGGATAGTATTTTGCGATGTGTTTAAAAAGCCAAGTTGCACACATGCACACGCAAGCATGCACGCACAAAATAGAGATGCAGCTATGTACTCGAGACCAAAAGAAAAGCAGTTAAAAAGAGTAGTCAAATTTCCTGCATTCGGGTACAATGATAGGATCAAAAACGAGGTAGCATGGTCTGTTGAGTGTAGCCCTTGATAATGACGTGTCTGGCTCCCAAAAAAAAGTATTCTTCCGGCGCTGAAGTCGGACAGTGGTTTTCGGCCGTACAGCGTGAACAAAAGCAGCAAGACTAGAACTTTCTTTGTGAACAGCTGTATTGCAGCCGTCCTGCATGGCGGTCAACGCTGACTGCACGACATCGGCAACAGAGAATGCAGTGGACCCAGCAGCACCTGAACTGGACGTGGCGGGGATGGCGAGACATCCTCTTTTCCGATGAAAACCAGGTTTTGCACCAGCCACGCAGATGGCCGCATCAGAGTATGGAGGAGCCGGAACGAAAGATACGCCAACAACAACCGACTCGCGGGGTCCGTCGTCTTCCAGAACATCGGCCCTAGACGAGAAAACGGCGTGACAGCACAAGGTGGACCAGGTGTTCATCGAGGTCCCACGTCCTGCCATACTTTCAGCAGCACTACACCGGCCAACTCTGCATGATCGAAGATGCCAACATTTTACATCTTGCTTGAACACGCCTGTTTCAGACGATGCAGGTGCACTCACTTTGACTTATCCCCCTTGCAGTGTTGATGTCCTGCTTCTACAAGTAGCAGCCCGGAAAGCACAGGCGTTAAACCTAAAATCAGGGGGACATAATCAATACTTTCGGAGATGCCGTAAAAGAGGTGGCGGAGAGGTCAAAAAGTGCTTCTACCCCCGCAAAGAGCTCAATATTCTTTTGATCAATACCTATAGGGTCTGTCAAGATGTCACTTGTGCTCAAGAAAAAAGTAAAAGCACTCTCTTTTCTGCTTCTTTACACATTTACAGAATAACGATTTTTGTTGAGTGATTTTCCTTATTGCTCAGTTTCTTTCGTTGCAATGTGCAATAGCGTACATTCCCTACCTCGCACGTCGTGTTTTGCCTAGTTCGTCACATGAAATCAATCAGTTTTTTTAAAAGTGTAGCTCGCCCTGTGACAAAGGGTTAATAAAAGAGTTAAACGACCGTACATAGACTTGCATGTCCGCACTGGTCATCTTAATACAGCAATCAATTGGTGCCATGGTTCTGTCAGTGCATAGGACCCATCCCCAAATAGTGTAAAATCACCGCGAGGTTAAAAGTACCGTCCCTCTAAAATAACCAACCAAAAAAAACGTAATTTGCAGTCAGTCGACAACGTTGATCAATTTGCCAATCAAAAATCGGGAGGTGATCCCGTGCTGCCGTGACGTGACATTCCCTTTTGTAAGATTCTATCAGCCATAACAGTCGAAGGGCTGCAATTTAACTCTCATAACACAGTCCCGAGCAATCATGTAGTTTCATGAGTCCTAGGAACATGCAGAATGCAGTACGTTTATATACGTTATCGAACTACTCAACTGTCGTTGGAGTCGGGGCGAGGGGGGGGGGGCTGACGAAACACGAGACAAGGTAGCTAAATATTCAAGGAAGAAAGAAAGACTTCGATTATTGTCATCGAGTTGAATTACACCTGGGAATCTTTTTTTCAGGAACTGTAGTTCTGGTCCTACACCTACATCGAAAATAATAAAAAAAGCCTTCTAGGTTGCGTCATGCAGTTACCGAGCGAACATTTTTAAGCAGAGTTGTGTAATTTCCAAGCCTTGAAAAGATGACCTTTTTGTATTGTAGTAATACATATCTATGGAATCTGCGTAAAGCTGGGGCGGGTGGGGATGAGGTGAGAGGACGTCCAATCCAGCTTCAAACGTCGTTGATCTGACCCCTCATGAAATCCGTCACTGGGCACATTGTTCTGGGCGGTTCCACGTCGTTCTGTCGGCGCACAAATCTTGAGGAATAATGTCAAACATAAAACGCTCTACGTGAGGACTTTATTTAAGATGGCGCGTGTTCTATAGGATTTAGACCTCAATCATTCAAGCAGGTCGTAGACCTTACGGCACTACATAATGTACGTTAACGATTCATGGGGGAGTGGGGAGAGACACGATCGACAGAGAGCAGCCTCCTAGCCCTAAGTCAAGTATTCTGAAAGTTTTGGCACGCTTGGACGGTCCCCCTGTTACCATGAATCTATTTCATTCTTTGCGTTCATTTACTTAGGACATTAATTTGCCATCCCATTTCTCCAACTGATTGTTCAGTTCATTAAATGCGAAGTTTAAATTGACTGTTTTGCTTGAAAAAAGATAAGCTGCACGTCTGCATGTTGGAAGGTTACAATTTTTGAGTGCACTGTAAAAATTCAGAGTAGCAGCACTTCTTTAGGAAACTTTAAAAACATTACATAATTCATTGGATCTTTTATTACAAATTTATATCACAGCAGCAATCAGAGGTGAGTAAAGTCTTCGGACCTATACCGACGCCTACCTCAATAAACTGTGCAAGAACAGTTTTTATCCAGCATACAAAGAGCTAGAGAAAGAGAGAGTAAAATCATGTGGTTATCATTTAGAGTCCTATATTACAGAACACAGTGCACATAAATATTTCAACCCTCACATATTGATCTATTGGATGGAGCACACTGTACGAGGACTGCAGAAATGCTCTGTAGACATAAATGGAAGTGCAAAATAATAACTACTTTGCACTGTGTAAGAGCTCTGAGCAACAAATGTTTTTGCAATCAATACTGAGACCTGTAAGCACATCGTCAGGGAGTCCTTTCATCAGCACTTATTCTACAAACAATTTTCTTTGAGAACATCATCTTAGTGGCCTTAGGACAAACAAAACAGTGTAGCTGTATACAGGCATCAGTTAATACAAGGCGTATGACATGACCTCAAATGGACTTCGAAAAACATGATCCATACACAAAAGAAATGTAAAATAACAATGTGGTGCAAGCCATAGAAAAATGTACAAAATATTTGTTTCTGTATAAACAAACTGGCAAGGCAATTCTCAAATACATTGGGAATGCAACAGAAAAATGCAATTAGGGTGATCAAGCAGACATATTTCAGCGCAGGTGATGAGGAATGATGAGTAATGCTGTAGAAAACAATTGTTCTTTACACCAAACAATTCTAACTAAAAAGTGGGAGATCCATCTGATCAAATATTAATCACAACATGTTTATTCTGGTCACCATGGAACTCACCAGGTTAGAAGATGCCTCTCCAGTCACAATGATAGTGACCCTAATGCCACTGCTGACTTGTGCCTCATTTTTCTGGGTGGCATTGTGCTTGCTGTGAACTACCTACTCTGGTAGGTGCCAGATCTGACAAAGTATTGTGGTTGCCTAAGTCACCAAACACAAAAACAGCCCTCTTGCATGCTACACCCATCTCTGGGAATTTTTCCAGGTGAGCATGTTCAAAAAGAGAACTAAACTCCAAATGTCCTGTCTCAATTTTAAAACACCTTCTGTGTGTGGATTGTGGACTTAACAAAAAGTCTACATTTGTTCTCCTTGAAACCGACCATGTGAATTCACAGACAGGAGCAGCATCCCTCCAGCCTAGTCGTCCAGCTGACACAGCAGGGCACAGCCGCGCTTGATCCAGTGTTGCACAGGCTTGTCAGTGGGCAGCAGGATGGGCAGCACAAAGTTGGTGGAGTGACCCGTGGTGGACAAGACACCCTTGCGCTCGCTCGTCTTGTACACAGGGCATTTGTACCGTTTGGCAGACATGTCAATGCTGTCCATCAGGCTTGGCCGCAGCCAGATGATGGGAACGACGTCGTTCAAAACTTTTGGCAGCTGCTCTTCCAACAGGCCCCTATTAAATGTATTTTTAAAAAGTCCACAGACGGTAAAGAAAAAAAAGTTTTTTAATAATTTTCTTTTTTTGCTGGAGTAATGAAATGATATATGGTGTTTACTCTTGCTAAATAAACACATGTTCAGATAATCTGAGACTAATTTCAAATAATAATAAATGGTTTTAATGCAGATCCCATAGAACTAGAAAATATAAAACAGTTTGAAAATGCCCAATGCTCAGCATGTTTTCAAGCAAAACAATTAAACCCCCTGAAAATTCTATTAAATAATACATTGTGTTTGTACCACCGATGTCAAAAATATTTTGCAAGGAGTGAGAGTTTATGATCTTCCTTGTACAGCTCTGGAAATAGAGGTTTTCTGTTAAAATCTACAGTTATGTGTAAAATATGCCTTAAGATTTCTTAGCATCGCGGTTGTTTGTAATTACCATTAGAATGAAAGTGTGTTCATACAAAGGACAAGCCACCTTTTCAATCAACAAGCCTTACACTTTAGCCAGGCTCAATTTTTTTTTTTTTTTGGTTGAGCAGGTTAAACAAGGGTCAGCCTAAGGACTTTGAGCTTTAGGTGGTCTTGACTGTTTTAGGGAAGTTATGTATTTTCTTGTTTCTGGGCTATGTTTTAGCGATAATAGTGTGTATAAGCCATTCTGCTGAGCATTGCAGACCAAAAAGATTGCTCAACAGCATGTGGGAGAGATGCTCAACAGCATGTGGGAGAGATGCTCAACAGCATGTGGGAGAGAAAAATAGCATTGCCACTAGGGGATGGCTTCGGAATTGGATGAACCAGTGTTGACTGATCGAATAGATGGGTATAGCAGAGGGGAAAATAGTTGTTGATTGCATGATGTATCAAAAGCTCAGTTTAAAATGTAAGGGAAAAAGGATCGCCATTGTCTTGGCCGTAGATGAGAATTTTGCAAGTTTAGATTCTCTGAGCTGAACCATGAATTGAGTAGCCAAAACCCATGAAAAATAAATTCTTTTGTAAATTAAGGTGCATACTTGCAACTTAGTTCCCATCAACTGTGCCCTTGTGCGCCACTTACAAACAAAATGATATCACTCACTTCTCTCTATCCCAGCGTGCACCATCTAAGAAGAGCCCATGGATGTATGCACCATCATCAGGGAAGTCGTCCACTTTATCCACTTTCAGAATCTGCAAGTCAAAATGACCCAATCAAATCCAATTACTTCTTGCCTCTTGTCAGTAATACTCACAGATCACAAGCATTTCCTGGTTTTTAGGGGTTTCATGGATGAAAACCCACTACCTTCTCGTAGTCACTTTCTTGCTCTCAGAACAACATGAAACCTTGCTAAAAACTGGAATTGAAGATCTTGACACAAAAGCATGAACCAAATACCAAGTAACAAAAGGCAGAAAAAGTAGAAAAGACATACAAGAAGACAATGTTTCAGACTTAATGCTGTTTTTAATGACTGCTGCACAGCCTACCGTGAAATCAAAGGCCAGCTTGTCAATGGGAATTGTGTACTTCCTCGCGTAGTTTTGCATCGCACCTGTCAGGAACGCTTGTGTGAAGAAGAAACCGGACACCCAGAACTGGTTAGGTTTTCCTTCGTCATACCATTTCTGTTTAAAAGGTTAAAACTATTTAGCTCACAGGATAGCACTAAAAACAACACACATGAAACAGAAACATTTAATAATGGGATTTGGACAAGCACACAGTCTCCAACATTGAAAATCATTGGTGCTGTTGGATTGACTATAAGAGAGGAAAAACAGAGGGATAACAAGCTCTGAAAGAAAGGATACAAAACAGAAAGAATTCCAAATAGAGAGGATACAAAATAAAAAGGATGCGAAATGAAGCTCTAGATAAATGAATATCCTGGAGTGGCTGGAGTAAGATAAGTCTCCATTGCATTCTACTCTACCTGCAGAAACCGAAGCCTTTCCAGAAAGTCGTTAATGTAGGAGCCCAGCGGCTTCAGCGAGGGGTAGGAGCGCTTGGCCCACATGGCGGGCTGTTTGCCAATCAGTAGGCTGGTGGTCAGCGCCTCCAGCTCAGTTGACATCACCACCAGCCCTTTGATCGCCTTCTGCACGTTCTGAAGTGACATCCGTATGATGGACAGCAGTCTGCAGCCAACATTTCAAAACATGTTTCCAGGAAGTTTCTGCAGTAAATCTTTAATCAAACATGTGATGCATCACTTTCTTTTGCACAACAGTTCATGCTTAATAATTTCTGTCACACTGCAAGCTAGAAAAGGAACTAATCATTTACGACAAATCTACTGATCTGTATATGAAACTATATGAAATGCTGAAGTAAACATGCTAGCAAGGTAGGATGAAAAGAAAAAAAAATACATCGAAATACAGCAAAGGTCACCTGCCAACCTGATGCTTTTAGCTTGCTCACCTGTTAAAGCGTTCCATTTCTTGTACAAGAACGGTGTTCATGCTCTCATTGTAGACCACTGGGTATTTCTTCGTTGCTGCCTCAATGTTGTAGTCCTTAGGCAGCTATATGGAAAGGGGAGGAAACCTGTACTTCAGTTTGTAAGATGAAAGTCACTGACAACAGTTGTGGACAGCCGCTGGATGTTCTAAAATACATGTCTGTAAAACTTGCAGTCACCCCATTGCCTAAAACTAATACATTCTGGATTGGTTTCCAAAACTGGTGCTTGGGGTGGAAAAATTTTTTGGAAGAAGGAAGAGAAGGAAGGGAAAAAAAAAAACAGAAATATATTTTAAAATATCTTGGTTATCTCACCTTGCCTAGAATATCAGAGGCAATCCCATACAGAGTGTCATCTGTCTTGCCACCTCCACCCCCACCAGACCCTCCCTGGGTCAGCAGCACAGAATCAAAAAGAAGGCGCACGTCCTGCAGTTCACGAGAGATGTCCACATTCTCATGCATGCCAAAGACTTCTGGTTTCTGTGTCACTGGTAATGCCTGCAATCCATCACAAACCTCAAAAATAAAATCCGACAAAATCAGGATGGAAGGAAATGAGCAAGAAATATGCTGAGATTTATCACCAAGCCTCACATGAGTTATAAGCAACAGAAATCAAGTTAAACTGAACAAAAAAATCATCTCAGAAAACTAACACAGAAACAAATATCATGTTTCAGATCGTCTCCAAACATCCCCCCTCCCACTCCAAAAACGAAAAAGCCACCTGCCTGCACTGTGACTGGCTGTAGCTCAAGATTATTCTTTTGATGAAATCAAAGCATTAGGTAGAAAACGCTATCTCCACACAGCACTCAGCCCACCAGGCAGCTATGTGCTATTTTTTCAGAAGAAACATTCTTAGCTCCAAAGCCCCCAGCCATACCCGGATAAACTCAACGTAGTCATTGTATGATCCCTTGGAAGGCACAAAATAAGTGCCACTGGGAGAGAACTTGTATTTAGGCTCCACGATGACATGGGAATTGTAGAAATCATCCAGAATCGTCAGCAAACAGCGACGATCCCAGTCGTCTGTCACACGGCCTCCATAGTTACATTCTCCTGTCATGTATCTGATTGCATCGAATGGCACCTCATCATATTCGTTGATGAACATCTGCATGGATAAGAAAATATAAACCATACAAAATAAGTTCCCCTTCTAATATACAAGAAAAACAGGTGACTGCCGCTTGGAGGAAAAACATTTCTTAAATTTAAAACAAGGGAACTGGACCAAGCTAAGACATGACAAAGACAAAGACAATCTACATGTTTCGGGGCACTACCCCTTCATCAGGGCTCACTCACTAAGCGTTTGCTGACGACTGGGATCCAAGACAAACACAACATAGGACAAATACATGAAATCCTCAAGGTGCACAATACAATTAATAAAGAACAAATGAGGACAGAGCGCTATAAATACTGAAAGACTCATGTACAGGATGGCTGTACATAAAAAATGCCTTTCTGTTGATTTATACCCTTAGAAACGTGGCTAAGACTTTTGGTTTCTGTTTAGAAAAAAAACTGTGTTTGATTGCTGTATGCTTCGTGAAACTGATGGATGGTGCTGTTGTGCACTACCTGCTGTTTTGTGCCACTGAATGTATCCTCAAAATACCCAAAGCAACACCTGATCGAAGAATGATCTACTCATCTTAAAAATTGATGAAATTTAAGGTTATCAGAACACAGCTCTGCATGTCAGCTTATGCACTGCCTCCACCTGGCAGTATCTGAGACCCAGCACAGACTAAAATTAGTGAAAGATGTTCACACCAACCTGGAGCTGTCGGATGGAGATGCGCAGATCCGACTCATTAAAACCATAGGGGATGTTCCACCCCAATGGGCCAAATTTGCGCCGTTCTTGTACAAGAGCATGGAAGAAGCACAAGCCAAACAAAAGTTTTTCAAAATTCTGGAACAGACAACCAAAACTTTACTTGCACTTCAACACTGACAATAAACTACATTCCCTTCAGTCAGAGAAACAAACCAAAGAAAAACACAAAAATAGGATACAAGAAAAGCAAAACAAATTATGAATAATGTACAGCTAAGTCTTAATTTCAATCATCAGTGGCAAGTACTTTAGCATTTTTGTCTAAACAATACAAAAAACTTGTTAAACAAAAGTGCAGGCACACTCATTGCTCTCAAACCTACCGACTCTTTTCCTGGACACCCAGTAAAAAAAGTGTCATCGCTGATAGGGTCATTGAGGTATGACTGTAACATGTTCTGGCGCAAGCCTGTGGGTGGTTCGTTGGTCATCTTCACGCCATTCTGTAGCACTGTCACTGGAAACTGCAAAGCACAAGACCATCTAAAATTAGCTTTCCTCTTACTCTGCTTGCTGCTTGTAAGAGAACAGCAGTGATCATAGCTTCTTGACAGACAACAGGCATTTTCACAAACACACATATACACATTCTGCTCAACAAACACTCGAAGCATGCAAGGTGATGTAGGCCAGAGATTCGATGATTTAAATTTCATACATTGCCTTCATCTTGCATGTCCATTTTTGGCTGATAGTTGCAGACACTAGCTAACATCACTTTGCCTGCCAACTGCTGAGTGATAATTTCAGGCTGCAGGCTGGCATTAACGTTCATGCTGACTTTGTGCTGACACCTTCAAACCATCATCTGCCACAACCAACCCTGCATGTTGGACAGAAGTACCTTGTCAGAAGGGTAGCTGGTAAGCCACAGCCTGAAGTCTGGGTGCGTGTTATCAGTGCTGAAGTCTTCACAGATCTTTTCCATCGCTGTCATCCACGACACAGCCAGGTGGCAGTTTTGCAGCATAACCCACGAACCTTCCTCCCGTGCTCTGGTGATCATGTTCGCAGCAATGGGACCCTGTCACACATGGCAGTTTGGATCTGATCCCTTGAGGGTGTCCGAAAAAATAAATGTGCCCATAACATGCACAAAGTGAAGGTACAGCTCCTTATCAGCTTTAGCTCATAATGTAGAATGAACACGACTTAATAATCATACAACATGCACTCCTTTAAATTCCTGGTATAGGGAGAACAGTTGAGATTTGTTCTTGGATTTGTGCAAGATCTTGTTCTCTTTCCCTGTTCACTTGGTTTCTCACTCACTCACTCACTCACTCACTCACTCACTCACACACAATATGCTGGTTTGTTTGCAATGATTAATGCTTAAGGCACTTTACCAGATTTATTTTTAGAAAAAGGTCTTCCCCTACCCACCCCTTTTTTTCTTGATGATCGGATCATGACCTGAGGAACATGAAGTGGTGGGTAGGGGGGTGTTACCTCACCTTGACAGCCCACTGCTGGGTGACACTGGGCCAGTAACAGTGTCTCAAGAACCAGGCAGCACACTAAAAATATTTTCATGGCAGAACTTGGAAAATTAGGAGAGTCTACCTGTCCTTGTCCTAACGAGATGGAGTTGAACTTGTTGCCACCAAAGCCCTTGTCATCTGCGAACTTGAGCAAACTCATGGTTGGGTCAGCACCAGGTGACAAGATGAAGATGAGAGGTGTGCAGGGATTAGAATCATTGTAGGACTTGGCCAAGTCAAAGGGAGGGGGTTCCACAAACTTTTTGCCTAGCTTCTCCATGACGAAGTCGGTAATCGCCAGCACTATCTGCAACAAGAAAACATCAGCCTCTCTTATAGTCTTCCACCAAAGTCCCCAGCAAGTGGATGCATAACACAGACAATATCTGTAGACTGCTACACATACAGATATACAAAAGTTTTTCTTCACCTAAATTTTACTATTATTCTCTGTGCACACTGCTGACCTTGTCTTGTCGGATGGTGCGCAGCACAATCATGCGTTGGAAGTCATTCAGTTCTGCCTGCCAGTTGTCTGGCAGCTCCGTCTTGTGGGGCTCCTTAGAGTTATAAAACTCAAACCATTTGTTGATGTTCTTTTCAAAGTGATCTCTGCGAACAGATGTACATATCTTGCTAACAACATTGTTGCCCAACAGCGCTGTCCCTCCAATCTGCTATAAACACAGTAAACACTTCTGCAAGAGCTAGGCGTCCTCCCACCAACTCTTCCAATCAGTCTCAAAAACAAGGATTTGCTTTCAAATCTATCAGGATGGTAAAGCAGGAAACGAGAAATGCTTACATTTAACATTTTCAGAGGAGGACTTTCACTAGCAAGCTTCTGAATGCAATATAATAACTTGCCTGAATTTCTTGTACGCCTTCAGCTCACTAAGGCGACAAATCTCATCCCAGCTCTTGTCTGTGAGCCAGCCAGGTGCAGGGTTTTTCAGCTTGTTCTCCAGACCTATGCCACCGGTCAGGAAGAACATGAACTCTTGCCGATCGAGGTCGCCACGTGCTCTGGTGACAGTTGAAAGATCCATCATTTTCTCCACCTCAAAGGCTGTCTTAATAAATATTACTACATTATAAATAAACATATATATTATTAAAATACACCATTATCCAAATATAGAATTGTCAAGAACAAATACAAGACTGTTCATACTTATATTGATAAAGCTGCCCTGTACTTTGTTTTTCACACTCAAGTATGAGACAAGTATGAGAACAATTTTATTCTTCCTTAACGGAGGTAACTGACATTTATTTTTAAGTCATTTCACTCCCAGAAGCATTTTACCTTGACATAGCTCAGAAGGATAAAACAATAACTTAATGATCTGTATATATATATATTACACAGAAGCCTTCATTAATTCCATAGAAACATTTCTAGCTATATAATGGAAAATGTCAGTTTCCTTTATAGTAACAAAACTTTGAAATTTTGTTAATACATATGGTCCTTAAATGCATTTCTCACAGATTAGTACCATATAGCAATCTCTGCACCACTCATGTGCAATGCACACATACACATATGTATTTTTCACACAGGTGAATGCTCACACTGGTTAAAAAAAAAGGCAAGGAGTCATGACTGTCAAAAATTAGAAACAAGCGAAACAAACGAAATTTTGTGTGAAAAGAAAATACATGTACTCATTTTATGCTATCAGTGCCACAGGTGCACGCAAACACACAGCACAAAGGATGTTTTTGCATCAGAAGACACTTTGAACTGGCAGTGAATTATCAACAGTCACTTCATGCTAATGGTGATTAGACACAGCAAAGTCTTTGCCAGACTACCAAAATTACATCAGTGACAAAGATTAATCAAACCATGTGTTAGAAGTTGTGTTTGTTACGTCCACATCACCGTGCAATGATGCTCTACCAACAACAAAAATTTCACACGAGGCCAGCTGTTTAGTTGTCTCAGTGAAAACGCAAGAGAGTAAAGCTCACTGCAGTCCACAGAAGAAGGTGACCCACAACAACCTTCCTGCTGATACTTACAACAGAATGTTAGCACAGAGAAGGAAAGAGAAGAGAAGTTTGTCTTTCTCAAAAAGAGATCGACAGACATTGCAGTACAGATTGTAGGTAAAGTGATCCGACAGGTAGCGCAAGCGTCGCTCCAAAATCTTGGATTTATTGCTGTAAGGAAAAGACACAAACACAAACATACACGGTTTAAATTCCGACAAGAAGTAATGGAAAACATTCCCGTGGTGCAAGTTATGCGATGCCTTTAGATGTAGTGTGAGCTTCTCACCATCCTGCCACCGAAGGACTCTTCTGTAGCCAGAATTTCTTTTCAGAATGATGCATATCAGATCTTTTAAAACTTTTGATGATGGTTTTTAGTTTCTGCTTGGCAGGACCCGAGTTTGCTCATGATTTCTTCCATCCTCCACTGCACCAGCCTCAGCTGAAAGTTTTCACAGCAAGGAGCAATCGAACACAGCAGAGAAACTGATATTCACAAACATCAGTCAGCATTCTTCATGACCTAGCGCTTATTTTGGGGAACGTTTTTTAAGGTCTCAAGAAACACAAAATTAACTGATATTTGTAAAGTCTGGTGACTATGACAGAGGCCACTTCCTCTTGTGAGTCGTATTTCCTCAGTTTCTTCGTTGTTGCTACCTGTTTACTCTCTAAGCGGCAGTCAACTGTTTCATTTCATGTGTCCTTGGCTGCAAATCTTTCCAGCTCTGCATGTCTTTGAAACCTTGCCAAGAAGACCCTGACAACATCAGCTGTGGTAGAACGATGGCAGAGCCACCATCTTAAGCGCATCAGCAAACTTGCACCACTGTGTCATCAAATCTAGAGTACTTACATCAACAGGTTGGCACACAGTAAAAATGAGAAGACCAGTTTGTGCTTTGCCAGCAGTGAGCGAGCCACATTGTCATACAACTGGTAGGAGAAGTGGTCGCTCAAATAGCGCAGCCGACGCTCAAGGATCTTGGACTTATTACTGCAAGCACAGCTGTGCTGTTAGCATCCCGCAGGCATCTTAAATTTTACTGCAAGCCCAGCTGTGCTGTTAATCATCCCCACTTATACTGTAAGTACAGCTGTACTATTAGCATCATTCAGGCCTCATGAGGCAGCCTTTCTTGTTTTTCCTTGGGGTTTCTATTTATTTCTTTTTTTTTGCATAAGGCCTGATGTTTGACCAGTATACATGATCAAGTTGCTGGCTGGTGCATGAATCCGTCATGCCTACCTTGTGGCATCAACAATCATAACCACCCCCCTGTAAGTCTTCCAAGAACACATGCAGTGTAAAATCATCGTTTTCTTACACTGTATTTATTTGCCTGCATTTTTTTTTAAAAGAAACTTCCTTTCGCTCCCTTAAAAAAAACATAATATGAAACAGCCAACATTAGCAATGATAAGAAAGTCTGCCAACAGATGATCTTACAACAACTAATGTCCACATTAACAGATCAAAACGTAAGAAATAAGCATCAGACCTACATTTATGTGTCTTGACTGTTTTGCATACCTGTCATGGATGGACATGATAAACAGGTTGACGAACCATGTCAAGGAATACTGGTACATAGGGTCTATGTTGGGCAGGTCTGTGAGAGAGAAGAACAAGATGGCCGAGTGGCGTGCAATGGGGCGATAACCCATTCGAGATGCTTCAATTTTCTTCTCAGTTTCTTCAGCCACCTGCACAAACACAGGGAAGCTTGAAATGGAAACAGATGTTATGCCCAAGTAGTTAGAAAAGTGCATCACACAAAAAAAAAAAAAACCAAGGAAATTTCTTGTGCTCACCATCAGCGCAGACAAATCATATCATCTCAGCAATGCCGTACACAGCAGCCTCTGAAAAATTTTATGACTCCTGTACTAAGTAATTAATTTTAATACACAGCAATATAATCCCATTTCAAAAGCGTTTTGTTGTGGGGTAACATTTAATATTACTCTAACTCTAATGGTGGCTTGGAGAACTGTGATAGTCTGGTCTAGATGGTGTAACCCCCTCAGGGTTACCAGAATTATTTCCCCTTGCGGTCTATCCAGCTTGGGGAGATACTACCTTGGTAGGGAAAATGTAGTCCCGCAGACAAATAAACTTTTGTCTGGGGACAAGCCTTTGGGTATATTTAAAGAAAGACCCTTTTAGTTGTACTAGGGGAAAATGTGTATTATTGTAGTTTGGCCAAAGTGGGAGGCAGGGTGTCCCAGTAAATTTATCGGTGCGACCGAATCACGCTATTGCGCGATAGCGCGCATGAATCCGGGCCCACGGCTTCGCGGGAATCCTGTCCCTCTTTCACTTTGTGCTCTGCTGACAAGGAGAACAGATCTCCTTCTCCCCTTTTCCTCTGGTGCGTCTTTTTG
>SMGT01003586.1:429466-482411 GCA_004794575.1 Lanistes nyassanus | reverse complement strand
TCGCTACATGGGCCCTGTTCCCCCATGGTGTTTGCATATTCTTTTGGAGGCATTCAGCTGTAGGGATTGCCTCATTGATGTTGATGTAATGCCTTGTGTATTGCGACTGTCGTAATCTAGAAGTAATTGTCAGGTTGATCTTTGTTTCAGGCCACCTTTTCCTTCACTGCTTTTATTCTTCACTTTCTTTTTTCTTCACTTTCTTCTTTAGTCACTAGGCGTTACCTTCGGGATTTAGATTTAGGAATAAAAGTTTATTGGGTCTCATATTTTGTTCTGTAGTGTGTAGTCAGTGAGAAGAGAGAATCTGTGTGCGTGTAGCGCTAACCTCTAGCCCGAACCAAAATTACTTTTGTAAGGCGACGTATACATTAGCGTGTTAATTCACCGCTGGTGTGTACCGATTACACCTATTATAATCCCTGCTTTAAGTAAACATCCTGATGATAATAAACAGCCCACCTGAACAGCCACGCTCTGTCTTGGTCGTCTGTCAGACGGTCATAGAAGACCCGCATCACTTCATGCACCCAAAGCCTGTGCCCAGGAAAACAAACAACCTCACAAATAACAAAACCACATTAGACATTTAAGACGCAAGCTGTAACTAATTGCCAACTCAACCTCAGGCGGAAGGCATCAAATTTTAGAGATTCTATTAACAATTGAAAAACAAGGTAATATATCCTATGTATATATTTTCTGCTGATTTTTCATCCTCAGGCCAACATCTTTGACTTTTATACACAACACATAGTCTTGAACATCCACTCATTCCGTCTTCTCAGGCAATAGAATTCCACCAACAAATATAAGGGAAGTTTCAGAATGGGTCCCTCACCTCACAAAGACTCGCTTGTTTTCCACCTGATCCTTCTTGATGAGGCAGACGCCCAGGATGACGCGTGAGAAGTCCCGCAGGTTGAAGACGTAGTGCGACTTGGCTGGGGTGGGCAGCAGACTCTCCATAGCCTTTTTGTACATCTCCAGAGTGGCGCTGACAATCTGGGTCCCCATGGAGAAGAAGTCGGCGGAGAACTCTTGGCTCTAAACACCGGATGTAATATTAATCACTTGCAGAAAGAACACTGGAGAGATTTTCAAGACAAATGGAACGACGGTGCATCATAATCTCCGTGGAACATAAATGTCTGCTTTCTAGAAATGTTAAAGCACAAATAATGTCTGAAAGCAAGCATCAAATGAAGAAAAATAAAGCTCCCAGACCTCTGTGCTCCTGTTTATCCGGCTCAAATAAACAAAGTACTTGCCCTGAGGTAGGTGGACATGAGAGTGGAGAAAATCTTGGTCATTGTCTCTTCACTGAAGGGGTTCATGGAGACGATGCTGAAGTGGCGCAAAAAGCGAGGGGTCACTGTGTTGCGGGCACCGCCCGGTGGGCCCATGGCAGTGATGAACTGAATGTCCTGCAGAACAACCTTGGAGGTATCCTTCAGGTCGTACCTGTGAGGTTTGTCAAGATTCTGAAGCTTTAGTCCATAAGATCTGACTGCCTCAGTAAATGTATGTAGCACTCTTCCCTTACCCACACACACACACCCCTAGACCAATCCCTTTTAGGAAAATATATTATCAACTGAAAAGAAATCTCAGGAGCGAAGTCATTTCGATGTTTTACCATGCTAAAGGCAAAGAAACTGTAGCAACTCACCAGTTACCATGGTCAATGAACTGTCGCAAAAGCTCGATGGGAGGCAAAGAAACTGCAGCAACTCACCAGTTACCATGGTCGATGAACTGTCGCAAAAGCTCGATGGGAGGCTGAGCACCATACACCTCTTTGGCTGGCATGTTGAGGTCATCCACAAAGATAATCGACTTCTTGCCCATCTGTGGCCCAAACACACCCTTCCGCCTCTTGTCCAGCTTGGACATGATGATGTTCTGTTGCCAACACCAGACATTTACTATCCGCCCCACGAGGGTAAGTGGAAGAGTGAAAGTCTAACATACATGCTCACATGACTTCTTAAAACACAGCAACTTTTTCTGCTGATAAAAGACATTCATTATGCACCACACCATGGCAAGTGGGAAAGTGAAAGTCTAACATGCATGCTCACATCTTTCTAAAACAAAGCGGCTCAACTACTTGATTTTTAAGAGTGATACATTGGTATGTTCCATTTCCAGTGCATTGCTGTTGTCCCCAATCAAGCACCGCTGGGGCATCACGAATGACACTGACAATGCTTCCCAGCTGTCTACTACACGCAAGCCCCACCCCACCTGTGTCATGTTGGCGCTGGTCTGAGCTGAGAAGTTGACAAAAGTTGGCAGGTAGCGGTCCTTGGGCAGACCGTTCATCAGCTTGTCCTGCACATACACACTCTTGCCTGTGCCTGTGGGGCCTACAAACAGCAACGGCCTGCGACACACAGAATGAATTGCTACTTCCGTGTCTGTATTTGTATCAGTGTATGACAGCGTGAGCACAACAGCTCTAGCACATTGGCACAGCTCAGGCACATGGTCATGGATCAGCTGGGACTGTTAATGCAACCAATGTTTTGTGGGTGTGGTGGTAACAGTTCTTGGCGGTGGTAGGGCAAGTTTTTGCATATATTTTCCCGTATTTTGTTACCTACAGCTAAAATCAGCAATATTATGTCGTTCAACATGTACTGGAATGGACAAGCTGCTTCTAGATGGAGCAATTTCCCCTGGGCGCCCAGGTGCTGGAGCTGTGTCTACTGTCACTGTCCTCAGCACTGCATTTAACAATCACATTAAATTATTGATTCTGGTGACATTTCCCAGATTGATTTGCTGCAGTTACCTGGCATGCTCAATGCACAGGTCCATCAGAAAGGCGTAGCGTGCAGTGTCCATTGTAGGAACCAGCATCTCACGGATCTTCTTTGTTTTGATTTCCGAGCCTCGAACAAGATCATTCCAGTGACGCCACTGACCCTTTGCTTTTTGCTAGTTTGAAAATTAAATTGCATTATCATAAAAAATGCTACTTACAGTTTTAATTCTGACAGTAATTAGTCAATTCAGAGGTTTTATAAAAAAAATTACTTTAAACTTTCCATTTAAGAAATATATTTAAACAAGCAAAATCTAAATCAATTTTTTTCAGTTTATAAGTTTTGCGTTTTGCATAATTTGTTCCCCTCCCCCCAGGAAGACCTATACAAGATAAGCATAATAAAAATAATCTTTCAGAATCCACACTTCAAAGAAAAAGTCGTATGTTGTGTGTTCCGCTGGAAAAGGCAGCTCCAGCTTGCCGATCTCTTTTGGAACTGGGCTTTCATCAAACTTTCCTGACAGCAGATCCCTGTAGAAGACATCAAACTTCTTTCGGCTGTCGACATCTAGACATCCTCCAATCGACCATGGGATGGAAAACATCAGTGTAGCCTGTTCCAAAAGTGTGAAGTTTTAACAAATTTTTTTCCCATCCAAACATACCAAACTTCAAGGTGGACACAGTATGGAAACCGCTATCAAATACACCGTCCAAGTACTGTTGCCTAAAGATGACAGCTGATGGTATACACTAATACAGATTTCTGTTCGTGCTTACGTGGATAAAGTTGAAAAAAATAGCGATCACTAATATTCCCAATTTTAGGTCACACAATTAGTTTTAAAGCTTCTGTACTAAATCTGGGAGTGAAGCCATTTCATCTGGCCACAAAAAGAGTTGTAATCTTTCATTCACAAATGCTTACAATATGCCACAGAAATTATGCATGGTTTTCTGGTCTCATCCCTCATACAAGAAAATTTTAACAATCATCAGATGAAAATCATGAAGACTGGGAGAAATTTTCTGTTTGGAATTTTTCTCGCTGGTTTGCTTGTGGGTGAGGGGGGGAAGGAGCACAGTTAATTCTAGAAATAACACACAGGCTTACGGTAAGCCAGCCACGAAGATGTTTGTTGTCTGCAGAATCATCCTTTGAGACTGAATCATGCATCATCATGTCTGTCAAGCACATGAGAGAGTGCACCTGGTTGGCCTGTCCTGCTGGACAGTAATCCTGAAAACACACACAGAGATGCATGGGTGCACCCACATGGATGCATGTGCACACACATCCACACAGCTCCCGTCCAGTAACACTATTCTGGAAACATCTATACCTGCATTTTTCCTTTGGAAACTTAAAGAATGATTCTGTTTTATCTTCTTAGTTTACCAGTCAGGTTTACAACTGAGGAACTATCCTGTATAAATTATAGATATGCTGTTTGCAGTGCTAGACTTTATAAATGGGTTATTTATCATTTCCACGATGGTCTCACTTTCGAGGTTTCTTCATGCTGTGCCAACATCCTCCCATAGGATTTATACAGTAATAGTAAGACTTCTACAAGTACTTGAAATTTTTAGGACAAAGGCACAATCCTATGTTGGCCTTGAATGACATTTTAATTTCCATCTGTCAATGATACTGCATGTCTCCCACGGCTGCAGTACTACAGCAAAATGAAAACATCAACAAATGAAGTTGCTGACCTTGCAGTTTTTGCGCACAAAATCCAAGCAAGGGTCCACCAGCCACTCAAACATTGCATTGGTCAGTTCCTTACACTCCTCTCCAAGAATTTTAGGGAAACCATTAAGCCAGGATTTGACGAGCGGGCGCCAACCCAAAGTGATTGGTTCCAAGTACACCATGCCACACCGACTCACCGTAGCTGGCTGTAAAAAGAAGGGCAAAAACACTGGGATTATCTAGAATCCTGGACATGCTAGTTTCAAATGTAACTTAACAAGCAGAAACATGTTAACAATTTTTTAAAAAATACTAAAAGAAGTTTTTTAAATTAAGCAGAGTTAGGGAAGATCAAATATATAAACAAGGTTAAGATCAAATGAATTTTAAAAAATTTAATAGTTTTTCTAATTAAAAATATTGAATCAAACAAGACTAATACAGAAGAATTGAGCAACTGACTGATAAGCACAGGTATGCTAGATGGTAACAACAAATGGTCTGTTAAGGCAATCACAAAGTATATCAATCCATCAGGTGCCCCCACAGGAAATCAGCTAGGCTGACAGGCAAAACTGCCTACCGAAGCTTGAGAGAGGTCCATGGTCTCAAAGATCAGGCTCATGACGGGAGACATCTGTATGATCTCTCCACTCATCAGACAAAGCTTCTTATTGTCATCCAACACCGTGTTCATGTTTTCTATCCACAGGGCGTCAATGGGACCATCAAAGATGACCCACTTTCTGTCTGGTGTGTCAGTGGATGCAAACTCACGGAAAGTGTTTGCCACAACTCCATCTGTCCACTAAAATGAGAAAGAATGAGAACCCCTTTTTTCTAGTGCATAAAAAACACAACAGACACCACACAAATAATAGTAAGGATTTGACTAACAAAAGATTCAGGTGCAAGTACTACCTTTAAATAAATACATGAATGAATAAAACCAAAAAATTGAATCTACTGTTAGTAAAAATGAAGATAAAAAAGTGGCTGCCCTCTCTCATCCCCCACCCCCCACTCTGTTTGTTTGTCAACTCACTTCATGAGAAACAGGATCAAACTGTCCAAAAAGCTGACCCATGGTAATAGACTTGGGGTTTATGATCCTCGTAATCACACGCTCATAGTCCTCTTCCCCCTCACTGCTCAGCAGTGACATTCCACCTTGCAGCGTCTCTAAGACTTTTGTCTTGCCGCCAAACGGCTCGCCCACCAGCATGAAGCCGTGGCGCACAATCATCATCTCGTAAGTCTGAATAATTTTCTCCCTGAAGAAGTCCACAAACTGCAAGTTCTTTTGCATGGCTACACGCTCCATGGCGTTCAGGAAAACTTTGTAATCTGCTTCCGGCAGGTGCAGACCTGGGAATAGATCTGAGATGATGCCATTGAACAGTGGAATGTCATGTGACAAAAACTTGGGCAGGTTCACGTCGATGATGGACCGCAGCAACTGTTAAGTCAAAAAAGGACATCACCACCATCAGTGCCATCACAAACATATTTTTAAAATATATCTATTGCAAGATTATTTTTCTTCTCTCCCATGTCACAAAAATACCAACCTTATTGAACATTTTTGAAAGGCTGTCCTGAATGAATTGACAAATTTAAAGAATCTGAAGAAGTTCACATGAAAAGTCTGAGTATTTTATCCTGGCTAACATCAGGTAACTAGTTATGGAAATTTCCGATTCAAACTCCATGCAAAACTAAAACTGAAGGAACACAGCGAAGAATGCATGATAATCATAACAAATAAAATGTCTTTATCCATCATTTAGTTTAATCCATCTGGTACCTAAGACTGAACAACATAAGACTTCTCATACATCAATGTAAAGACTGCTCTCACCAAAATGTCCTCAGCTTCATCCGGAAACTTCAATTTCAGATTCCCAGCTGCAGACAGCACAGCCTTCACAGCACGCATGCCGTAGTCATAGTGAAACTGTGAAGAAAGCTGTTCAGAGCACAGACGGTATGTGGTCACAATCTTCACTGCAAGGTTCCTGGCATCCAGGAAACCGAAAGAATACAAGGAGATCTCAGCAATCATGGCGTAGTCTGGAACCATCATGGCCACAGTTCGGAACAACACCTGCAACATGAAGACCTAATCTGTTTACTGTGGTTCTTTGGAAAGAGCTGGCAGATAGTTCTAGCTTGGACAGGATGGAAGACATTACGCAGGCAAGAAATGAATATGAATGTTGGGATTTACATTACGCATTGTGGATGTTACAAAGAAAACGAAGAATAAATTATGAGGGAGCAATTTGTACTTTAAGGTCATCATAATTATCAAGGAAAGAGCATTAAGGTTTTCATGGAGAGAAATTCAGCTGAAGGTCTAGGATGAACAGAGCTTCCCACATTCCTAAATTCAGTCTGCAAAAGTTGTTGCTCTGATTCCTTTACCTTGAGATTATCAGGCAGTTCTGATCGACCAGCATAGCCAGGGTTCATGGTGATGCACACGTAGCAGTTAGGGTTGAGATCCAGCTCTGTTCCCTCAAAGACAAACCTTTGTACATGGGCTTGTACAGCTCGGATGATGCACAAAATCTGAGAGAAAGTAGTAATCTTAGACTTAGTGCCCTCAAAACAAGCTCTGTATGTGGGTTTTTATGGGGGTTTTTTCCTTTTTGACAAAACAAAGATGCTTAAATACTAAGCTATAAAAAAGGAAGTAATAAGGTGTCCGTAACAGAACAGCTGAATCTATAGCTTGTAAAAACGAAAAATAATAGTGAAAGAAGGGGTGGTGGCAACCTAGTCTCACCTGCTGAGCCACGACAGACAAGACTTCAAGATCGATTCTGTTGAACTCATCAAAGCAGGCCCATGCACCAGAGGAAGCAAGCCCTTTGAAAAACTGTCACAAAAGGAATAACACTCAAATGTAAACAATCTTCTTTCTTCCAACAATTCACCTCAGCGCAATTTATGGGATCTACATGCTAGCCTTCTTTAGCTGCTATCATTTCTTTTTCTCGCTGTTTAATCAGGCCAACAAAAAGCAGCAGAAAATGATGCCTGACCTTCCCCATGGCGATGTAGTCCAGTCCATCAGAGCAGTTGAAAACGACACATTGCACAGCAATAGCTTTGGCCAGGTCTTTGGTCGTCTCTGTCTTGCCTGTCCCAGCGGGGCCCTCAGGGGCTCCGTTCAGGTTGAGATGGAAGGCACCCACAAGCGTCCGGTAGCAGCGGTCGGTGAGGGGGGTGATGACAAGGCGGGGAGAGTTACCTAGGTACTCGTTGCAGTAGTTAACGGTGGCATTGGTGATGCGGACGAGCATCTTGGACTCTTCCCAATAGTATCTCAGCTGGGCTAGCCAGTTAAAGTCGTTCTGGGTGGCAACACCTGCATGCCAGTCATCAACCAGGAGAACCTTTTAAGTGCTGGTCAAATCCATTGGTACCATAACAAGCATGTGTCTGCATATTGCAAAACAGCAAAGGTTCCCTCCCAAAATAAAGAGTGACAAAATAATCACACACACAAAAATCTGTCCCAGGATCTCCAAACAAACACAACAGCAGGCAGGTGCATCTCCCACCATACCTTTGTCAGCCATGTCCAGGACCACATCGCGTGCGTGCACATCAATGACTACCAATGCCCCCAGGGTTGTCCGCTGCTGTTTGGTCAGTTTGCCTCGTACTAGGGCCACGATGTCCTTCAGCTGCTCCTGCAGGCGCTCCCAATAGTCGCGCAGGCCCTGTGGGCCACCCTTGATCGCTTCGTGCACTTCCCGTGTCCAGTACACCTGCGAGCTGCACAACACCACCTGTCCTGGCCACTCTCTGACCCAGTCTGTCCGTGAAGAGATCAGGTATGCCTATGGCAAACAAACAAAAAACTAGTATTTACTTTGTTGTGAATGTTCCTGAGCTAGAGTTAGAATGAAAAACAATCATTTCCTGCATGACTGTTCTGGAGGTACAGTTAGAATTGTAACCCCCTCGGGATTACTAGATTTATTTCCCCTTGCGGTTTCTCTAGCTTGGGGAGGTGCTGGCTTAGTAGATGAAAATGTAGTTCCACAGACAGATAAACCCCTGTCTGTGGACCATGTCTCTTTTAAATAAAAGGAACCCCCTAGAATCTCTATAGGAGATGTCTAATTGATTGTATGGCCAGAGAGAGGGGCAGAATTTTGGGAAGTCCAAATAAGATTTCCCGCACGGCCGACTTACGCTATTGCACTGTAGCGCGTAAGGATTCAGAACAGCCGTGCCCGCGGGAACTCTGTCTTTCGGTCTTTCTGCGTGCCAACTGTCGCTGTGTGTCTGGTTGTACCAGGTATGGAGCTATTTGTGGTTGTGTGGTCATTAGTGTTAGCGATCGTTTCGTGTAATGCACTATGCTGTAGACTAGTGATGACGAAGTTGCGTGGTGCGGTCAAATGTTTCCTCCCGGCAATGTAAGAAATGGGGACCAATGTATTTGTAATGATTTATCTTAAGAGATCTCATTGTTCAATCTTTGTGGGAAATTGAAGGTTAGGCCGGGATGGGTTGAGGGTGATGTAAGTTGCGGTGGATTTCGGAATTGTCCCGCACACGTGTTGGGGCGCTAGGGCGCCGCCATCTTGGCCACCACGTGGTCGCTTATGGGGTTTGTTCCCCCACAGTGTTTGAATATTCTTTTGGAGGCATCTAGCTGTAAAACTGCCGCATTGATGTTGATGCATTAGCTTTGTGTATGGCGGATGTTGCAACCTGAAACTAATTTTCAGGTCGGTCTCTGTTGCAGGCCACGTTTTCATTTTCTTTCTTTCTTTCCTTTCCTTTTTCCCTTTTCTCCTTTTGTTCCCTTCCTTTTCCTCTATCTTTATCCTTATCCCGGGGTTTTAGATAGGAGAATAAAAGTTACTGATTATACTTATTGGTTTCTGTATTCTTTTAGTCAGTAAGGACAGAATCTGTGTGTGTGAAGCGCTAGCCTCTGCCCGAACCATAAATTCTTTTGTAACTCCAACGGCGCACAGTGGTAAATTTGGTCTTTGCCATTTGGGCCATGTGTGTGCCGGTTACAGAATGAAAAACAATCATTTCCTGCATGAATGTTCTGGAGGTACAGTTAGAATGAAAAACAGAAATACAAAACTCTGGAGCAAGTGGACATTCCAACAAGTCTGACGCCAAATTGACTCAACATGGAACACAGAAGGGTGATTAGACCAAAGTATATCTTTCCTTTTTTATTTTCTAAGCTTTTCATAAATTTAAAATTGTAAATTGTCAGTCATTTCACTAACCTCTACTGATGCTTCCACAACATCTCTCACTGACATCAACATCACATCCTGCACTTGTAGAAGCCATTTTTCGACAGCACCTCGAGCTTCTGAGGTGGAGATGACCTGACTCATTTTAACCTGGAAAGTTGAAACAAGTCAGCTGTATTCTAGTGAGCTACAAATGTATGATTTCATTTGTTTTACTTTGGCAGCATCTGACTCTTAGTTCAAGAGATAATCCTTCAAGTGACTATGGTCAAGATTATAGACTATCTAAATTGGAAACCAGAGTAATACACTGGAAAAATAATCTGGAAGCCTCAACCCTAGGCACGGTCATATCACCTACCTTCTCTCCTTCGCTGCTAAACATGGCGTGGATGTCAAGCTTGGTGTCAAATTCTAACTTGGCAATTCCCTCAAAACACTTTTTCAAGTGCGGCTGCACTCTGAGTGGATCTTTCGTCTCGGACAAAATCTCGAGCATCTCATCGTTAGACAGGAAGAAGAATCTGCAGGGAGTGACAAATTTAGTTTGCACAAATAACACCAAGAGAAATCCTTGTCCACGTATAACCAAACGTGAACAGGTTTCTGAATCTCAGTCTGACAAAATGTGTAACCCACAAATAGCATTGTCTTTAAATAGCTAGTCATGCTAGCCAGATCCAACATTTAAAAAAAATATTATGTTCTCACCAAACAGCATGATCTTTAAACCACCAGGCATGCTTGCCAGACACAATAAGGCCTAAACACTATATTGTGTTCTTACCAAAGCTAAAATGACAGAAAAAAGATAAGGTAAAAAAAAAAAATTGTGGTTACAGTTACCTGACCAACCCTATTGTTTCTTGCTGAGCCTAAACTGAGTCACCTGTTCCAAGAAAAAAAATGTGTGCAGTCCGTTCACATCTGAGCATGGTCTACATGGATAGCTTCCCTTTCTTTCCATGGAGGCTTGAAAAAAAGATCTACCAACACTTTATTGGGGGTGGGTCAGCCAAGTAACCTTAACCACAACACTTTTTTCGCCTATTTCAAGTCAAAAATGTAGGAAGAATTGATGGTTGAGAAAATGGATGAGGAATTCTGTTCTGACCAAAGAACAAGTTAAAGGGAAAAAGATAATAGAGAACAAATGAGGACCAGCGCTTAAATTATCGTAAGATAACTCCAGATGATAACGTAAGAGGATGGCGAGAACGAGAAATACTGGAAGAAAAGATCAGTGGAAAAATATATCTGGAATTGTATTCTGACCAACGAAAAAGTAACAAGAAACAAGAGAATGCTGACCAGAAATGCTGGCCAGAACAGACCGTGGGAAGAATGTATCAGAACAGACCGTGGGAAGAATGTATCAGAACAGACCGTGGGAAGAATGTATCAGAACAGACCGTGGGAAGAATGTATCAGAACAGACCATGGGAAGAATGTATCAGAACAGACCGTGGGAAGAACAGCCGTTTCTTCTCCAAGTAAGCATTGAGACCCTTCATGATCTTATCCAACAAGACGTTGCTGTCAGTCAGCTTGTCCAGCAAGCCTTGCAGTCCTGTAGCCAGTAACACCTGGGAAAAAAAGGTTAGTCGCTGAAAACATGTTTGCATCAAATTGATGTAATCCATATAAGTGTGTATTTCTGCTACATAAGCTGGTAGTGGTACTGACATACGAATGGTGAGTTCAGATCCTGTGTCTGGGACAGGTGATGCCTTTGTTTGTTACACTAGTTCGCAGCGTTGACTGTTGGGGGTTTTCTCTGGGTGTCCAGTTTCTTCCACTTGTAGTTTCCCCTCAAACTCACTGCCCTCCCTATTCCTACCCCCATCAGGTGATAGCCTTTGTTTGTTACACAGCGTTGACTGTTGGGGGTTTTCTCTGGGTGTCCAGTTTCTTCCACTTGTAGTTTCCCCTCAAACTCACTACCCCCATCAGGTGATAGCCTTTGTTTGTTACACAGCGTTGACTGTTGGGGGTTTTCTCTGGGTGTCCAGTTTCTTCCACTTGTAGTTTCCCCTCAAACTCACTGCCCTCCCTTTTCCTACCCCCATCAGGTGATAGCCTTTGTTGCTGACTTGATGTTAAACAACGAACAACCAATCGTTACAGGTGCATGTACAACTGTGAAATGCAAATAGCAATAAATAAGCAAAACAATAAGCATAAAACACCTGTCCTCTACCTTCCCACTCCACTATCACAACCTTTCAACAAAACTAATGTGATCATCACAATCATATCATCAGAATTTTGTCTAAATCATCCTTCCCATCACAACACCACCACCACTTATCTTACTGTCATTAACATAACAATAATAACAATCACACTCACTCACTCACACACACTAACACACACTCACACACACAAACACACCACTCTCTCTTTTCTCTCTCTCTCTCAGTGTCATCATTATCATCCTAATTCTAATCATCACAAAATTTCTAGGTTTTGCTACTTATGATGGTGGTGGCAATGTGACTGCTGTAAACGAGACACATGCAAACAAGGCCAGTCTCTGCACTCAAGCGATGTGTTACCTTGGGATCCCGCAAGGTGTGGCGCATTACGTCTTTCCAGTTCCGGTCAACCATCTGAAACAGCCTGCCTTCCTCAGGCATCTGCTGCATGATGTCTTCTGACGAGAAGATGGGCTCCAGGTACAGCCACTGTGCTTGTACCTTCAGCCACTCGTCGATGGTCTCCTGCGTGCGCATCAGCGTCTCCTCCCACGTCTGAAGTGTGGTTAATGACAATCCACAGGTAAGTTTACAGCAGTTTCCACAAAGTGAATGGCTTTCACCCACACTTGTCAGCTAGTTTGCGGCACACGGCCAGAATTTGTTCTCACATCATTAAATTGGTTCACTATAGCAAACAAATCCCTTTTTCAATGTTTGCACAAACACTGTCCCTGACAGATGCATCTGATTTCTCAAATGTTATCTCCCTTCTTAATACCTTTTCCACATTTAAATTCTAATAACATGTATCACATTTCAACATATTTTGGATAAAGATCTATGTTAAAAAACAAATGATACAAAATATACCAAATACTGAGAATCACTGAAACAATAACGCACTATCTCAGGAACAAACCTTCATCTCAGTCTCAAAAGGCTTGATGAAAGGAGAGCCTCGCATCGTCTGAGTCTTGACAATCTGGTCGTCCAGCGTGGTCTGAATATCATCAACAGAAGCCAGGATGGAGATACCAGAGTCACGATACTGGACCAAGGTGAAGGAAATGCTTTCCCACTCATCCATCATCTTCTTCATCGCCTTCTCAAGTGAGAACTCCTGTGTTGTGTGCAGTGATGATATCAATTAATCTGCTTTAGGCAACCGTGTTATTATAATTTTTCAGTTCTGGTCTACATAACGTTTCCTACAATGACAGAGAGCTTACCTTGGAGGCGGCTCCTGATATCTGTTCAAACTGTTCCATGTAGGGTTCGAGGTTTAGCTTCAAGACTTTGCGAAGTGTTGTGCCTGTGTCGGGGGTCAGATCAAAGCCAGCAATCTCTGACATCTTGGTCCAGTGACGTTCTCTAATACCAGGGTTGCACATGATGGAGATTACTGGCACAATAGTCTGGGGAAGAAACAGAATCACATACATCTGTCTGAATCTAAGAAGGATTTAGTTTGAAAGAAGCCTTCCATGTCTAGCCTATATTTCACACACAAAATAAAATTTAGCAGGACTATGATTCAGTTAAGATCTTTAATGGCAGGGAAAAAAAAAGAATCCATCAGGCTACAGCCTCTGACGTTTCAGCCTTGTCTCACCTTGAATTCCTGCATGTTTTCCATGACAGTGTTGCAGACGCCAACTGCCTGTGGGATCTGGAGTTCTTCGACAGCCTCTTCCTGAACAGCCTCCCCATCCTCCTCGGCCATTCGCCGCTTCTTTTTGCGCTCTCGGTCCCGCTCGTCCCACTCTATCTGCGTCTTCTTCACCCTGGCCGCAAACACCTTCTGGATCTTGTACAGCTCTCGCGTGTACTCGTCCACTTCCGCCTCGATAGCTTCCGAGTTCAGCTCCATGAACATGCCGTCCATCCACCTGTCACGGTGGTGATTCACACAGGTGCAGTTCAAGAAACTCACATAACTGCAGTTTAAGACATCCACACAAGCAAAGCTCAAGACATCCACACATGCATACTTCAAGACATCCACACATGCATACTTCAAGACATCCACACATGCATACTTCAAGACATCCACACAGGCATACTTCAAGACATCCACACAGGCATACTTCAAGACATCCACACAGGCATACTTCAAGACATCCACACAGGCATACTTCAAGACATCCACACAAGCAAAGCTCAAGACATCCACACATGCATACTTCAAGACATGCCTAGTTCAGCGGAAGGCTTTGAAACTTCATTCTTTTTAAGTAAATTTTTCACTACACCACTAACTCATTTGCCATGTTTAGGAAGAGATGGTTCAAACAGCTTTGTTTTCCATGAAACACATTCTTGAAATTGTAATGAAGCAAACAGCATAACGTTTACATGGAAATTTTTTTTCACAAAATCTCTTTCCAATAATATTCCTGCTACCAAATTATAGCGCTATCACAAAATCTCTTTCAAATGCCATTCCTGCTGCTGAATTACAGCGCTCACATCGGCACCAAGACTTACTTTTTCTCTGCTCGTTGCCACTTGAGGACCACGTTGAAGAGCCTCATGAATGGATCCAGGGAGCTGGTGATTTCTTCCACCTCTGGGTATGTGCTGACAGGGTATTTGAACAATGCCTCTTCCTGAAACAGCACACCATGCCGAACTCAGATTCACGGATAATGAAATAAGCAAACAAGAACAAATGAGGACAGAGCGCTATAAAATCGTCAAACGACAACCCCAGCAAAGTACTGGCAGCGCTAGACACAACCGTATGCTGACGTATGGGACAAAGGGAGCTTACCGTACCCAAACACGTAGCAAAGAGAGAGTCGAAAGTAAGGAACGTGGCAGATCTTCTAAAAAAGATCTGCCATCCCTTTCTTTTAAACGACCCCAGTCTTCACACGGCTAGCCCCTGGTGTACCACGTGTGCATACAGCGAATCCCTAATTTATATCGTCAGCTCGCTCACTAAGCGTAAACAACTGGGATTCGACACAAACACAACATAGGACAATTACATGAAATCCTCAGGGTGCACAATATAATCAAACAAGAACAAATGAGGACACAGCGCTATAAAATCGTCAAACGACAACCCCTTACTTTTGACTCTCTCTTTGCTACGTGTTTGGGTACGGTAGGCTCCCTTGGTTGCATACGTCAGCATACGGTTGTGTCTAGCGCTGCCAGTACTTTGTTGGGGTTGTCGTTTGACGATTTTATAGCGCTGTGTCCTCATTTGTTCTTGTTTGATTATATTGTGCACCCTGAGGATTACTTTGCTACGACTACTCTGAAAATCCTACCAAATGATTTAACAACACCTGAATAGGCTCGTTCCAATGTGTCCGGCACAAACCTTGTTAATCCATTCTATCTGCTCCTGAAGGTCCGCAATGCGTCGCTGTACCTTCACCACGTCCTGCACATACTGCTGCATCATGTCCAGCTCTCCGTAGTCGTTGAACTCATCAACACGTTGCCGCAGCTTCTCCAGCTCTATCATGACCTTCTCTCGTCTCTCCACCAAGCTCTTTTCAGCTTTCAGCTTGGAGCTCTCGACCAGCTGCAACCAATACACGGCTGTGCAGTTAATGTGGAAAAGAAAGCAGGTTGACAGGACAAATGTAATACGGGGCTAAGAAGAGAGAAATGGGAGTAAACTTGCTCGACAATAAGACTGGAAATCTTTGGCCCTGTAGACTCTAACAGATCAGTGAATACCAGGTTAAGTTTTTTGACAATCTGATACAAATGACAACACGACTGTGGATATATGTATCTGTACCTCTAGTCATTATAACGCTACTTCCAGTCAACAGCGAAGTCTGCTGCTCTATCATGTCTTATCAAATTACATCACTTTAGGCATTGTCTCCTAGTGTCACATCATAAATCTGTCACATCATAAATCATCAGTTATATTTCACTGTAACCTGCTATGACCACAGAGTCAGATTTTGTCTGCCTTGTTTGGTCATCCTCAACTAAAACTTTGGCGTCAAATTTTCCTTCATCTAATAGAGCTTCAAAATATGTATTACAGTGTATTTACTTTTAGGTGTCAAATTTCCCTTCATCTAATAGAGTGTCAAAATACGTATGACAGTGTATTTACTTTTAATCATATGAGTGTCTTTTCTTCCTCTCACTACAACATCTAGAAAGCAAACATCATTAATTCTATAGAACAAGAGCTTTTTAAGTGGACAGTGAAAATGAGCAGACTGTGAACCAGAAGCCATGATAACAGGTAGGTACTTCCTATTATTCTGGCCCTGAAAGTTGTAGTGAGATTGAAAGTGCAGCATGGAGTGAAAGAAGCAGTGAATGACAAGGTTGCCTGGTAACACAACAAAAGATGTCTGTCTTCAAGCAGACAAAAAGTCACATGACAAAACCGCTTGAACTTTATCAGCACGAAAGGTCTGGGTGATCAAGGTGCACATGAACTGCAAACTGTACGGTGTGTAATAGCCACAGTATGAAGACACTTATCATGAAACTGATTCTTCCCTTCAAAATTAACAAAAAAGAATCTTGACTTTAATTTGCAGACAAAGAATTTTGTCTGTTGTGCTTAAATTTTGAGAAAATACTGTTGTGACAGCAACACATGAAAAAAACCATTTTGTGATTTCCATCCCACTTGCTAAAGTTTAAATATACTTGCTGTTATATAGTGAAGAATGTTAGTACTCTGGAAAAAATACACAACAAAATTGAAATGTATATAAATATTCTGTGATTCAAGTCAAGTGAAACCTCCACTGTTTTTTTTTTTTTTTTTGAGTTCAGGGAAAATCAAGGCAAACAACTATCAACCAAGCTATCGTGCACTTTGTAGTAGTTGAATGTAAAATTAAGCCCTTTTACAAAAAAACTGGGTAAAAATGTCTGAAAACCTATAAAATAAAAAAAAGACAGCAGGCAACCAGAACTTACAACATCATTCTCATCGAAAACTGGGTTGATTCTGGCAGGCCAGGTGAGCACGTCGCAGTTCAGTTCAATGTCTTTGGGTGTGAACATGAAGACATCGATCAGGTAAGCCAGGCGATCCTTAGACTCCTACACATGGACAACACAGATGCCATGAACACATACAGGACAGAAAAAGTAGGAAGCCTGTTCTGGTGCTGGCACAGCAACTGAGGTTGTGCATAAAACCATCTCATCTTTTAATGTATGGAGCAATACAGTGAAACTTTTGTGATAGTATGAACACCCAAACATTTATAATATTTGCATGTAGTTTGACCCGATGACTGCAGCTGAGACTGCCATTACATCTACCCAATAATTTAACAGCAGGGATCATCAACTGCACCTCAAGCATGACAAAAATGATCACCACAGAAACATATGATCTTAGTTAATCGGTTATGAAATGCACTAGAATAAGCATTTTCAAAAGCTGTATGCAACCATGTGTCTATCTGACCTTGATACGTTCATTCAGCTTAATCATGCCCAAAGTGCGAGCATGCTCCACAAATGTGACCATTTCCATCAGTTCTTCACTGGTCTCCGGCATCCGCAACGCTCGCTCCTGAATGTGTGCAAACTCCTTGCATATGCTGCAAACAGACAAGCACATTTCTTTTATCATTAATAGTTACTATGAACTGGGGGCAAACTGGCAAGGATATTTGATGAGAATCCATCTATAACTGCTTAGACATCATATTTTAAAAAACATTTTCAGGAATACTGGAATCCTCTTATTTGTATCTGACTGACAAAACTGACTTCGGAAAAGAACGCATTTCCTGTACAGCATCTATATGATGTGTGACAAAAACAAGACTGGGTGACCACAAACTGATAAGGATGTCAGAAAGATGGAAGGAAAGTTACTTTTCATTTTCCCTGCGGTGGTCAGCAGACACTCGACTGAGGAGCTCGTCAGCCAGCCCTCGGGCAGCCTCTGCAAGCCCCCGCTTGAGATCCTCACAGTCTAGGCGGATCATGTCATAATGTTCTATGGAAGGTAGACCCATAATTTCACTGGCCAGGGCACGGTACTTTTCAATTTGCTGCCACAGGTGGAAATAATGAATGGATCAAGTATGGTGCCCATTCACTGCAGGTTTAATAGAACATCAACAGCTTATGCAGTTTAAATGCTTTTAAAATATAATATGTGGCTTCTGATGAAAATGTCGATGTCTGGTTGTTTTTAAACAATGGACAAAGTCTGTGCCAGTGTGATGTAATTATATACGTCTGTTTCTGTGAGCAAAAGCTCAAGTATGGATAGAGTGTGTGTAAGCACAAATGTGTGTACGTGTGAAGCACTGCAAGTTTTCTAGATTTAGTTGCACACAAATAAGTCCCAAGAAAAGTCATCTGAAAAGATCTAAAGAACATAATGCAGGCATGTTTTTTCTATATGATAAATGTGACACTGTCCTCTTATAACTTTCACTCATTAACTTGCTTGCATGCTCACTCACTCTTGTAGAAAGCCATATGTGCATGTGCATACACACACATCAACACACACACACACACAGATGCAAAACACAATCTCTCTTACCGTTGTGTATTCAGCAAAAGTGTGTTCCTCCTCCATATATGCATGAATTTCCTTGAGAGCTTCTCCATTCACAATGTAGTCGTAGCGATCAACTGAACAAGTTCAAGTCGATGATTTATTTTTTTTAAAAAGCGCTTTGAAATAAACTTTACCTACATGTTGCAATCTGCCACTCGATTTCAAAAAGTAGTGGCAAAAGTAGATCTGTTTTAAGGAGCTCATTTACTTATCTGGCTTCCTCTCATTCTACACTAATTATCTTTTAAGATTATAACATATTGAGAAACTGAAGAAGCTAACAAGATCACACAAGCACTGACTGTAACGAGAATTACTGAAGAACTGAATGTGCCAATAAGGGTCTTGTTTATGCTAATAAATAACAAGAATAGCTCACACAAGACTGAAGGTGCTGCCAAGGTCCTATCTGTGCTCATCATGACAAGAAGATTGATTGATGCTGACAAGGTCCCAACAGCACCAATTATAATCAGCAGAATAACTTACCAAAAGACTGAAGGTGCTGACGAGGTCCCACCAGCACCAATTATAATCAGCAGAATAACTTACCAAAAGACTGAAGGTGCTGACGAGGTCCTTCAAAATAGCACTTGACCGCCTCTTTCAACTGGATGACAACTTCTTTGAGAATGTGTGGGGCCACCATGACATCAGTATTGGTAGTGGTATTGCCCCCAGCAAGCCAAGAGTGTATTGTTGGCACCTGCCACCAACAGCATATCAACCCACTTTAGCCAGGTAATCACCAAACATTGTGTCAAATATATGCACTTAAAAAATTACGAACGGATTCCCATAAGGAACCACACCTTATGATGGCCAGAAAGATTTCTTTTAGGAATTTCTGTCATTTTGAAACAAACAGGAGTGGGAAGGACTGTAGGTTCTTTGAAGCTACTCAGATGTCGTTAATTAGAAATGGAAGGTATAGGAAAGGACCTGAGCCACACTAAACAATCACAAGCACTATCAGGAATAAGCCTTGTACCTGCTGCAATGTTTTGGTGATCTGAGTGACCACAAACAAGACAACCTCCTCAAGGTCACTGACTGGGGGATAGAACTGCATCTGCTGGTCATCGAAGGTCAGCTCCATCTTGAGTAAAGGCAGTCTGAGCCGGTTGTCATGCTCAAACAAAGACAGGTAAGCATCGATGGTCCGCACTAGCAACTCCTTTAGCTGAGACATAAAAAGCACACACATGCACAAATACAGGCCCATACCCACATGCATGTGCACACATACACACACATGCGCATGACCGTGTAGGCACGGACACGCACACACACACACAATTATAGTAACTGCACATGTTCACTACAAACTGCTGCTAAACACTCTTAAAGTGGTGTGAGTTTCAGGTTTTACAATGGGTCAGCAACTAAAGCTATACCAACCCAAGCAATCAGCCCTGTCAAAAGGTGCTGCACGCAGAGAAGACAAATGTGCTAGATCCAAGATCCAAACCCAGATCCCACAATTCTATCTGCAAAGCAAACGCTAACCACCATACCACCTGCCTGTGGTTTGACACAGAACATTTCTTTGGCACTGCACTATGTTTCCCACCGGCACCCACCCCCTAAAAAAATCCTAAACTTTAATCAGAAGACAGGAGAGAGAAAAAATCTAGCTGATGAATAACAATACTTGTTACCTGCACCATTCTACCCCTACTTAGCACCTTGCGTGCCCACTTTCGGGTCTCCAGGGATCACTATTCACCTGATTTGAGATAAGGGTGGTGACACTGTTGTAGAATGACTCCATCTTCTCTGGCTTTATGCTGGTGAAGTTATTCTTATCAGCAAATATGTTGATGACACCAGGGTACCAGCTGTTTCATTAAACAAACAAACCAAACAAAGCCCCTGTTCCATGTCAATAATACATGGCTGTTAATGCACCAATATGACTCTTAAAAATACCCCACCAAAATGCTCTGTAAAAAGAATGCACAAACTTTCTTCAAGAACAAATACCTGCAGTGATTAAAAAAAATCAACAAAGAAACTGAAGGACCCTGTTAAGTAAAAATGCATAAATGTTCATGGGGAAACACCCTCAGAATAAACACTTTCTTGCACAAGATTATAAGAATATGAGTGAAGTCCATTCATTGCACAAGTTTATAAGAATATGAGTGAAATCCAGTGAATTTTCATATCTGGGAGTTTCAAAAACTACTAAGCAGAATATAAAACTGTGAACACTCTTTAAACAGATAGACAGATAGTTGAGCAGACAGACAAACATACAAACACACACAGAAAGACAACCAGGCAAAACAAATAAGTCACAAACGTCAGACAAACACCTGTGCATAAGCTTCTCCTCCATTTTCTCAAGGTCAAGGGTCACACTATTTTTGAGTCCTTCAAATTCCATTGGACCATTTGCTCTGCACACAGTTCAACAAGAAGCACATTACCTCATGAAGCACAGGATTGCCTGTTATTAACAGAATTTCCATTTCTACACATGTGATGTCCCTCTGTGAGTTGCTAATTCTGCATTTTAATACAAGGAAAGGAATTATCAAAATGTGTATTTCAAGAACTGATAATTATTATATGCTAAAATACCTGTAACTAAATACATGCTGCCAAGTTGGGTATTTGCAGCATATGCCATTAATTGACCATTACACAGGTAGCTATGCAAATGGGGGCACCAAAGGAAACTGTGTGGTGCTGAATTCACCTTAAAATGGTTGGCAACTGAAACCAGTTCCCATTGATCTACCTGTACGTAGAGCAGTCCACCAGGATCAAGCTTCCCAGTGTTGTCTGACACATCTGCAACACGTTCTGCATTGATGGCTGCAACAGATACAGCTCCTCGCGGATGACTTCCCGGTGGGACAAGAAATCCTCATGCCAAGGTCGTGAGAAATCCAGCCCTCTGGAGAAGACACAAAGCGCTATACTTGGCTGAGAAGAAAATCTATACAAAGCTGATACTTTCCAGATTCATGTTTAAATACTCACTGAATCTTGCACAAAGTGCACAAAATTAAGTACAGTCATAAGTGGAGGAGACAACCTTAGCAAAAAAAACTGTACAACCCCCCCCCCTACAAAACATTCAAACATAAACTTGTAAGATGTTCAACAATGAGTAAAAGATGAAAGAAAACTTCATTTAAAAAAGGTAACATTAACATCTTTCATCAATCTTCTACACCCTTTCCACAAACTCAACCAAAAGCAAACTTAAATCTATTCACAAAAGAATTTTATCAAACTGTTTTACTGGTTCCAGTGCTTAAAACATACAGGGAAAACTTACTCAGAATGTGATCAAGGCTTACTGAACAAACTTTGGTTTGAATATCCCACTCAAAAGGGTTCATTAGCAGAATACCTTTGAAAGGAATTTCTTACTGTGGTTCTGATGGAGGGGGTCCTGCCACATCCCCTTCAAGTCCCTTTACATGTGGTTTAATTAGGACATGCTGGACTGCAAATGGATGAGTCTGTCAGTAAAGGTATGAATAAAACTGTCCTGTTTGACACAGGTATGCAACACAATTTGGACATTTTCCAACTTTGGACTTACATTGAGTGCCATGATGTTTGCAGCAAACAGTTTTCATTTCAGAACTCATTACTTCTCTCACTTTCACATTCTCTCACTTAATACACCATGCACTCTCTTGAGAACTCTATGGCAACTCTAAGCAGGAGGAAAAGTTCCTTTCAGGTGTACAGAAACTGTAGAATGTGTGCTTAAAGTTTAATTCGCTTTGGCAATGCCTGCAATTAGAGTAATCTAATGCTCTGAAAGTGTAAGGAACCCAATCAATTATTTATGCACTTGTCTCACAAAGTCAATTCTACTCTTCATTTGATAAATCTTATAGCTGCTGGGAACTTGCTTGTGTGCTGAGCAAAAGGCATAACAGGAAGGCATGCCAAAGGAACAGAATTTGGGCAAGTGACAAATCTTGCTTCTCGATCTCTGCTTCACTACTGTTGTTGATGTTGCTACTTTTTGTGTATCACTGTGACACTAATGGAATTAAAAAAAGCACTATTCTGACTGCAAATAACATGCTGTCAGTCTGAAAAACTACAACAAAAAATGACAAATGATCAACATCACTTTAAGTCTGTAAAATAGAAATAACTTGTCCAACAAAATGTCCCTCACCCATGGACTTCTTCATGCTGTCCTCAAAGTTTCTGCGGACTTCTTCAAATAGTTTGTTCATCACCTCCTTCAGGTTTGGGGTGCTGCGAAGGTGTTCGGGAATCATGGTTTTGATGTGGTCAGCCCACTGGTGTTGCATGGGTGTGATGGGACCACTCTCAACTGACTTCTTCAGATACTGGTAGTTCAACTGCCACAAGAATCACCATAGAAACACCCAAATGAACCACTGGACTTCATGAGAAGATGGAGTGGGATAATAAAATATACAAGGGACAGTTACATCTTAGCAAGAATATGATATTAATAAACTATGCTGGAAAAAAGCAGGATGATGAAGAATGACATGCAGGAAAGCAAGTTACAATCCACATTTTTCTTCATAAAAGCAAATATTTTACCATAATCAATGCAGGTGGCACAGCATAATATACAATGTAATTTGTATCATCTTGACAGTTATAATGACTGATCAAATTAATGAAGAAAACACATAAAATCTCAGAGGAACCTTTAATAAATGAACGGTAATTAATTTCAGATTTTTACATTTACAGTGCACTCCATTTACTGGGACATCAGTGTCTGTGCACGGTCAAAATTATAGACATGCTAAATGTTTGATCTTTCATGATAATGCAGAATATATTGTACACCTTTATATATATCTGCTATTTAAAAAGGACAAAACTCATCATCTGCAATCCCTTCATTTTTGCTGATTTCTCACCATCCCTCATAAACTCTCCCCCTCCCAGTTCGCAGGCTCACCTCTGCCTATCCCTCTAACAAGTACATGACACCATAGATGTGTGCACATCAATTTAAGTCAATGTACATGCATACACACCCCCATACATACATGTGCACATGTTAAGAGAGAGAAAACAGACTGAAGGAAGAGAAACTGAGGAAAGAACACAGAATGAGACAAAGAGAAGCAGGCAAACAAGAGACAAAGGCAAAATGTAAGAAATATCCTCACAAACCTACCCTTATCCTTCGATCTCTGCTCATCATCTAGGGTGAGAACATTGCAAAATATTCATCAGAAATTAAAATAAATAACATAAACATTGTTAATACATGTGTATATGGAAAAGTTCAGTGAACAAACATTGCATGCATAACAAAAAAGTAACTGCTCCTAATGCGGAAACCACAATCAATAAATGATCATACTATGGTGCTTTGGTAGTGAACCTGACCACAAACTGTAATAAAACAAGCCATGCTTGAGTAGTTAAAACTGATAAAGTTTTGGCAAGCAATAACAACCATACCAGTTTCTTTTCATCTTCTGTTAGCTTTCGCCGAATCTTTGAATACAGAGAGAATATGAAATGATTGGAACTTGCATATGCTAGTGTCCAGTGCAATACAAATACAGTAACGCAATAGCTGACCACGTGTTTAGGGATGAAAACAGATGAAATATGCACTTCTCTTTATTTGAAATATGGACTCTCTATTCAAGTATAAATGGACGGATATAAGAAGTATATAGAATGTCTGATGCATACCTCTGGGGGGTACTCAGGCGCCTCAGTGCTTTCTTCCGTTTTGTTTTCATTGAAGGAATGGGCCTCTTCTGCTGCCCTGATGGCGCTGTCATGTCTTGGAAATGAAACAGCCTCATGTTACGTGGAAGTTTAACAAATATACTGGAACTAAAATACGACGAGAAACTCAAAATGCATCTTTGAATGAAGTTATTAACTGTTCCTTTTAGAGAACGCTGAAATGTAGCTGTCATTTTAACCTTTTTTTATTTTTTGGTTGAAGGACAATGCTGAATGCTCTCCTGAAGGAATACTTGAACAGATCAGATGTCATTTACTTTATGATAATGCAGACTAATAACAAGGAAGTTTTGTTTAAATAATACATACATCTTCTCAATTAGTGCAGCTCTGTAAAATGTCTTATTTCTATCTATTGCCTCTGACCCAAAATGATAACAGAACGCACTGAAACACTCAGTTAGCCAATACCCACAAAATCTGCATAAGGAGAGCCTGGTTTTGACTGGCCAACCGGAATGTCATTAGCTTGCTCTTGGAGTAGGGATCTTCTTTGTGATTCAGCGGCTTCTGTATTGGAGGCAGCACAGAAAACCCTTCTGCACCAATGGCCCCAGGTTTGTTCTTAAGTCGTAATGCTGCATCTGCCTCCAGTGTACTATTTCTACTTGCTGCTGTCAGAATGTTCACTGGTGAGTTTGTGCGCACACCATTGACATATCCATTGACTGTCGCCATTTTCAACCTGGAAAAAAGTTGTACGTGAAGTCTAAAGCATTTTGTTTCGATCCATACCTGCCCTCTTCGTGGTATGAGAAACTGATGCACATTACAAGTTGAGGTTTTGACATTATTATCCACAATCTTTCCTCTTGTGCAGGCTGTATATTTGCTAGTTCATAATCATAGCTAGAGCAGCAAAGAGAATGATTACTCTCAGTATTTTGTCTGACAAAGACTCAAATCTTAACAACTGATGCTTAAGAATATTAAATATTCTGTACCTTTCCTACTGATAGAATAGAAACAATTAATGAAAAAAGGGCAAGAAAGTGCAATACAGATATATAATTTTGTGCATATATGCCATGTAAACTCTCTATCAAACCCCAGTATATTTGAGATCACTGGCCCTGTTCATTTTAATTGCCACCCAAGTCTAATGCAAGTTATATTGGTTACAGAAAAGAATGGGTCTTTGGCTTTTCCCCAGTAACCTCGGGAAATAATACGTACATTATTATATTCACAGGATGACATGCTTCTCATGTAAGGCTTGCATGTACGTACACATGCACTAAAACAAAACTGAGAATGAGTCATGATGGAAAGTAAATGTGCTTGTTCTTTAAATATATATCTACAATTACTGCTTACAACTTGGCAATCCTTACAAATATACATATATTGTAAACACACGTACAAAGGGCTGGCGGTATACTTCTTTCAAATGACATCTGGAAAACGGCCAACGGCACCATAGCGTTTTTGGCAATTCGTGGGCTGTGTCAGTGTTTACTGTTGCAATAGCGCCTGATCCTATGGACGGGAGCTAGTATATATACTCGCTTTGCTGAAGTTCTCTAAATTAAACGTAGTTTTAAATTACAAACTGAGCAATTCCTCTAAACGTTACAGTTGTCTGGAATAATCGGTGATTTAATGTTCATGTCCATCAGGGTATGACCTCCATTAATCCATGATATTATACATTCACTACGACTAGTACTAGAACCCATCTAGATTTAATTTCCTAATACAAGATATTGGATTATATTTTTTAACACTGCTATTTTTGATTTAACAAACCACGATCAGCTTCTCATTTCAAAAACTCACTTCTTTCGTCGGTGAATTGAATTCAAGTCCTAAAAACACTTGTAATCTTTGTCGTCATTGTGTTTTCTCTGTTAATCAAAGCAAACCACAACTTCGGTAAACCACTGCCAGTGCCTGCAACGCCGATTGTTGCAGGGGGTAACGGCGCCCTTAGGTGCGTGTTTCTTGTTTGCAAAAGTCATTTCCATTGGACGCTTCTGGCCATCAGTCCAATGGTAGATGAGCTTATACACCCCATGTAAAACATTCGTAGCAACCAATACATCACCACAACAATGTCGACATGGCGGCTATCTGAGACGAAAAGAACTCCTCATCACAGAGACTAAAGCAAAAATATTTCTGTAAGTCACTTTGATTAGTTATCCTGAATATCCTAATGCAAATTTAAATCGCATGCCCTTTTTAAACAATCCCTACGTGCATTTTTGAAGTGTCGCTATTTTCACTGGCTACAAAAGACGCATGCTTGTATTGCAATTTCTATCAAATTAAAAACCTAAAACGCCATGAATTTTTCAACTTACTGTACACTCGAAACTTTTTAAGGACCTCAATGACCTTTCATAATATCTGAAATTTATGTAAAATTACTAATATTTTGTGTAGATTCTTCAGCCGATGTACCTATAATTTAAATACAGTATCTTAATTGTTCGTTGTCTACATTCTATAGTCATATATAGTGATGCATTTAACAATATCCTAGAATAGGAATTAAGGTAGCGGTTAGGATCTAAGTAGCTTCAATTTAAAATAGTTACATTTACTTAAAGTTTGATAAACCACAGCTGGGTGGTGGTGTGGCCGGGACGTACAGGGTGAATATCAGTCTGACACTAATTTAAATGTATATATATATGTATAAATGATGTTAGAATTTAGTGACAAAATTATAATTATGAGGTATTTGGGGGGTTCACAGACCATGGCAGATGAAGAAGCATTGGAGGTTGAACAGCAGTCACAGATTAAAAAAGATGAGGAGACCTCCTCTACAGATCACCCTTTAGAAAATCTTTCAGCACCAAAAGAGAATGAGGTGTCAGAAGTGCTCCAAAACAGAGGAGGGGATCCAGAAACTGAGGATCATGTTTTAGAAAGCCCTGCAGAAACAAAGACCAGCCCAGATGCAGAAGCGCCTGCTGACCTTGGAGAAGGTGAACAACCTTTAGGAGATCCAGAAGAACAACAGGAAAATGCAGAAATATCTACTGATATCGGAGAAGGTATCACAGAACCTGAGGAACAAGCTTTAGAAGGTCCTGCAGAACAGAAGGAAAATTCAGAAATACCTACTGATATCGGAGAAGGTATCACAGAACCTGGGGAACAAGCTTTAGAAGGTCCTGCAGAACAGAAGGAAAGTGCAGAAATACCTACTGATATCGGAGAAGGTATCACAGAACCTGGGGAACAAGCTTTAGAAGGTCCTGCAGAACAGAAGGAAAATGCAGAAATACCTACTGATATTGGAGAACCTGGCGAACAAGCTTTAGAAGGTCCTGCAGAACAGAAGGAAAGTGCAGAAATACCTACTGATATCGGAGAAGGTATCACAGAAACTGGCGAACAAGCTTTAGAAGTTCCTGCAGAACAGAAGGAAAATGCAGAAATTGCCACTGACACAGAAGTAGGCACCATGGAAACCAGGGAACAGACTGCTCCTGGAGGAAGTGTGACTGAGGAGGATGCCACTGTTCCAGACAAGCCTGCCACGGAAGAGGAGACTCCACGAGAAGCTATGGCTGAAGGAGATCAGAGACCAGGCAGTGAGACTCCAGTGCCAGAGTCTGAAGAGAAACCTAGGGAAGACACCCCTGCTTCGGAGTCTGCAAGGCCAGCATACGAAAGAACTCCAACAGGGGAGGAGACAAGCTCAGCAGTGGCCGAGGGAGCGATGAAAGAAACGCCAAGCCTGGAAGTTGTCCTAGAGGTAGCGGAGGTAGAGGAAGCAAAGCCAAAGACACAGGAGCCACGAGCTCAGCGCAATGCGGCAGCACATCCAAATGTAAATCTGGACTCGACAGTCACAGGTAAGTGGCAACATCTGTTATCCAAAACTACTGGAGATCGTTGTATGGGAAAGGTAATTGTCATTGTTGTTATAGAAGGTACAGGGAGAGGTAAAACATTTTAGTGTAAAATTACTGGAGAGTTGTGTGGAAACACACCAAACGTGAACAAATTTACTCATAATTTAATCACATGCTTCAAATTTAAATGTGAAACTATCACTTACATGCATTGTCAATGTTTCCCAACTAAATTGCATTTCATGAGTTGAAAACATGCATTTTGAAAAGAAATACAAATAAATGTTACAAACATTGCTAGCAATGAAAATGTTCTGTTAACAGCTTAATGTTATCCACTACATAGTTTTTATTTTATTGTGTCCATTATAAATCAGTTGTGGCTTATGCTGTTGCAGTCAAATTTGTTCTCATGCCCAGTACTCAAGTAGTAACTATGGCATGCACTCTTGGCAAGACACTGTTTGAGCTGAAAACTCATTTTGCATCAGAGCTGAAGATGTCTGCAAACCTCATCATGATGGCATTTGGTGGTAAGATGCACTTGCATACATGCACAGAGAGAGAGAGAGAGAAGAGAGAGAGAGTAGTTTGAATCCAATAGAACATAAAATAATAAATGATAAATAAATAATAAAATGTGGATTTGTAACGCGCGAGAACACATTTCATGCACACTTCGCGCGGACGAGGCACATACTCAGTGAAAACAACGAAACACACACACACACACACACAGAGGGAGAGATGAACGCAGCAAACACACAGAGGGAGAGATGAACGAAACACAGGTTGGGATATAGATCGTCCTTCAGTCACAGATGGGTGGAAAAGTATATAATAGAGGAAGTTGTAGGTTAATGCAGACAAGCAGTTGCGACGTCAGTCAAGGTACTTGCGGAAAAGAAAAGTTTTTAAGTTACGTTTGAAAGTCTGTAGTGATGGGGAGTGGCGAATGTTGTGGGGAAGTGAGTTCCATTGGGTGGATGCCATTACAGAATGTGGAAATAAACAAATAACATAGTAAATAACATGAAACAAGTGACTGCAGCTTGGAAATTAAACAAGCAACAATGGAACTGAACCAAGCTATAAACAACACAGACAAAGTCAATGTTCCAGGGCATTATCCATTCGCTGGGACAACACAAGCAGATAAAGACTAAAAAAGGCAGTGAAGATGGACTTGGCACAGTGTGTGGTGATATTTGCTGGGACAGGAGAAACTAAACAACATTAAAAAGTGACCTGCAAAAACTGACATTTTCCACCAGATCAATGGCATTTCCATGGAAACCAAAATGGGACCTAGTTACACCTGCCTGTTCATAGGATGGCTTGAGCATAACATCTGCAACAGTTACACGGACCCCCCACCTGAATTGTGTGAACAGAATTGTGAACAAAGGCTCCTTTGATGACGGGCTAGGTGCTTCCTCCCTCTCAGAGTCTCGGTTACTGCAATACATCCAATACACACAACATTTCCACCCTTCCATTCAATACCCCTACACTATTTCAGGCACTTCCGGCATTTTCCTCAACATCAACATTACCCAACAGAATGGCCACCGAGCGACCACCACCCACTACGAACCAGCCAACTTGCACTCATACCTAGATTTTCACTCATCTCATCCGTCCTCTTTCCTACACAGCATACCCTACTCACAGTTCCTCAGACTCTGCAGATTATACTCTGATGACATAGATTTCCAGGAACAATCTGACAGACTGTTGAACTTCTTGGCCTGCAAGTACCCTTCCAGATATCTTCCACTATGCTAGCCCACATCATGCAAACTTACACTCCAACCCACTCAGAATCCCAAACACACAACCTTGGCTGATTGCTGTATTGACCCACCACTCTCACAACCTGCCTGTACATAGAATCCTCCTGTCCAACTGGCACCTACTATTCAAATCCAAGCCCCAACTCTTCAACAAATCCCCTCTCTTATAAAAGTGTCTTGGCAGGTTAAGAACCGAAGAGACCTACTGGTTCAGCCTAAAAAGTCCACCCCCTCCCCCCACAATCCACTGGCTCCACCCCATGCAATGTTCCCCACTTCCATACTTGCCCTCACCTTAACACCACCACAAAACTTTACACACCCTAAACCAGTTTCAGTATTAAGTGCCACTGCACAGACAAAAACATCATCTATGCCATCTCATGCACCATCTGCCTCCCTCTGCTCTACATTGTGAGACAGAATACACACGAAACAGCCACTTCAATGAAAATCTGTCTTCTGACACCAAAAACCACAGAAAAACCCCAGTCACACGACATTTTAGCACACCTCCACACAGACAACATGAGGCTCTTTGTTGTTTGGCAAATGAATTTTGACTCTATTGACCACACGATTATGGAGTCCTAAGCCCACAGGACTGAACCTAAATTCTCTGTCTCCTATACCCTGGTGTACTACTGCCCCTCCCCCTTCCACTCACCTCTATAACTCTTGCTTTTCTACCACTAGTTGTCTTTCCCTTTTAACCACCTCTGTTTACCATCATTTACATCGACTATTTGTTTCTCTCTTTTTACTTTTAATTTGCATTTTCTTAGTTCCTTTAGAAACTAACATTCTCTGTAGCTAGCCTACACCCACCTTCCCTCCACTGTCCCATAACCCCCTAACCCCTTTCTCCTTGTATATAATACTTGCCATGCAATTGGCTGGAACAGCAGAGAAGGGTCGTCATCTGATTGGCTACGCGCACGACATCCCTTGAAAGTAACTTTTTAATGTTGTTCAATCTCTCCTGTCCCAGCAATATTGTCCCATGCTGTGCTAAGTCCATCTCCACTCAGTTAAGTGGTTTTTTTTAATATCTTTATCTGTTTGTGTTTGTGTTGTCTTGATAAAGGGGTAATGCCCCAGAACGTCGACTTTGTCATTTATAGCTTGGTTCAATTCCATGGTTGTAAACTAAAAGACAGTAAAAATGCAGAACAATGCTTATTGTCAGTAGATTAATATAGGACTATTTAACAACTGTGATACATAAGCCTTTGAGGAAACTTTGCTTGTATGCAGGAAAAATGATGCCAGATACCACGACTCTCGCTGACCTAGGAGTTGGTCCTAATGGAACAGTGCAGCTGGAAATGCAGTCCACAGATCCGGTGAACAACCCTATCCGGTCCTATCGGCCGCATCAAGAATACCAGATGCCCGACGTCATTACTGTTCGTGTGCAGACTGGTGAGGAATCTTACCCAAAGTATACACCTCGTGTCATCACTGGCTGTGCAACTGCTTGGAAAAAGTCAGGGAAGGCAGTTTTAAACCTTGGGTTGGCAGAAATCACGTACTAGTTTTGCATGAAAATCTTTTTGTTAGTTGGGCATTTGTTGGAAAGTAATGTTATGAAGTAAGTGTTTGCTCCCCCTCTTCAACCCCGTCATCAGGGATTTTGGTTGTAAAGCACATTTGGACTGAATGTAGTAACTTTTGTCAAAGTTTGTCTTTACTGATGAGTATTATGTTAGTGCACCTGCATGCACATGTGCATGTGGATGCACGTGCACAGCATATGCCCTCAACATCTCCTGAAAGATCTTCCTTTTATAATTCTATGCATTCCTTTTTTTGACATTGTTTTACATAGGATATTTTACATCATGGTATCAGAGTTTTCTTTTAAAAAAAGAAAATAAGTACTGTGGTGGTGGTGGTGGTGGTGGTGGTGGTGGTGGTGGTGGTGGTGGTGGTGGTGGTGGTGGTGGTGTTATTATTATTATTATTACCAGCATCTTCAACCATGTTGAATGGGTTTTTTCTGACAGAAAGGACATTTTAAGTTCATTCAAACTGACTTTGTCAAAGGCCTTTGTTAACCGAGTCTGTTTGGGGAACATGCCATGTATGCGTATGGACTAAGGGCCACATCGGTCCTGTTAAGTGCTGATTCTCGACCATATATGGAAATTGAGAATATGTGTCACCAGAACTAAAATATTCTAAAACATAAATGCTTGTGTACATTTAGAATATTCCTGAAAACTATGCTGCGAGAAGCATTGTAATATAAGCTTCACTTTCTTTGCAGAGGAAGGTGAAGTGAAGGATGTTGTGGTAGAAATTGAGAGGGCCACTTCCAAAAAGCCTTTCCTGGGTGGTTACAGGCACAAAGTAAATGGCACAGAGTTTCACAATGCTGCCGCTCAGACTAATCAGATACTCAGAGCATCAACAGGAATTGAGCGATTCTGTCGTGACACCCAGACCGTACAGGTGCACAACAAAGTACTGCAAACTTTCAATGACACTTGCACCCAGATGACAGGTTTGTATGTTTGTGTGTGTATGCAGGCACATGCATGTGTGGATACATGCATTCTTTCTTGTAGTTATATGTGACTGACTTGGTGCATAGCAATCAAATATGTTTGTATAGAATACAGTAAACACATTTTTGTAGTGTTGATTTGCCATTCACATTTAGAGTGGCTTTAGAATCCTCACTGGGATTTATTTTTGACTTGTGCTTAATTTTGTTTTTAGTAAACAGAGCAAGATTTCAAACAAGACAAAAGTCGATATTGAGCAGTTATTCCTAATCCATAGATATTTGGTGCCTTGCTATAAGTTTATTGATAAAGATTAATAATATCTGATTTCCCATTCAGGCATCGGCGTCTACATTTCTAATTTGACTGACAAGCTATTAACTCCAAAAAAGTACACCACTGCAGATGAGTATAAAGACAACATACTCCGAAAGGTAGGTTTAAGGTAAATAAATGATAATAATGTGATTGCTTGGTTTGATGGTTGAAGACGAACGACCAAATGACCACTTTTTGTTGTGATTGCCCACTAAGACAAGTAATCCTGAACTTTGTTCATTGTGAATTTTATTTAAAGAACAGTCTGGGGTAAAATTTGCACATGACAACAACTGCCAAAATGGACAAATATGGGCAAAGAACTTCAAGAATTGTTCTTTAAACATTTATGTCGCAAACTTTTAAGCTTTTTTTCCCAAAAAGCCCTAATTCTAAGTGAACAGACATAAACTGAAGATAATGCTACAAATTAAGAAAGTATTTCCAAATTCGTTTTCTGATGAAATCTGTGTCATCATATACAGGTCATCATCCTTCAAAAGTATTATCGTCGCTGGCTGGCCACACGCTACGTGAACAAGCTGAAAGCAGACAGGAAGAGACGGGAAGAGTGGGAGAGACAGCAAGAACTAAAGAAACAGAAGGAGAGGGAAGACAGGATCAAACACGAATTTGAAAGGAGAATGCATCCTAAGACCAGAGAAGACTTTGACGTCCTCTATCATGCCCTTGAGAGTGAGTTCTCCCCCTTTGGATGTCAGTAACTGATCAAGCCACTGTGTTTGATGGAAAGTGCCACCATATCTATACCTGGGTGTCTGTATCTATGTTTATATCTATGCATTTATAACATGAAGATGTAATGGGTGTATTACTGGATAATAGATGAAGTTACAGCATGAGTAAAGGTTTTGTGGGGTCTGCACATGTACCCAACCGCCTCAAAAAATATGGGAAGGGGAAAGATGGATTGTGGGCATGTAGGTGGGCAGTTTGGAATTTGTTGGGCATGTAACTGAATGCATTAATGCTTGGTATGCCCAATGAGCCTGAGAGCTAACATCTTTTTTGAAAAATATATATTTTTCATAACTTGTCTGAACATTTGGGAAACACAGGTTTCAAATGTGCATCCCTTGTAATCCACTCATTTGTGAATGAATTTACTTTAGTTAACACAGTGATGAAATCTTGCTATGCAGTGCAGCAGGTGGTGGAGCTCAATAGCCTGTTTAGAACGAAGACGTTTTTAATGAATCAAGTCTTTTTGTAGTGTGGCGGCTAGAGGAGTTGGAGCGAATCAACAGCACGCTGACCGGGGCGGAGCGCAAGGCAGCACTGTGCATGCTGCTGGACCAGGAGACAGAACTGCTGGCTGCCATTGACCGGCACAAACTGGAGTTAGGTACTGATAACAAAGAACGCTACATCCAAGACTTTCTCGATCAGGTGAGGATCACCGATCTCTTTATCCTACAGAACCTACCGAGAGACAGTTTCTTCCGTTTGTGTTACGCTCATTCAGCACCTACACGCATCGTTACTCAGACCTTCTTTTCAAGAGAAATTACTCAGGAGTCATTGAAGCCAAGATGCAGCATTCTGTTAAATTTTAGAGTTTCTTTTCTCTGTGAGGCAGTTTTCTGCTGTCATTTACAGAGTACAGTAGTCAAACCTTGGTGGCCTCTCTGATGCGATACATTATACACAGAATTACTGAGGAGATCTTGTCCATAACAACTGCAAACTTCCTGAGAAACCGACACAGAATTCTGTTAATGTTTTTCTCTTCTCTGTTAGGCAGGTGCTTTTGTTACTTAAATCATGCTTTGGCATTCAGGCCATATTTAATTTTATTTAGCAAGGTAGCAGCAGAGTTGTTTTTTTTTAATAAGATGATTGTGGAGTGATTTTCTTAGAAACTGATTATGAAATACTAAACTGATCATGGAATTATGTTCTTATGAAAGGATTATGAAATCATGTTCTTCTAAAATGATCATTGAATGATGTTTTTGTGAAATGATTTTCTCTTTGCTCTTGTGCAGGCTGCGGCCCCTAAAAAGTGGCGTGGCTTTGATGGTAAGCCTACAGAGATGGACACGCCATACACAATGCGAGCCAAAGAGCTGAGGGACATTTACAACTCCATCAACATGAAATACCTCACGCAGGACGAGCGTCTAGATGTCTTGCTTACCCTTAAGCACACAGTCAAGGTGCGTGCATTTTGCTGGTGTTGGTCAGTGTTTTACATAGTGACAGCGAACAGGGCAAGTGAAAAAAAAAAACAAGTTAATGTCAAGCCCTGTCTTGATGTAATGCAGCAGACAATATTTCGCTTAGGTCAGAATGTTTGTATCATGAAGAATGGGAATAAAAAAAATTGGATCAAAATATTTGTCACACGTGGAAACATGCTGTTTCAATGACAGGGTGGTTGCCACAGCTTGCAGCATCTGTTGTGGATCATTCTAGAACATGTTTGATGCCAACAGGAACATGACTGCAAGCTGACACAGGAGATCATAGAGCTGATTGACAGAGAGGCAGATCTACTGATGCGTGGAGTCAAGGAGAGTAATCTGACAGGTCTCCGCAAGCGTATCGCCACATTATTCCTGCAGTACATCAAGACACCCACCTTCAATCCTGAGGCAGCTCGTCTCCTGAAGGTGAGTTATTCTCCCTGAGATTTCTTCTTCCAGCAAAAAGCATAATCTGTCTTTGAAGCCCAAGGATATCAACAGTATCTCATCTTTTTTCCCTCAAGATGACTAAGGTGTGGATCTAACAATTTATTGTATACCCATGGACTCATGTCTGAAAAGTCTTCTGCTAGAGAGGTTATGCCAATGAAGCAAATATAAACCACACTTTCTTCTTAGGTTGCAGTTTTGGTGTTGTCCTTTGATTCAGAAAGAATTGTGCTTCTGTTTGGAAGAAGAATATTTGACCTCCAGCAGAATGGTTTGCCTCTGAATAATAGAAACTTTGAAAGTCTTGGTTTAGCTAGTACCAGTTAATGTTTTCTTGGTTTAAGCATGTTCTACTCAGCACCTGGAACATTGATTCCTTTAAGTTTGACAGCTAGAATATTAACCCATGACCTCTACCAATTGCCAGAACCCATTTTGCAATTTTTCAATTTTGTAGGTACCTCAAGACCCAACCACGCTCTGCAAGAACATCTATTTCTGCTCCTCCTGTAACAAATACCTGCCAACAACAGAGTTCCCTCTTATGGTCAACACACGAACGGTTGGAAGATGTCGCAACTGTGAGCAGCTTGACAATGATGCTCGAATGCGCCAGGAGTCCAGTCATTACCGCAAAATGCTCAAGGCTTTGCGTCGATCTGAAGATGCCTTCCAAGATGGCTCACAGATTGCCTTCCTCCTTCAGGTACCTAAGCCTAAGTGTTTTTGAGTCTACTTTACAGCAGAGATGTGACCTTTTACTGGGGTGCTTAAAATTGATTTCCCAGTAAATGTGAGCCAACTGTTTTGGCTTTATCAATTGCACATTAATAATTTTCTGGTAAACATTGGATTACCAGATCAAAGTACATACTTTATGCTAGGGCTGAGCATGTTCTTTAGCCAGTAGAGATCAAAGTTGAATAGAAGACATTTGCACACAACAGAAACACGTTTGAGTCATGCTGCGTTTTTTCTTTTTTTTTTTTTGTAAGACGTATATATTGTACCATAGTGTTAAGAATTCCAACTCTACTTAAAATAGCAACGAGATAATAAGTGGAGCATTCTGTTTGAATAAAAGCATGCTGAAATGCCTTGCAGGAGAATGATCTTAGATACTTGGTGGAAAACATCTGGAATGGCCAGAGTATCCTGAGTGCTTCGACAGATCTCTGTGAGCTGATCCTTGTACGCTGGGACCGCTATAACCAATGGTCACCATGGAACTGCATTCTGCTGTCCCACGATGAGGCCGAGGCCCATGACAAGCTTGTCAAACTGGATGAGGTCAGGATCTGTTTCATTTTGAAGCTCATGTTTTGGTGGGTATGTTGTATAGGTTCCCTTCCCTCTCCCAGCAACTGTCTTCCCACCAAGGTGGACGCAAAATAAGAATAACATTTACAATTAGATTTTAAGTGAAAGGATGTTTTAGGGCTGGTCTGTGGATACTTATCTGGAACTTACTGTCTTACTGTATTATTAAGGCAGTGGTGCAAAGTGAGTTTCATGCCTTTTTTCTGTACCCACAGCTTCTGCAGTCTGTAATTAAAAGAAGATTAAGGTTTGATCTAAGCAGTTTCTTTGCATGACTAATGCTACAGACAATAATTGAAGATTCCTGAATTACTAGATATAGAAAAGGAGACCATTTAGCTGTGTTACAGATCTACTTCTTGGCGACGTAACAGCAGTTATATTTTCCACGGTGACTTATAGGGCGTTTACCATGATAATCAGAGTAATAAACGTTGCTTATTCTCTATGGGTGCAGGTTAAGTTTGCATTATCATGTAACCTATGGTATTAACATTTTTGCTTGGTTTTTTGCAACATTTTTTCTTCATCGCAGGGCTATGGCGAAGTGTTTATGCAAAAGGTGAAACAGAAGCACACCCTGGCAAGGAACTACTTCTCCCGTCTGCCTGGCATGGCAGAGCTTATGCGGAAGCATGCTGTTGACAACACTCAGTCCCTGGTGCCAGGTCCAAGCTCCTTATCCGGCCATGCCCTGACGGTACATCCGCAGAAAGCATGACCTAAAAGATCTAAAGGGATGTGTAGGCCTCAGCTTTGCTACACTTGTTTCTGATGGCATCACCCACAGCCTTATCACCATGATCAAAGTTGACTTTTTAACATAATCCCTTCTTCGGTAAAAAGGAACTCTCTCTCTCTTTCTGTCTCTGGCCGTCTATCGCTCTCTTTCTCTCTCACAGCCTTCATAAAGGAATCTGACAACGTCCATTTCAGGGAAGAAAAACAGTAAGAGAGGAGACCTGGTTAGTAGTGACTGAGAATATGGCTCAATAGCAAACTCATCAACACTAGTGTTCTGCTTTCTTGTTGTGGTCGTGCATTTGAACAGACATGAAAGCAAAAAGTTGAAAAAAAATTGCATATGTGGGTTAAACTAAATGTTGACTGGCATTTTTCCAGTTCTGGAAAGCCCTTTCTATAAATAACAGTATGTACGTTTTTAAAACAAATTTAGTTTACAGAAATTTTTATACCTAGCAAATATTAAAGAGAAATCTTTCTGCCTTTTGCTCCAAAAATGCATTCCACTGTTCAACTTTGATCTTTCGTTACGTGTGAATGTGTTTGTCCACATGAATCTTTTTTATCTGAAGGAAACTTAATTGGCTGCTAGTGTATACATGTCTGGAGTCTGCAAGAATGTGAGATGATCCCAGAGCTTTTACTAAATTAAATCATTACATTTTGATTTTTATTCTCTTACCAGAAAGTGACGCTGTATCTATAATACATGTAATCCACAGTTAACCAATATGTTGATTCATTTTGATGCATCGGCTCATCTTTCTCAAGTGTCTTGTGTGGTTGGTTGGCTGGTTGATGCAGAAGAAAAGTTCTTCCATCTTGTTCTGATTTTCACACTGTACAGATGGGGGGTGGGGGTGGGGTGGGGGGAGGTGTGTGTGTGTGTGTGAAGAAATTGAAGGAGATTATGGGGAAGGTGGAGTAGTTAGAGAGCCACTTCAAACCGAGGGTCAGAGCTGTAAACAAATACCTGATCATGAGAGAAATACAAGTATATCTGTTGGAGATAGGATCCAAAAGCCATTATGACCCTGTCTAGGTGCCTAGCACTTAACCGCTGCACTTCTGACCATTGATGTCTCTGTGGTACATCCCCTAAAACATTAAATATAAAGACTCAGCTTGTGCATGACTGTGTGTGTGTGTGCACAAATATATAGATATATGTGGTCATATTTATAATGTGTTTGAAAGTACCTCCAAGCTTATTTTAAGGAATGATGATAGTTTAATGCAGAATATGGAATAGCAAATTAAACCATGTGTATATGCCGTCTGAATCCATTCTTTTTTTGGTTTTTGTGCTGGATCATGCCAGAGTGGTAATGTGTGCGATTAAAATAGGCATGCACAGATTGGTGCACTATCTCAATCACATACATCTACATGCATGCCTGCACGTGTGCACTCACACACACACACACATACACAAAGGATAATATTCAATGCAATATTCTTCCACATTTAAGTATTCTACAAATATCATTCAAAAATCTTCAAACCATTTGGTACAAATCTTCAAAACAAATGCTTATAGTACCATTCAAAGCCATACTGCATCTGCAGTGACATGAGCTACAAATGCTATTTCTTCTACTGTAATTCACAAAATAGTGTGTTATTGCCACTTGTAAAGCAACACTTGTTAGCGCTGATATCTATTTGCAAATTTTAGCACATTCTGCTACTTACACAACACTTTTTCTTTCTGTTCTCTTTTGTTATAGCTGTTATACCTCCCTTTGCTAAACACCTGCCAAGACCCAAAGGATGTGCACATAACCAGATCTGACAAACCAGGGCCCATTTCAGGCCGATTAAAAAACCCCTTTATTTGAAATACAAGCTCCATCATCCAACTATTCTTACTCATTGCACTTCAGTATTTACCGTTGCACTCCAGTCCTATTTTGGTAAAATGTTTCTCTGCTTTCTCAACGATGAAACAATGCTACAGACAAATGAGAGTTATCTTTCCCAAATTGATATTTATCTGATTTTTCATGCAAGCCAAAGTGTCATATCTGAACTTCCAATTCTCTATTGCCAAGCCTTAGCTAAACATTATTGTACAATGGCTATCTTTTGTGAAGCTTGCACCTTCTTGTTTTTGTCCAAATCAGTGCCATGGCTACATCATAGTACACTTTTAAAAGTCTTTCATGTCAGACAAAGTGCAATAGTTTTAGAAGTGGGCACTTCAAATATTATTATGAACATATATAGAGCACATCACCTCGTTCATTGAATGCGCTCCACGTGCTTGACCCACAAGAATGTATGTACAAATGCAGTACAAAACTATACAAACAGAAACTATACAAAGTATAAATCAAGAGCAAAAGACTAAATTAATGAGCAATGAACGAAATATTGATGTACAGGCAACACAGGAAAATAAGTGAAAGAACTCCCCACCTACCTACATCCTACACACACACACACACACATGCACAAACATGCACTAACATGCATCCATTATAATTTGATGTTCATGTACCTTCGTGAATTTTATTTTCAGTTTGAAAAACAAGGATATGTGGAGCATGGATCAGCAGCACGGACTTTTTGCTTTGGTCTGAATTAGGGTTTTTCTCCAACTCGGATCCAGGGTAATGCCTCAACATCTGGTTTAGCACATCTTCAGCCACTTGGCTTGACTAGCAGGTAGCTAAAGAAACTCAGCTTTTTTGTTCTTATCTATTCTGTCATCATGTCGTCTTACAGGCTTGCATTGGTGACACCGCCTCCAACAGTGAGCTGTCAGTAGGACAATAGCATTAAAGAGCAATGTGAAAGAAAGCACATTAACTGACTGAACCAGTAAAGTCAAGCAATAAGATTTGAGAAAGTGGAGATGAGAGGAATAATTACAAATAACAACCACAAAATCAATGACAGTAAAAAATAAAACCCCGTATCCCACAACACGACACTCATGGATTGTCCAACAGCTGAAATACAGGGACAACATTTGGCAAGAAATGTTACTACAAATCCAAACCAAGGTTTAAAAGTGGATCGTTACTGTTGTGTGAGTGTGCCTGCGAGTGCATGTGTACCTGTGTGCCCCCATGTCAATGTGTTGGTGTGCGCTTTAATGTATTTGCATTGGCATAATCTGCTTGTATGATCTCTTTCTTTGATGTTATTCGCCCCAAAGAGATCTATGCCTCCAGCTCAGATTCCACTTAAGGCTTTAATATATACACTGTACTTACTTTCGCGTCTCAGCAATCTTGTAATACAAAGCGCAGTCACTGTTGCAAGTACACATAAGATGAGTAGTCCAAGGACGATGATGACGATCATGTGCCAGGGTGGGAAAGACTGCTCTATGAGCTCCGTGTCACCTCTGACCCTGTTGGTACTGCTCGTGGTCATGTATTCAGCAGGACTGTTGGATCTGATGCTTTTGTAAGCAGATGATTGAGTTGCTGGAAGTAGAACTGACAATGACTGTATAGCACACAGGTCATGACTACGACTATCTACAAATTTACAAAGCAACAGTACTCTGTGTGTGTGTGTGTGTGCATGCACGCATACATGTGTTTGTGCATGTGAACATGAGAGAGAGAGAGAATTACAACAATCTCAAGGCGTGCAGGGAAGAAAACCTCATCTCTTGAAATTCTTTGAAAAACTGAGGATACTGTGCAGAACTCTGTGAGAAAGAGAGTGAGTGAGAGGGGGGTCATGCAGTAGTTTAACTCTGGTTTTAATTTAGTTAACTCTAAATTGTGTACACTGTGGCTACTTTTGCAGCAAGATGCATATAGTGTGATGTTTTTGCATTGAAACCACCCCCACACCACTCTATTTATAGTTACGGGCTGGATCACCAAGCTTAAACTCAAAATCTGTGCATGTGTGTTGTGGGGTGTAGGGGAGTGTAAGCATGTGCAGGCACCCATGTGCTCTTTTCATGCCTGTACACCTGTGCTTTTTCTTATACTTGTCTGCCATAAATTTTCTGGGCAATCCAAATACATGAATAATCCACATTAAAATAAAGGCAGTTAAATGTGCAATTATTTAAAATAACGTTTTATTCTTCAGATGTTTTACAGTATTTTAATTCAGCTCTACTGATCTCTTTAAAAAAAATACCCTAGCTCTAACTCATCATGCATATAACTATTGCAAACTTCTAAGAGTCGTGCTTACATCAGTAGCTATACTATTAGGTAACCTGGGGGAGGGAGAGCCACTGTTGTCATCTTGGTAACAATTCCATATTGTGCAAACAGTAGAACCGTACACATGCAGCAAACTGATCACATATTCAATGAAAACGACAAGGACATGTAGATATCTCACTAAGTACTGACTATTGTGCATGAGATCAGCCTTTTAAACCTGGCACGGTGGGCGCTATAGGGAACAGTAATAGGACAGTGTCAGTACAAAATATATACATAGGGAACAGTACTAGGACAGTGTCAATATATATAGGGTACAGTAGGACTGTCAGTATAATATATATAGGGAACAATACTAGGACAGTGTCAATATATATAGGGTACAGTAGGACTGTGTCAGTATAATATATACAGGGAGCAGTACTAGGACAGTGTCAGTATAATATATACATATATGTGACTGGGTGGGACTATGACTGAAACCTGTGATAACAGTCCCAGTGTGGCAGCACGCTTGTCTCAAATAACACTGTGGTGATACGTACCTAGTTTGCGACAGGCGTTAAGGAATAAACACCCACCCTCCCAACAACACCAAAAGAGAGAGAGAGAGAAAAACCCATAATCACAGTCAAAAGTACATCTTCATGCTTCACCCAGATATAGTTATATTTTACTTATATACATCAGTCTAGATACTGTGCGCGCATGCATGTGCTTGCAGCCGTCACTCTGTGTACTCTTGTGGCCTCATAGCCGTGGCGTTGCCTAACATATATCTGGTTTATTTGTCAGCCCGTCTCCTCCACAGCTAAATTGTCCCTAGGGCGTCAGTCGCACAACAAAGGGAAAAGTATCTCAGCGTTGGTCTGGGACAGGTACTGAAATCAGATATCCTAGGCAAGGCGCGACAAGGTGGGGTAATCTCGCCAAAAAACCAGGGGCTTGGACACGGGTGGGCGCGACTGGGCGGCTCCAGTGAAGTTCTTTGTTGTAGCGCTGGATCTCGCTGTCTGGCGAATTGAGGTTACCCTCGAGGCTAGCGGCGGATTTCGTGATCAGTGAACGGGTCTGCCTTACCAAAGCAATACGACTGACCTCCCCTTGCTTCGCCGGAGTGGCAGCTGAGCTGTCAGAACACTGCAGACAGCAGTTAGGTAAACCCGACAGACTGAATACTGAATTATTATAAGCACCACGTTTACACCTAGAGAGGAAAGAAACAAAAAAGAGAATAGCGCGTCATAAGCTCGGATTTAATTGTTGCTTCAAACATCACCTATGAATTTCACTCATTTAAATCAAACGCATATCAAGACCTTTCACAACGATGAGATTAAAATGCTTCCACCTATATAGATCTGCGGTCAGACCCCATGGGGAGTCTGGGGACTAGATTGAAATGTCAGCGGTGGGTTCTATAGTTTTCCAAGAGTAAGGATTTTGCTCCCCAACGATCCAGGACGCATGGGCGAAGAGTGGGCAGAGCGTGAAGACAGGATCCAGGCTCCGCCAGGCCGCTCATGCTTCTCGTTTCGCGGTCTCCTCCGCTTGGAGGAAGTTCCTAAACTCATCGCGAGGCAGCTTCCCCCCGCACAGCAGCTTGCCGCATCCTCTGCCCGGGGCTTTTCCGTCACTGAACATCGGCTTGTGTTGTTTATGGCATCGTACACAAAGAAGTTCCACATGACACTTTCCCGCCGTCTGCCGGACTTAAAGTTCTGGGTTATATTACAATCATAACACACGATGGAGTCCAGAACTTGGAGGGTTCGTTATATCAGTTTGTGAAAAGACGGATTGTAGCGTGAAGCAGGAAAACCAAAAGGATGCATGCCCGAGTAAATTTCAGACCTATTACACTCAATTTCTGGGCCTCACATGAAAAAGTCGATCGGAACTATAGCTACCTCTTGCCGAGTGTACTTGCTGCTATTTTGACCTGTCTGCCCCACAGCTTTTTTGCAAAAAAACCGCCAGGCAACCTACTTGTGTCATACCATCATAGTGTGAGAATCGGGAAGGCTACCGCGGCTGTGGAGAATTTCAGTTGGTTTTAGTTTCAGTTTTTCCTGCAAGAAGTTTGCATTCTTGTTTGTTTTTCCTGTTTGGAGCTAAAGTTTAAGTGTTAGTTCTAGCATCAGTTTCCAATGAAATGATGGTGCTTTGCCAAACTCAGCAAAGGTATGGATAAAATATGACAGTTGGTCCATCGTGACAGCTTTTAAGTACCATCGGCATTGCTATGGGTCGGGGTGCACGGGCGCTTCGCTTATCAATAAGCAAAAGTCCATGTCAAATACACGGGGCTCCTCGGTGGTCTAGAGGTTATAATGAGCGTCCGCTTCCGAGGCGGGAGGTCGGTGGTTCGGTTCGCGTCCCGCCGAGTCGTACCCAAGACGTAAAAATCTAGTAGCTGCCCTGCCAGACGTCTGGTACAGTACTAGGAGTGGCTGGTCCGGTGTCAGTATAATGTGACTGGGTGGGACTGAGGCCTGTGTTGCGACAGCAGTCCCAGTGTGGCAGCACGTAAACTTTGTCTAACCAACACCGTCCTGATATCCACCTTAGTTTGCGGCGGGACGTTTAGCAACAAACACCCCATACCCCTCCACCACGAAGGGTAGGGGGTTATTATACTTGACAGAAGAAGTTAGGCAGCAGTAGTCAACCAGGTAAATTAACAGCAGGTAAAAAAAAAAGACAAAAGGAGAGACACGCAGGCTTAATGTGATAGACGGCGTAATTTGTATTGCGCAAATCTCTTGGCACGAACACCACTATCAAGCTATCACTTAATAGAGTGCAGTCTATTAGCTACAAGTTATGTTTTTATTATTTATATATACATACAAACATTTTGGTTCCATTTATGTGTGTCAGAGACTGAACACTGAAAAAAGGGCGGGACTATGTATTTCTTACTTCTGTAGTCGTGTTCAGTGTTAAGCACGAAATTCTATAATTATTGTATTTTTTTAAAAGAGAAAATTTGTCTTACTGGATTTGTGTGGTATACATATGGCCGTCCTGTTCTGATGAATCCGGCTAAGGGCCCTGCCATATGCGTCTCGCGCCTGGACCTATAGTAGTTATCAATGCTACCATCAATATAAGCATTGGAATCATCATAAATAAAAATAAAACAAGTGACTGCTACTCGTAAACACGTGGTGATGAACCAAGCTAAATGTACTTTTAAAAAAGTCAAAGTTTCAGGGCATTACTCGTTCATCAGGACACAAAACAAAAAATTAATGAATAAATTATAGGATAAAATCGGAAACTTCTTCTTTAGTACTTTGTTGTTTGTTTGTTTGCTTTCCATTCAAATTTTCTAGAAGTTGAACGTTGTAAACTGTGGGGAAAATCTTTCTATCAAACTTGAATTAATCCAGACAATTATTCTAATATTTTAAAAATAAAAAATCCTACTGTTTCCATTCGACTTTGTCGAACAGGTGGCAATATGTAATCCCCCTAATATTATGAGTAATGGGATAACAGGTTTGCGAAAGTCTTTGTAAAACTGTCAGAACTAATTAGCGTGATAGCCTAACGTCATATTATGTTCAGACGATAGAGGTGGAAGAAAAAAAATATCGACGGGAGTGAGTCACGAATTACCGTTCACCCGGTCACGCATGTTGAGCGATGACCAAATAGGAAGATATTATCGTTAATATCAGATAATACAATCTCATATGTCGGTTACTCACCAGCGTCACATAGTTACAAGAGATGCTTGTTGAAATGTTCTCTATTTCGCAGTTCACTTCTTGGCTGTCTTTGTCCTGACGACAGGTAGAAGATTCCGGCGTATGAGAGAGAAAAAAAGGAACATAATTTCATTGCCTGAACAATAAATTTGTTGAACATCGCGCGAATGGTTCTAACAAGCCAAAGCGTAGAACATAAACATTTTATGTGTGCGAGTCTCGGTCGTGGTTTACATGACAGACTTCAGGACAGAGTCGAGCCGTGCAGAGTAGTGTAATATAGAGTAATACAGTATGGTGCAGTGTAATGTAGTGAAAGAAAGAATGAAGGAAGGAAGGAAGGAAGGAATTCATCATACATCTTTACAAGCCGGTCTGCCTCGTACAGAACACCACTAAATAACACTTTCAATTTCTCAACATGTCAGATTTTGTAATAAGCGCACTCCACAACTGTGTTGCTCTCTCTTTTCCTCCATCACGAGCGCGCGCGCACGCCCCCACCCCGCCCCCCACACACACACTAGTAACAACCATAAAAAGAAATCTTTGAAGAAAAATGTCCGAGCTATGTAAGTTAAATCGCAGATTGATGCCATGGCCGTTTATCGTGAAAATGAAGAACTCCCCCACCCCTAATCCCAGCCACTGTTCTCGCGTGATGAGTGAATTCTTCTGTATACACGCGGGGATGAATCTGTGTACATCTATGAACTCGTGTGTAAAGGAAGATAAACAAAAGGCAGAAACACTACAAATCGTCAACTGTCTGCAAATGGCATAAATGTGAAGATCCTCAATGCACCACACAACAAACTTCACTCCCACCCAGTCACATTATACTGACACCGGGCCAACGTCCTATTACTGTTCTCTATAGTGCCAGGCGTCTAGCAGGGCAGCTACTAGACTGCCAGTTTTTAAGTCTTGGGTCTGACTCGGCCGGCCGCGAACCATCGACCTCCCGCCTCGGAAGCGGACGCCTTGGCCAGCTGACCTCTAGACCGAGGGGATCCGGACGCTTTCTGGGTGGGTGGGAGCTTTATAACATTGACAGCAGAAGATATTGGAGAACACTATTTAGTGATGCAAATGTGACCACAAAAAAAGAAAGACGAGAAGGATAGATTGACCCTAGTGTGACAACGGAAAGCATATAGTGACGTCACAAAAATGTCACTCACGCGCCTACAGGTTCCTTCGTACTGTAGGTAGGGGTCATCCGCCGGCTCCACGGACACGTCATATCTGAAGGCGCTGTCCAGATCAGGTGTTATGCGCACGCGCAGGATCCAGGTGGCGCTGTCATACTCGCTGATGATGGTGGGCTTCCACTTCTGTCCTGCTCCTGGACAGAAGGCCAGCCCACGCTTTTGTCATTATCATACAGGGGATATAAATCTTGTCGAACGATGGTCTTTCGCAGAAGACTTTCGTTTCTGTGGTGTTTAACGCTAGGTCAACACATGGCAGAAAAGGTCAGGAAGGAAGGAGGGAAGAAAGAAAGAACTGTAACAAATAAAAGACGTAAGCTTTCTCACCCAGTCGGGATGCAGGAATCGCCAGACAAAACACTGTCAGTAGCGCTGACACAGGTAACAGTGCTGACATTGCAACTGACGGTCTTGAAAATGTTTCATACTGATCGAAGGGCTGGTCAGTTCTCTTGGCACGCCTTGGCTCTAAGACTAGAATGTACAGAAACGAATCATGTTCACTTCGCACGACTTGAAGGCGTGCGTGTGTGTGTATATATATATGTGTGTGTGAGAGAGAGATTTTCCTTCGGTGTCTCTCGGGAAGTAACAGAAACAAAACCATGCTGGCACGCGATGCCGTTGTTCAGAGCCAATGTCTGTAGAGGTTCCCTGTCCGATCGCGTACAAACGACAAGATTCAACAGGATATGGTTACGCTTGACGGAAGACAACCCCCTCCCTTGCCCCCATCTGTTAGCTGGTTTTATCTGAAGACACTGTTCGTTGCCAGGTTTCGGGCTCAGTGCAACCATTTGGTCACGGTTGAATGCATACTCACATGCAGGCAAGGAAGGGAGATAGAGGGAAGGACGGACATTTTGAAGAAATGAGTTGGGGGGGGGAGGAAGACAGAGAAAGAAAGAAAGAAAGAAAGAGGAAGCTGGGAGTGTTATTAGGAAGACAGCCGCTGTACAGAGACTGGCTCTGGGGGGGGGGGGGGAACCCCAAAACTCTAGCATGGATCGAATTGTCACCAGCTTTCTGCCCGTTGTCTTGATTTCTTTGCTCGTGCTTTCCAGCAGTATCGCAATTAGCTACTGCATGGCTATCAGTTGGGTATCATCCTTTGATTGGATGCCGAGGAGGAGGAGGTCTTAAGTTCCAGATCTTAACCCTAAATCAAACTAATCAATTACTCAAGACACCAACACAAAAGAAACAAAATGACGCAATTCAACCCAAAAGAAACAAAATGACGCAATTAAAATCAAATACAAATAAATTAACAGAACCAAACAAAATCCCTCAAAGTCGATCATTTTCAATGCAGCAGACAGGAGAGCTGCTGCAAGTTAACCATTTTGTCAGCAAAATTTTACTCAAAATGTTATAAATTTGCAGTTGTAAAATTAAGAATCATATCAAAAATTGTAATAGAATTACGATATCAGATGAAATATATAGATTTTGCTGGCGCCAAACCTCCATCTCTTGCGAGAGTCTATAGCATATGTATCCGGCGTACAGTCACCGCAGTATATGTCTAAGAACACACACACACACGCGCATGCATAAAACGATTCTGAACTTAACTGCAGTTGCCAATGCGATGTGCTTCAATTAACGGTAACCAAAACCACAAATGGAACTCAAGCATGAAAATACTTTTGAACACCCCAGCCCGAATGTTGACGTGTGGCTTATCATTTCTGCTGGTTGAGGGCTTTCAGAAGCTCACGCACACCCGGGGGGAGGGGGTGGATGGTGGCTGAGGTGTGGTAGTACGGTGTGGAATCTGTGCATTATGTTTCCTTTATGATTATGAATTACTTTATCACTACAATCGAAACAGATCTGAAATCTTTTTTTTCTCCATGTACCGTTATTATTACTCTGTGTGTGTGTGTGTGCGACTGTACTCTTATCTGATGCCTCAGCTGATAATGGAATAAACTTGAATGTTACCTTCGACAATTTTTTCTCTCTTACAGCCTAAGATTGTATTATTTCTCTGACACTATACTGTCCCGTTATTTATTTCGGAAGCTATAACGGAACTTGCATTTCTGTGACAATGTTCGACTTATTTCTTCCACCCAGAATGGACGTCTTATTTCTCTTGCAAATTTACTTTTTTGGTTGTTGTTGACAGTCTATGGACTTGCTGTTTGTGACAAAATTGTACGAACTTACTGTAATTTCTTGCTTAATTCAATGCTTTGATCCTTTTTACTTTGACAATGCACAGACCCGCTTTTCCTTGTTATTTCACGGACCTGATATTTCTCCGTGTTCAGACTTGTACAGTTACTGTTTGAGCTTCGGCGTCACCTTTGTCACAATAAAATGCGCATACACCTATTGCTGCTGGCAGTCTCTCCTTCAATTTGTTCTTGTCCCATCTGGAAAGTCTTCCTTGTAACTGCCTCACATTCCAGACGCATTTTTAAAGTTAAATAATTGTGCCTCCTCCACCCCCACTGGTAAAGTGCATTTTTAATAGCTCTAAATTGAGAACAAAAACGATACCACCTACCTTAAGGGCTAAAACCAGAGTAATTTTTGCATTTCGGGAGTCTTAGTTTTTTTTTGTTTTACACCATTTCAAGGACGTCATGCAGTCACGTTTCCATTAGAATTGTTTTCGTATGAGTGTAAGACTGTATTATGAAATTATTCTACGCGAATATATACAAGTTAAAGTCCTTCCAAGTCAGAACTGCATGCGCAAGCCGGGCAGAAAGAACATTTTTAACAGAACTGTAGCCGATCTTTCCTCTGCTGGAAAGAAGCTTAATTGTTGAAGTTTTAGTTTCTAACCATGTAGTCGCAGGGATGTGCAAACTTTCCTTAATGTTCTGCTCGCCTGAGAAACGGCGAGAACCTTTTCTTTTCGTGGTTCTGAATTTCGGGACCGCTGCAAGGATCGAGGGGTTAAAGGTTCCGCTTCCGAAGCGGGATAGTGCGAGACAACGTGAACACCAAGCGTCGAATTTTTTTTTTTTTGGCGCGGGGGCTATTCGTGAAAAAACTTTATAAGAGGTTACCAGCCCTCCCAGAAACGTTTTAAAATTTTCCCTCAGACTTAATACCTACCCAACCATCCACTCTTCACACACACACATACTGCCCCCCCCCCCTCACTCAATCGTCGCGAGCTAACCTCTTCGCGCGCGCACACACACACACCCTCTCTCAGAAAAAAGTCGCTACACATGGCAGTTGTTTTGAACATGACGGGACAATTTAAAAACAGTCTTCTACTTTTCCACCATTCGAAATTTACAGAAAACGTATCTGATTTCTCTCTCTCGTAAGGAACTGTTGCAGCATACAGTCTCTGTCGCAAGACACACCAAAAGGTGACTTTCAGCATGTGCAACTCTTCTCCCATCCTGATCCTCTCTGTGAGCGAGATCCAAACACGTTTGCTCGTACAGACTCGATCCGTTCAGTGTATCTCGAAGATCCGCAGATGGATCATTACAAGGAGTCATCATAACGCTCACAGAGTGACCTCAAGTGTGTGAGGATGGGTAAAGTCCACATAATGTCATTCTGTTACATGCTGTTCAATGTTTGCACAGCGTGGTACATCTTCGGTGTCAACGTCTTTACCATATGACATGGCTTCTTCAAAGTCGACACAACCTATATTTTGATATGTTCCAAGTCGACATAATGACATCATGATATTTATATGTTCAATATTGACCCTGTGTGCCATGTCTTCAGCCTGCATGCCAGGTGTCATGGTGTGTGCTGGAAGCTGACATCACTGCATGTCTCTCAAATATCAGGCTGGCCCAGTTGTCACAGATCCTAAAAGAAAACTTTGCAAAAACATCACTAACACTTAATTCTGATGGCTTTATAATTAAACTCTTATGGAAAATACAAAATGATACATACTGTAAGTAATGTTCTTATCCTGATATGTGGCATCAACTTTGTGCAGAACAGTTAAGTCTGTGCTATCTTAAATACTCACTACTTTAGATTACCAGAAATCAAAATAATACATGTACACAAATTCTGCATATTTTGTTTACTACATTTATACTTTATTCCTTCAATTTAATGTTCATATGTGTAAATTTGACATCACACTTTCACATCTGTCTGGACACCCACATGCATGTAACGTGAATCATTTTTTAAGGCCAGAAAAAATATAATATTAACAGCACTTAAAAAAATAGAACCAGCTACCTACTCAGAGTAAGCCAGTCTCGAATTTTGTACAACTGAAGCAACACATTTCATGGTTTGCAACAGAAGTGTCATCAGGTTTCTGAAACCTGCTCAAAATATGGCTTGGCTAATGAAAACAGTAAATATATAGTTTATAAAGAATAACGAGAATCAACGTAACTGATGGTGAGCTTTCATCTGTATTTTACATTGGTTCTTTGACAAAATGTAGAGCTAGGCACATACATCACTGTGAATAGCACACTGAGATCTAAGTGATAAAAAATGCATACCCAGCTAGTGCCACCAGCATATGGGGCATAATACATGTAATATATTCACAAAGTGAGGTAAAACTGAAATACAACCTGAACTCTTTCTGCAGTGCCTCAGAAGACAATAACAGATAAATCACAACCTATGAAAATGATGAACACTTTCTTTTTGAACAGTTTCGATTTCACGTCTATATGCAGTAGATTAATAGTGTATAAAAATGCAGAATTTGATCTGTGGAAAATGATGCGGTAATAAAAATATTCAATGTCTAACAATAAAAATTAAGCAAAAAGGCTTAACGTGATAATACAAATATACTGGGAATTTCCAATTTAGAAGCAAAGAAAAACATCTATACATTCTATGTACATAAAGAGCATAGAAAAGTACACTATAGATGCACTTATTTTCAGGCATATTTATCACAGCAAGAGAGTGAAGTATGGATTTTTTTGTAACATCTGTGTTTGATCAGGAGTGGGCTGTAACTCTGCCAAGATAAATCTTTGAGCATGGCTGGTTATCGCTATGACCTTTTCCATGGAGAGATCTACTTACAAAAGGCATAATGGCAATATTATTACTAACAGTAACAGTGCATTGAGCACCTAGATTTTGCAAAGCATCAATCTTTTGAGCATGGCTGATTATCACTACAACCTTTTTCATGAAGAGATCAACCATACCATCAATCTTTTGTCTTTAACTCTGCCAAGATAAATCGCTGAGCATGGCTGATTATCAGTATAATCATTTTTCAAAAACAGATAATGGTAATACTATTACTAACATTGTACAGAGCACCTAGATTTTGCATACCATCAACTTGTGTTTAAGCCAAGACATTTCAGTTTCAGTACATGTATATCATTGCAAATGTAGCTAGGTATTGTGCATCCATGCAAAACTACTTTCTGCATACAGGAACTTTGCAGAATTTACTTACAATTTCATATGCCAACTACCTATTTAGGAAGATGTAATGTCGTTACTAAAGGGAGAGTACCCAGAATGGGAGCTCTCGAGAAGGGAGAGGAAGAAGAGCAAGGACAGGTTTTGGGCGCGAGGAAAACACCATAATACAGGAGTATTAATCTTATTGTTTTGAACACCTTGAGAATAAAGTTTGGAAACAAAACGAGAAACATTATAGAACCTGTGGCTAGAATTGATTGTGCGTCTATGCAAAACTACTTTCTGCAGACAGGGAGCTTTGCAGAATTTGCTTATCTTTTCATATGCCAACCACCTATTTAGGAAGGATAAGGTCATCTCAACCATCACAGTACTTACTTCACCCACGCTGTTTATTTCTGTCCTTAAAGATGCCCCGACACATACCCCCACCCCACCCCGAAACCTAAGCCAAGCTGGAATCCTTCTAAACCAACATATACATTACAGCTGCGGTTAAACTTCCTAACATTTATTAGCCATTGGCAAATAACTTATCATATGGTTGTTACATGTGTAACATCTGCTCTTGACTTGGCGCTTTCTCGTGCTTTAGTTGCTGCCTCTGCAGAACATGGTAACAGTGAGATTTGTGTGGAAATCTTGACACTGACACTGGAAAGGCCAAAGTTTCTTAGCTGCAGATCCTGCTTGTGAAATCCCTGCAGAATGTGAGATTTCCCAGAACCCATGTAGCAGATGAAAAAATATTCTGCATTTTTAGATTATCCAACTTGTTTTTGATGTCATGGAGTGTTTTCATAAAAATGCAATAAAAACATATTTTGTAAGACATAGCACAATACAGGTCAGATGTTGTCTGTACTGGGTGTAATGTGTCAAGAGTACCTTTAATTCTGACCAAATCAAGTTTTTATTTTAAATAGCAGCAGGTGATCGTTAGAGATCTTATGTAAGCATCCCATTGTTGTTTGTCATCGAATGAGAATCCACAGAGGCTGATATTAACAGAATGTGTTTTCAACCCTGTGTTTCATAATGTGTGGACAAGCTAAGGGCAGTTAACCTTTGTCACACAGTTTGGTGATACATGGAGTTACACAAGATAATTATCTGGATGCTATGT